>OX419720.1:72791583-73306583 GCA_948474765.1 Patella depressa | reverse complement strand
CGTATAAATATGTGTCTCCTTGGCTCCTTACGATGTCTTAATTACCACTCACTTTATTTAAAGCTCGTGTAAATTATTATTAACCACATTTTTGCATATTTCTAAACTAATTTTGTTAGAGATTGATTGATTGATTGATTGTGACCATTCTTGTACCACTTTAACTCTATATTACTGTAATGTGTACATTATTTGATTAGCTCTCGATTTAGAATCACCTTGTCACGACTCCTGATTTACCCAATTAACCCTAGCGATTAGTGGAGAATAAAGTGAACCTACTCTCTTCTAATTAATTGAACTAGGACCTAAACTGAAGCCATTAATTACCCCACGTGTCAAGCCCCTTTGATCTAATCCAATCACCGTGTAAGCGCCCAATCAATTCAATTTAGAGTCAAGTCTGTCACCCCTTTTCCGAGCATATATAAACCCTAATTCCCCTGTTCTAATTAGACATCGTTTCCTCTTGAAGAAGATCACTGTATCGAAACGCGTCGAGGATTTAAGGAGCCCTTTAATTTGTAAGTTTTTGTTTTGTTTATCTTGTTTTATTGCTTGTTGAATTTGTCTTGTAACTCTTCATTTAAATATTATCACACTTAAATAAAATCATTTGTGATAATGTCATACATCTAAAATTTTCACTGTGTCTGTCTTTTATCTATCTAGCTCCGTAGTCTACTAGTTTACTGTTGAGGGTGGAGTTTTCTGTATAAACCAAGGCAAATAACACGCCTATTTTCTCACCATATACCTATTGAGCACAATTCTAACTGTATTTCTATTTCTTTTCATGCTGAAATGGAGTCCTCGGGTCATCCACAAGAACACAGCCGGCGACTCATCACTAGGGCCTTTTATCAGTACATTCAGTGTCTCCATCATTTGGCAAATCTCGCGGAACCATCAACCTGCTTCAAAAAGAAAGAGAACGAACTAAATAAATTTATTAGACCGGCCCGCTCAAATCCTACAATAGTTAGTAAAATCCATGAAATCAACTCAGCTTGGGCAGCTCATATTAGATACGAACTACGTCAACATTATGAGAATGAAATAACTTGGTCGCTAGAAAATGTTTTTGACTTCCACTATAATCATACGGGAGATGAAGTCATGGATATGGGTCACCGGGCTCTTGCATGGGCCAAGAAAAACTATGGTAAGCGGCTTAGACAGGAAACTATTGATACTTTTTTGGCGTATCTACCATCTGCGTTACCCACCCCACCCCAGTCTCCGACGCCAGTCATTCCGACGAGTCCGGTTACACTAACGCCAGTACCGCCATCACCTAAGCCACAACGCCAGCCCCGCAAAAGATCACCGCGACCCGTAAATCATGTGTCGCCCCCTATGAACTTCTCTGTGAAACCTGTTGCAGTAGCGTCATCTACCGGAAAATCTGCTCAGCCCATCCGAGTGACAACTCTCAGAACTCCGAGTAAGAAAGTTAAAGCGCCCCCTACCCGGGTTGCTTCCCCTTCTAAGAGAAATAAGACTATACAGAAACCCAAGACAGCGCCCCCTAGTAGACCCCGATTACCAGACTCTCGTTCGAAGTTAGTTAAACCCGCATTTGTAGTCCCGAATCGCTTCAGTTTCTCCACTAAACACACAGATCCGTTCACTATTAAAAAATCATCTAGAAGAGTCCCGACAAAAGATTAAACCCTCCAGCAAGTCATAAAATTATAGAAAAAAAGATATACCTGACCTAAAAATAACCCTCGAAGACCCTAAACAGGCGTGCTTATTGTCCCAAACAGTTTCGAAACCTCGGCCTGTGCATTTTGTCTTAGTTTACGCTAATTCACTCCCCTAATCCCTAACCGAGCCCGTGCCAGGCAGAGACCTGTCGGACTTTTCACGTAAACTCACCATGGTTATTTTTAGGTCTGAGTTTAAACTTTATTGAATTTCAATATATATTTTAAAACCAATGTCATTTTCCATTATTAGTTAGAATTTATCTTAAAACCAATATTATTGTCCATCACTAGTCTCCGAAGAGTGTTGTATATATGTATTGTAACCACTCTCGTATAAATATGTGTCTCCTTGGCTCCTTACGATGTCTTAATTACCACTCACTTTATTTAAAGCTCGTGTAAATTATTATTAACCACATTTTTGCATATTTCTAAACTAATTTTGTTAGAGATTGATTGATTGATTGATTGTGACCATTCTTGTACCACTTTAACTCTATATTACTGTAATGTGTACATTATTTGATTAGCTCTCGATTTAGAATCACCTTGTCACGACTCCTGATTTACCCAATTAACCCTAGCGATTAGTGGAGAATAAAGTGAACCTACTCTCTTCTAATTAATTGAACTAGGACCTAAACTGAAGCCATTAATTACCCCACGTGTCAAGCCCCTTTGATCTAATCCAATCACCGTGTAAGCGCCCAATCAATTCAATTTAGAGTCAAGTCTGTCACCCCTTTTCCGAGCATATATAAACCCTAATTCCCCTGTTCTAATTAGACATCGTTTCCTCTTGAAGAAGATCACTGTATCGAAACGCGTCGAGGATTTAAGGAGCCCTTTAATTTGTAAGTTTTTGTTTTGTTTATCTTGTTTTATTGCTTGTTGAATTTGTCTTGTAACTCTTCATTTAAATATTATCACACTTAAATAAAATCATTTGTGATAATGTCATACATCTAAAATTTTCACTGTGTCTGTCTTTTATCTATCTAGCTCCGTAGTCTACTAGTTTACTGTTGAGGGTGGAGTTTTCTGTATAAACCAAGGCAAATAACACGCCTATTTTCTCACCATATACCTATTGAGCACAATTCTAACTGTATTTCTATTTCTTTTCATGCTGAAATGGAGTCCTCGGGTCATCCACAAGAACACAGCCGGCGACTCATCACTAGGGCCTTTTATCAGTACATTCAGTGTCTCCATCATTTGGCAAATCTCGCGGAACCATCAACCTGCTTCAAAAAGAAAGAGAACGAACTAAATAAATTTATTAGACCGGCCCGCTCAAATCCTACAATAGTCAGTAAAATCCATGAAATCAACTCAGCTTGGGCAGCTCATATTAGATACGAACTACGTCAACATTATGAGAATGAAATAACTTGGTCGCTAGAAAATGTTTTTGACTTCCACTATAATCATACGGGAGATGAAGTCATGGATATGGGTCACCGGGCTCTTGCATGGGCCAAGAAAAACTATGGTAAGCGGCTTAGACAGGAAACTATTGATACTTTTTTGGCGTATCTACCATCTGCGTTACCCACCCCACCCCAGTCTCCGACGCCAGTCATTCCGACGAGTCCGGTTACACTAACGCCAGTACCGCCATCACCTAAGCCACAACGCCAGCCCCGCAAAAGATCACCGCGACCCGTAAATCATGTGTCGCCCCCTATGAACTTCTCTGTGAAACCTGTTGCAGTAGCGTCATCTACCGGAAAATCTGCTCAGCCCATCCGAGTGACAACTCTCAGAACTCCGAGTAAGAAAGTTAAAGCGCCCCCTACCCGGGTTGCTTCCCCTTCTAAGAGAAATAAGACTATACAGAAACCCAAGACAGCGCCCCCTAGTAGACCCCGATTACCAGACTCTCGTTCGAAGTTAGTTAAACCCGCATTTGTAGTCCCGAATCGCTTCAGTTTCTCCACTAAACACACAGATCCGTTCACTATTAAAAAATCATCTAGAAGAGTCCCGACAAAAGATTAAACCCTCCAGCAAGTCATAAAATTATAGAAAAAAAGATATACCTGACCTAAAAATAACCCTCGAAGACCCTAAACAGGCGTGCTTATTGTCCCAAACAGTTTCGAAACCTCGGCCTGTGCATTTTGTCTTAGTTTACGCTAATTCACTCCCCTAATCCCTAACCGAGCCCGTGCCAGGCAGAGACCTGTCGGACTTTTCACGTAAACTCACCATGGTTATTTTTAGGTCTGAGTTTAAACTTTATTGAATTTCAATATATATTTTAAAACCAATGTCATTTTCCATTATTAGTTAGAATTTATCTTAAAACCAATATTATTGTCCATCACTAGTCTCCGAAGAGTGTTGTATATATGTATTGTAACCACTCTCGTATAAATATGTGTCTCCTTGGCTCCTTACGATGTCTTAATTACCACTCACTTTATTTAAAGCTCGTGTAAATTATTATTAACCACATTTTTGCATATTTCTAAACTAATTTTGTTAGAGATTGATTGATTGATTGATTGTGACCATTCTTGTACCACTTTAACTCTATATTACTGTAATGTGTACATTATTTGATTAGCTCTCGATTTAGAATCACCTTGTCACGACTCCTGATTTACCCAATTAACCCTAGCGATTAGTGGAGAATAAAGTGAACCTACTCTCTTCTAATTAATTGAACTAGGACCTAAACTGAAGCCATTAATTACCCCACGTGTCAAGCCCCTTTGATCTAATCCAATCACCGTGTAAGCGCCCAATCAATTCAATTTAGAGTCAAGTCTGTCACCCCTTTTCCGAGCATATATAAACCCTAATTCCCCTGTTCTAATTAGACATCGTTTCCTCTTGAAGAAGATCACTGTATCGAAACGCGTCGAGGATTTAAGGAGCCCTTTAATTTGTAAGTTTTTGTTTTGTTTATCTTGTTTTATTGCTTGTTGAATTTGTCTTGTAACTCTTCATTTAAATATTATCACACTTAAATAAAATCATTTGTGATAATGTCATACATCTAAAATTTTCACTGTGTCTGTCTTTTATCTATCTAGCTCCGTAGTCTACTAGTTTACTGTTGAGGGTGGAGTTTTCTGTATAAACCAAGGCAAATAACACGCCTATTTTCTCACCATATACCTATTGAGCACAATTCTAACTGTATTTCTATTTCTTTTCATGCTGAAATGGAGTCCTCGGGTCATCCACAAGAACACAGCCGGCGACTCATCACTAGGGCCTTTTATCAGTACATTCAGTGTCTCCATCATTTGGCAAATCTCGCGGAACCATCAACCTGCTTCAAAAAGAAAGAGAACGAACTAAATAAATTTATTAGACCGGCCCGCTCAAATCCTACAATAGTTAGTAAAATCCATGAAATCAACTCAGCTTGGGCAGCTCATATTAGATACGAACTACGTCAACATTATGAGAATGAAATAACTTGGTCGCTAGAAAATGTTTTTGACTTCCACTATAATCATACGGGAGATGAAGTCATGGATATGGGTCACCGGGCTCTTGCATGGGCCAAGAAAAACTATGGTAAGCGGCTTAGACAGGAAACTATTGATACTTTTTTGGCGTATCTACCATCTGCGTTACCCACCCCACCCCAGTCTCCGACGCCAGTCATTCCGACGAGTCCGGTTACACTAACGCCAGTACCGCCATCACCTAAGCCACAACGCCAGCCCCGCAAAAGATCACCGCGACCCGTAAATCATGTGTCGCCCCCTATGAACTTCTCTGTGAAACCTGTTGCAGTAGCGTCATCTACCGGAAAATCTGCTCAGCCCATCCGAGTGACAACTCTCAGAACTCCGAGTAAGAAAGTTAAAGCGCCCCCTACCCGGGTTGCTTCCCCTTCTAAGAGAAATAAGACTATACAGAAACCCAAGACAGCGCCCCCTAGTAGACCCCGATTACCAGACTCTCGTTCGAAGTTAGTTAAACCCGCATTTGTAGTCCCGAATCGCTTCAGTTTCTCCACTAAACACACAGATCCGTTCACTATTAAAAAATCATCTAGAAGAGTCCCGACAAAAGATTAAACCCTCCAGCAAGTCATAAAATTATAGAAAAAAAGATATACCTGACCTAAAAATAACCCTCGAAGACCCTAAACAGGCGTGCTTATTGTCCCAAACAGTTTCGAAACCTCGGCCTGTGCATTTTGTCTTAGTTTACGCTAATTCACTCCCCTAATCCCTAACCGAGCCCGTGCCAGGCAGAGACCTGTCGGACTTTTCACGTAAACTCACCATGGTTATTTTTAGGTCTGAGTTTAAACTTTATTGAATTTCAATATATATTTTAAAACCAATGTCATTTTCCATTATTAGTTAGAATTTATCTTAAAACCAATATTATTGTCCATCACTAGTCTCCGAAGAGTGTTGTATATATGTATTGTAACCACTCTCGTATAAATATGTGTCTCCTTGGCTCCTTACGATGTCTTAATTACCACTCACTTTATTTAAAGCTCGTGTAAATTATTATTAACCACATTTTTGCATATTTCTAAACTAATTTTGTTAGAGATTGATTGATTGATTGATTGTGACCATTCTTGTACCACTTTAACTCTATATTACTGTAATGTGTACATTATTTGATTAGCTCTCGATTTAGAATCACCTTGTCACGACTCCTGATTTACCCAATTAACCCTAGCGATTAGTGGAGAATAAAGTGAACCTACTCTCTTCTAATTAATTGAACTAGGACCTAAACTGAAGCCATTAATTACCCCACGTGTCAAGCCCCTTTGATCTAATCCAATCACCGTGTAAGCGCCCAATCAATTCAATTTAGAGTCAAGTCTGTCACCCCTTTTCCGAGCATATATAAACCCTAATTCCCCTGTTCTAATTAGACATCGTTTCCTCTTGAAGAAGATCACTGTATCGAAACGCGTCGAGGATTTAAGGAGCCCTTTAATTTGTAAGTTTTTGTTTTGTTTATCTTGTTTTATTGCTTGTTGAATTTGTCTTGTAACTCTTCATTTAAATATTATCACACTTAAATAAAATCATTTGTGATAATTTCATACATCTAAAATTTTCACTGTGTCTGTCTTTTATCTATCTAGCTCCGTAGTCTACTAGTTTACTGTTGAGGGTGGAGTTTTCTGTATAAACCAAGGCAAATAACACGCCTATTTTCTCACCATATACCTATTGAGCACAATTCTAACTGTATTTCTATTTCTTTTCATGCTGAAATGGAGTCCTCGGGTCATCCACAAGAACACAGCCGGCGACTCATCACTAGGGCCTTTTATCAGTACATTCAGTGTCTCCATCATTTGGCAAATCTCGCGGAACCATCAACCTGCTTCAAAAAGAAAGAGAACGAACTAAATAAATTTATTAGACCGGCCCGCTCAAATCCTACAATAGTCAGTAAAATCCATGAAATCAACTCAGCTTGGGCAGCTCATATTAGATACGAACTACGTCAACATTATGAGAATGAAATAACTTGGTCGCTAGAAAATGTTTTTGACTTCCACTATAATCATACGGGAGATGAAGTCATGGATATGGGTCACCGGGCTCTTGCATGGGCCAAGAAAAACTATGGTAAGCGGCTTAGACAGGAAACTATTGATACTTTTTTGGCGTATCTACCATCTGCGTTACCCACCCCACCCCAGTCTCCGACGCCAGTCATTCCGACGAGTCCGGTTACACTAACGCCAGTACCGCCATCACCTAAGCCACAACGCCAGCCCCGCAAAAGATCACCGCGACCCGTAAATCATGTGTCGCCCCCTATGAACTTCTCTGTGAAACCTGTTGCAGTAGCGTCATCTACCGGAAAATCTGCTCAGCCCATCCGAGTGACAACTCTCAGAACTCCGAGTAAGAAAGTTAAAGCGCCCCCTACCCGGGTTGCTTCCCCTTCTAAGAGAAATAAGACTATACAGAAACCCAAGACAGCGCCCCCTAGTAGACCCCGATTACCAGACTCTCGTTCGAAGTTAGTTAAACCCGCATTTGTAGTCCCGAATCGCTTCAGTTTCTCCACTAAACACACAGATCCGTTCACTATTAAAAAATCATCTAGAAGAGTCCCGACAAAAGATTAAACCCTCCAGCAAGTCATAAAATTATAGAAAAAAAGATATACCTGACCTAAAAATAACCCTCGAAGACCCTAAACAGGCGTGCTTATTGTCCCAAACAGTTTCGAAACCTCGGCCTGTGCATTTTGTCTTAGTTTACGCTAATTCACTCCCCTAATCCCTAACCGAGCCCGTGCCAGGCAGAGACCTGTCGGACTTTTCACGTAAACTCACCATGGTTATTTTTAGGTCTGAGTTTAAACTTTATTGAATTTCAATATATATTTTAAAACCAATGTCATTTTCCATTATTAGTTAGAATTTATCTTAAAACCAATATTATTGTCCATCACTAGTCTCCGAAGAGTGTTGTATATATGTATTGTAACCACTCTCGTATAAATATGTGTCTCCTTGGCTCCTTACGATGTCTTAATTACCACTCACTTTATTTAAAGCTCGTGTAAATTATTATTAACCACATTTTTGCATATTTCTAAACTAATTTTGTTAGAGATTGATTGATTGATTGATTGTGACCATTCTTGTACCACTTTAACTCTATATTACTGTAATGTGTACATTATTTGATTAGCTCTCGATTTAGAATCACCTTGTCACGACTCCTGATTTACCCAATTAACCCTAGCGATTAGTGGAGAATAAAGTGAACCTACTCTCTTCTAATTAATTGAACTAGGACCTAAACTGAAGCCATTAATTACCCCACGTGTCAAGCCCCTTTGATCTAATCCAATCACCGTGTAAGCGCCCAATCAATTCAATTTAGAGTCAAGTCTGTCACCCCTTTTCCGAGCATATATAAACCCTAATTCCCCTGTTCTAATTAGACATCGTTTCCTCTTGAAGAAGATCACTGTATCGAAACGCGTCGAGGATTTAAGGAGCCCTTTAATTTGTAAGTTTTTGTTTTGTTTATCTTGTTTTATTGCTTGTTGAATTTGTCTTGTAACTCTTCATTTAAATATTATCACACTTAAATAAAATCATTTGTGATAATGTCATACATCTAAAATTTTCACTGTGTCTGTCTTTTATCTATCTAGCTCCGTAGTCTACTAGTTTACTGTTGAGGGTGGAGTTTTCTGTATAAACCAAGGCAAATAACACGCCTATTTTCTCACCATATACCTATTGAGCACAATTCTAACTGTATTTCTAT
Source organism: Patella depressa (assembly GCA_948474765.1). Taxonomy (NCBI): domain Eukaryota; kingdom Metazoa; phylum Mollusca; class Gastropoda; family Patellidae; genus Patella; species Patella depressa. The sequence continues at coordinate 73,297,615 of OX419720.1, read as the reverse complement.
TTCTTTTCATGCTGAAATGGAGTCCTCGGGTCATCCACAAGAACACAGCCGGCGACTCATCACTAGGGCCTTTTATCAGTACATTCAGTGTCTCCATCATTTGGCAAATCTCGCGGAACCATCAACCTGCTTCAAAAAGAAAGAGAACGAACTAAATAAATTTATTAGACCGGCCCGCTCAAATCCTACAATAGTTAGTAAAATCCATGAAATCAACTCAGCTTGGGCAGCTCATATTAGATACGAACTACGTCAACATTATGAGAATGAAATAACTTGGTCGCTAGAAAATGTTTTTGACTTCCACTATAATCATACGGGAGATGAAGTCATGGATATGGGTCACCGGGCTCTTGCATGGGCCAAGAAAAACTATGGTAAGCGGCTTAGACAGGAAACTATTGATACTTTTTTGGCGTATCTACCATCTGCGTTACCCACCCCACCCCAGTCTCCGACGCCAGTCATTCCGACGAGTCCGGTTACACTAACGCCAGTACCGCCATCACCTAAGCCACAACGCCAGCCCCGCAAAAGATCACCGCGACCCGTAAATCATGTGTCGCCCCCTATGAACTTCTCTGTGAAACCTGTTGCAGTAGCGTCATCTACCGGAAAATCTGCTCAGCCCATCCGAGTGACAACTCTCAGAACTCCGAGTAAGAAAGTTAAAGCGCCCCCTACCCGGGTTGCTTCCCCTTCTAAGAGAAATAAGACTATACAGAAACCCAAGACAGCGCCCCCTAGTAGACCCCGATTACCAGACTCTCGTTCGAAGTTAGTTAAACCCGCATTTGTAGTCCCGAATCGCTTCAGTTTCTCCACTAAACACACAGATCCGTTCACTATTAAAAAATCATCTAGAAGAGTCCCGACAAAAGATTAAACCCTCCAGCAAGTCATAAAATTATAGAAAAAAAGATATACCTGACCTAAAAATAACCCTCGAAGACCCTAAACAGGCGTGCTTATTGTCCCAAACAGTTTCGAAACCTCGGCCTGTGCATTTTGTCTTAGTTTACGCTAATTCACTCCCCTAATCCCTAACCCTAACCCTAACCCTAACCCTAACCCTAACCCAACCCTAACCCAACCCTAACCCTAACCCTAACCCTAACCCTAACCCTAACCCTAACCCTAACCCTAACCCTAACCCTAACCCCTAACCCTAACCCTAACCCTAACCCTAACCCTAACCCTACCACTTTTCGGGGGGGATATTCTTATCGAATACGGAGCCTCGAGACCCGCACGCGCACTCTTCCGGGCGTTTACAGACGGGGGCCGCTGCAGCGAGACGAGAATTATTCTAAGTCCGGGGGCCAAGGCGCGGCATTTTACTAGAGTTCCCTTTGTGGGCGGGGTGGGGCATTCTGGGTCGTGACCTTGACCCCATAGACGCCCCGGTAGGGCCACTTGTGAGTCGTGACCTTGACCTTCAATTTTGACCTTCGACCAAATGCTGGACGGTACCTAAAGTTTTGGGAACATTTCGACCCCAAGGTCATAGGTCAGACAAAAGTTCAAGGTATGGGTGTCAAGGTCGATAAATTCTCCATCCAAGGTCGTGACCTTTTGACCCCCGCGTGACCTTGGGGCCCCAAAATTGGCCCAGAAGCACCGAAGTGGGCATAAATTTCGGTGACCTTGACCCCTTGAGATGACCTTGACCCACTGGGGTCACGGGGGCATCCGACCCACGTCGACTGGTCAAGGTCGCGTAATCATCCGACCCTCCGTTGGGGCCCCAGGGGCGAAAAACCGCCAAACTTCCGGGGCCCCTAGCGGGTCAAGGTCACGACTTTTGGTTGGCGATTTTAAAAAATGAAGAACAAATGTGGGGTCGTTCTACCCGCTCACCAAATTTGGGGCCGATCGGAGGACCTTTTTTGGGAAAAAATCAAAAAAAATCCCAAATTTATATGAAAATCAAGATGTGGTCAAGGGGGGGATAACTCGCCCCTCCCGAACTGATTCTGACGACTTTGAGGTCGCGGCCTCTTAAACTAAAACACACCCTGGGAGTCGCGTGGTGACCTTCATTTGACCCTCAGAGGTCAAGGTCAAGGTCAAATCGACAAACAAGCTCAGTTTGACCCACTTCCGGTCGCCGCAGAAAAATTTCAAGGTCATCACGCGACGCGCAATCATTTTTTAGGCGGGTAGCCGCGAGAACTAGTTCTTCGGAAGCGTTGAAAATGAAAAAAAAAATTATGATTGAAAAATTGAAAATTGGGGGCATCGGAGCCCCAAGAAACCGGAAATTCCGGATTTTTACACCGGATCCTGTTTCGAGGCATCCGTCTAGGCCACGCCCCAAAATTTCAGACCTCTCCGACTTCCGGTTGGGAAATGAGAGCCAAAAAGCACAAAAAGGGGTGGGGCTGCAACTGCTTTTTCCAGGTCAATTTTACGGCAAGGCCCCGAGAGCCCCGGAAAGTGTCCCACATGACGTAATCGGACACGGCGAGTCCGGAAATGCCCTCAGAATTCACTTCCGGTCACTCCTTGAGGGCCTTTAAGGCCTTTTGTTGAAAAAAAGTGCGATTTCACCCACTTCCGGTCACCGGAAGTGAAATCTGACTAGTCCCAGCGACTTTTTGGGTCAACTTTAGTTCAAGTATAACCAACCTCGGAACCCCCCCGGGTGTGCGTCAGGGTGTTTACAGAACAGGGGTGGGTGGTTGGGGGCGAAAAAGGGCATAAGTCTCGACATTTCCACGACACGAGGGTCCATGTTTGCGGCCCTATATCTCGGGACAGGGTTAGGGTACGGGTCAGGTTTTGGTCGGGATCGATAGCCTGGGACATTCTCTCCATCGTATTAGATATTGGGGCTCTCCGGTCCCATATCGTGCACGTGGCAGTGTCCCAAACATGGGTTTGCGAATCGTCGGAATTCTTTCAGAGTCCGTAGCTCCGCCCCTATGTGGCGTGGCCCTTAGGTTTTTTGGGGGTGGGGGGCCCGGGGGGAGGGGCAAAAATCCACGTTCAAATTTTTTCGAAAAAGTGATTAGAAAATTTTTAGCGCATGCGCATGCGCTAAATTATTTTTTTTTCCCGGACAGGCCATGGGGATTAAAATGAGGCCTGGGCAAAAAAAAAAAAATTTTACGCGTGCGCATGCGCAAAATTTTTTACCCCCCGGGCCTCCCCGAGACCCCCCCGTCAAAATCCCCACCCCCCAAAAAATCATTTTTTTTCGTCCCGGGGGACAGGGCCCCTAAACCTACCCAAAAGTGAGCGAGAGATAGAGAAATCTGGGACAACCAAACGATTTTATTAGCTTTATGGTGACCCAGAGACTATGCTCTCGTCCACCGTGACCTAGAGGAAAATTTATTAGATTTGCTAACAGTCCTTGTCTCTCGGTCACAAAACGTGACCGAGAGACAGGATGTGATAGCCCTAACCCTAACCCTAACCCTAACCCTAACCCTAACCCTAACCCTAACCCTAACCCTAACCCTAACCCTAACCCAACCCTAACCCAACCCTAACCCTAACCCTAACCCTAACCCAACCCAACCCAACCCTAACCCAACCCCTAACCCTAACCCTAACCCAACCCTAACCCAACCCTAACCCTAACCCTAACCCTAACCCTAACCCAACCCTAACCCTAACCCTAACCCTAACCCTAACCCTAACCCAACCCTAACCCTAACCCTAACCCTAACCCTAACCCTAACCCTAACCCTAACCCTAACCCTAACCCTACCAACCCTAACCCTAACCCTAACCCTAACCCTAACCCTAACCCTAACCCTAACCCTAACCCTAACCCTAACCCAACCCTAACCCTAACCCATGACCTTGACCCCATGGGGTCACGGGGGCATCCGACCCACGTCGACTGGTCAAGGTCGCGTGGTCCTCCGACCCTCCGTTTGGGCCCCAGGGGCGAAAAACCCCCAAACTTCCGGTGCCCGTAGCGGGTCAAGGTCACGACTTTTGGTTGGCGATTTTAAAAAATGAAGAACAAATGTTGGGTCGCTCTACCCGCTCACAAAATTTGGGGCCGATCGGAGGACCTTTTTTGGAAAAAAACCTCAAAAAAGCTCAATTTGACTTGAAAATCAGCCTGTGGTCTAAGGGCAGACAACTCGCCCCTCCCCGACCGATTCTGACGACCTGGAGCTCGCGGCTTCTTAAACTAAAACACACCCTGGGAGTCTCGTGGTGACCTCCATTTGACCTTGGGAGGTCGGGGTCAAGGTCAAATCGACAAAAAATTGACCTTTGACCCACTTCCGGTCGCCGGAGAAAAATTTCAAGGTCACCACGCGAAGCGCAATCCTTTTTTAGGCCGGGGGCCGAAAGAACCAGTTCTTCGGAAGAGTTGACAATGCTTTAAAAAATTTATGACTGAAAAAGGCCAGTTGGGGCCAGGGGAGCCCCAAGGACCCGGATTTTCCGGATTTTGACACCGGATCCCGTCTTGGGGCATCCGTCTAGACCACGCCCCCAAATTTCAGACCTCTGCGACATCCGGTTGGGAAACTGGGGCCAAAAAGCACAAAAAGGGGTGGGGCTGCAACTGCTTTTTCCAGGTTAAATTTCCGGAAAGCACCCGAGAGCCCCGGAAGGGGTCCCACATGACGTAAAATGACACGGCGAATCAGGAAATGACGTCAGATTTCACTTCCGGTCACTCCCAATGGGCCTTAAAGGCCTTTTTGTGAAAAAAGTGGCTGTTTGACCCACTTCCGGTCACCGGAAGTGAAATCTGACTAGTCCCAGCGACTTTTTGGGTCAACTTTAGTTCAAGTATAACCAACCTCGGAACCCCCCCGGGGGTGCGTCAGGGTGTTTACAGAACAGGGGTGGGTGGTTGGGGGCGAAAAAGGGCATAAGTCTCGACATTTCCACGACACGAGGGTCCATGTTTGCGGCCCTATATCTCGGGACAGGGTTAGGGTACGGGTCAGGTTTTGGTCGGGATCGATAGCCTGGGACATTCTCTCCATCGTATTAGATATTGGGGCTCTCCGGTCCCATATCGTGCACGTGGCAGTGTCCCAAACATGGGTTTGCGAATCGTCGGAATTCTTTCAGAGTCCGTAGCTCCGCCCCTATGGGGCGTGGCCCTTAGGTTTTTTGGGGGTGGGGGGCCCGGGGGGAGGGGCAAAAATCCACGTTCGAATTTTTTCGAAAAAGTGATTAGAAAATTTTTAGCGCATGCGCATGCGCTAAATATTTTTTTTTTTCCGGACAGGCCATGGGGATTAAAATGAGGCCTGGGCAAAAAAAAAAAAATTTTACGCGTGCGCATGCGCAAAAATTTTTACCCCCCGGGCCTCCCCGGGCCATCGCCGTCACTTTTCCCACCCCCAAAAATTTCGATTTTTTTCACCCCGGGGGACAAGGGCACTAACCCTTTTAAAAAGTGACCCAGAGCATAGGCTCTGCTAACATACAGCTAGCGTTGTGGTTACCTAGAGACTATACTCTACGTCACGGTGACCTAGAGAAAATCCGACTAGCGTTGCTATTTTTTCCCGTCTCTGTGTCACGAAAGGTGACCTAGAGGTATGCCAACCCTAACCCTAACCCCTAACCCTAACCCTAACCCTAACCCTAACCCCTAACCCTAACCCTAACCCTAACCCTAACCCTAACCCTAACCCTAACCCTAACCCTAACCCTAACCCAACCCTAACCCTAACCCTAACCCTAACCCTAACCCTAACCCTAACCCTAACCCTTGTAACCACTCTCGTATAAATATTTGTCTCCTTGGCTCCTTACAATGTCCTGATTTCCAACCTCTTGATTAAAGCTCATTTTTTCATAGATCCATGTAACCTACTAAACCAAATGTTGTTAGATAGGATTATTGATTAATTGATTGTAACTCTTTATGTACATCATTAACTTAATATTGTAATGTGTTGATTGATTGATTTGTCCGCTAAGCCCCTATACCCACTGTCTTTAACCCCAATTCGGCACGATTAGGTGAGCACATGTTATCTCACTCTCCCCTAATTAACTGATTAAGCACGTGACGGAAGCCATTTTTTACTCCTCGTGTCGAGCCCATTGGATTTAAATTAATCATCAAGCAAGCGCCCAATCAAACGATCATTGAGTTAAACGTGTCACCCCCCTCTCCGAGCATATATAAACCCCAACTAAGTAGTCACAAATCAGACATTGTTTCCTCTTGAAAAAGATCATCGTATCGAAACGCGTCGAGGATTTAAGGAGCCCATTAATTTGTAAGTCTTTGTTTTGTTCATTTTGTTATACTTTTTGTTATATTTGTCTTTATGCTCTTCATTTAAATATATTATCACATTAAAATAAAATCATCCGTGATAATTTCATGTAACTAAAGCCATATTTTGTCTGTCTTCTATCTTGCTTCGTAGTCTGCTAGCACGTGTTGTCCTAAAATCAATTTCATTGTGCCTTAAGATCTAAGACAAATTATACGCCCATTTATCCCGCATATATCCATTTAAGTCCAATTCTAACTGATTTATTTCTTATCTTTATGCTAAAATGGAAAGCCAAGGGGATCGGTCCTCGGACTACAGTCAACGACTTATCACAAGGGCCTTCTACCAATATATCCAGTGTCTCCATCATTTGGCTAATCTCGCAGAACCGTCCACCTGCTTCAAGAAAAAAGAAAACGAATTAAATAGATTTATTAGACCAGCCCGTTCAAACCCCGAAATAGTGAATAAAATCCATGAGATAAACGCAGAATGGTCAGCTAAAATTAGGTACGAACTACGACAACACTACCAAGAACAATTATACTGGTCGCTAGAAAATGTCGCAGATCACCACTACAACCACACGGGAGAACAGGTTATGGATATGGGTCACCGGGCTCTTGCATGGGCAAAGAAAAACTATGGTAAGCGACTGAGGCAACAAACAATTGATACATTTCTGATGTATCTCCCCAGTGCGCTTCCCACCCCACCCCAGTCTCCGGTATCACTCAACTCAACGAGTCCGATCAGACTGTCGCCGGTGCCGCCATCACCAAAGCCACAGCGCAAGCCCCGGGTAAGATCCCCAAAGCCTGTTAGATCTGTGTCGCCGCCCATTGTCTTCTCTGTTAAACCTGTTCCAGCGCCACCTACCGGAAAATCTAAACAACCTATCCGAGTTACGGCCCTTAGAACACCCAGCAAAAAAGTCAAAGCGCCCCCTACCAGAGTTGCCTCCCCTTCAAAAAGAAATAAGATCATCCAGAAACCAAAGACCGCACCCGCGAGTAGACCCCGATTACCAGACACTCGCTCGAAGTTAGTCAAACCCGCTTTCATAGTTCCCAACCGCTTCAGTTTCTCAACTAAAAATACAGATCCATTCACTATAAATAGACCATCTAATAGTAGAAGAGCATCAGCAAAAGACTAAACCCTTCAACAATTTTTTAAAGTTTAGGAAATAAGATATACCTGACCTGAAGATAACCCTGTGAAGACCCTCTAACAGGCGTGTTTTTTTCTAAGCAGCATCGAAACCTAGGCCAGTGCATCTTTGTTTTAGTTTATTCTAATTCACTCCCCTAATCCCTAACCCTAACCCTAACCCAACCCAACCCTAACCCTAACCCTAACCCTAACCCTAACCCAACCCTAACCCTAACCCTAACCCTAACCCTAACCCTAACCCTAACCCTACCCTAACCCTAACCCAACCCAACCCTAACCCTAACCCAACCCTAACCCATTTTACCTCTTACCCTCACACTTCTACACCCCAACCCCAACCCCATTTACCCAACCCTAGGGATGAACTGGGGTTCCACTTCGGGGTTCCTCTTGGGGTTCTTCTTGGGTTCCACTTTGGGGTTCTTGGGTTGGGTTCCACTTTGGGGTTCTTCGTGGGTTCCACTTTGGGGTTCCTTATTGGGTTCCACTTTGGGGTTCTTCTGGGGTTCCACTTTGGGGTTCTTCTGCGGTTCCACTTTGGGGTTTTTCTTGGGTTCCACTTTGGCCCTAATTGCACCCCGGGGATGAACCTAGGGTGAACCCCAGTTAACACTGATACCAAAATTGCGCGTAATTTTAAAATTTCAAAATTTAGACCATTCATTTCTGCATTGTTTTAAAGTAAAATAGCTTTAACATTAAATCAAAGGAATATATTTTAACTTGGAATCGAACGAATATATTTTAACATGCAGTCAGTCGAACGAATATATTTTAACTTGGAATCAAAGGAATCTATTTTAATGCAGTAAACGACAAAGTCCATAATCAAGCCAATAAATTATCTTAATGATTTTCTATAATCTTATTCTGCTCCATTTTTAATTTCAGCAAGACAAGGGATATTCACCAAAAAGACGTAAAATTCAGGCTTGTTGTGGGTGTCTGTCTCATCGCAAACCTGAAATCAGAAAAAACAAGCAAGTATGTGTAAGCAATTCGTATTTTTAAAATTTTAAAATTTAGACCATTCATTTCTGCATTGTTTTAAAGTGAAATAGCTTTAACGTTAAATCAAGGGAATATTTTTTAACTTGCAATCAAAGAAATCTATTTTCATGCAGCAAAATTAAGCCAATAAATTATCTTAATGATTTTCTATTATCTTAATGTCCATCGTTTTTAATTTCAGGAGGACACCAGATATTCACCAAAAGACGTAAAATTCAGGGTTGTTTTGGGGTATACTTTTGGGGTACACCCGTTTTGAACTGGTTCAAAATCGTTTTCTTCTACAATGCCTACGCTAAATTATAGCCCGTAATTTACACATAAAATTCACGGTTGTTTTGGGGTATACTATTGGGGTAAACCCGTTTTGAACTTGTTCAAAATCGTTTTCTTCTACAATACCTAACCCTAACCCTAACCCTAACCCTAACCCAACCCTAACCCCCTAACCCTAACCCTAACCCTAGCCCAGTTCGGGACAGAACAGTAGGACGTTAAACCCCATTTCATTTCGCTTATCAAACCTATGATAAACAATATTGGGACGTATATCTACGACCTCAGTAGCCAGGATCATTAATAGACCACCCACTACTTGTTCCAATAAAATATATGAAAGAATTAACTTTACCAAGAATTTATCAGAACAAGTACCGTCTATCGTTAAATTTGAACAGTAAATTATGATTTTTCTTCTTTTTTTTTACGATTTAAATGGATTGATTTTGATACTTCTAATTCCCTAATCATGAAACAAAACCTTCTAAGACTATTTTGGGCTTACTTAACAATTATGCACCATTATCAGACCTGAGGGGTACCATTAATTTATGACTCTACATCACAAACATGGAAAAATTCAAGAATTTTATATCTACAGGGTGTTAATATATCTACATTATATATGTTGTAGAACGCAGCTGCCCCCCCCCCCCCCCCCTAACTTTCAGGCAAGCTAACTTTTTGGGCAGACCGGTAAGTGAAAGAAACATTTCATCTACTTGGCAAAATAAAGGGCCCGAAATCTAATAAAAAAAAACTAATTTTATGGGCTGGAATAACAGGAAAATGTGTTTGCGGCCGTCAAATGTTCCAAAATTTTCTTGGGGGTCCATACAATGTCAGTTCTGCCCTCTCGAAGAAAACCGGCGCCGCTGTCTGTAAACCCGAAATTTTTTCGGGCATTTCAAGTTTTGCTTGTCATAGGACACTAATACAACCCTAATTTTACTTTTCTTTTTACTTGAATACCACGAATTTGTACTGAGTTGACTATGGATTAAAAGTAAATGTCTGGAGTCATTCTACTTTGTGCAACATTATTCAGGCATCGATTAGTATTTGTGAATGCAGCTACAACAGTCTTGTTGAATGGTTGGAATTCAGAGTGTGATTTCGGTTACAAAACCATTGGATACTTTTGGAGTTGCGTAAACGGGCAAGAATAGCAGAAAATGCATTTGCGGTGGTTAAATGCTCAAAATATTCCCGTGAGGGTAAGTCCCCCAAACCCAACAACGATCGGTTGTTTGTTTGGAATTCGGGTCAGTCAGGTAGGCTATATTGGATCAAATTGAAGCTGCTGTTTTCACGGCCTTAAATAGCATGAAAATAGCATTTGCTGCTGTTAAATTTTTAAAATTTTCTCCCAACGGTGTCGTCTTCATGGATTGTAAACGACTGGTTGGAATTCAAGTCAGCCACCTTAATTAGGCTATATTAGACCACTTTGTTTAGGGTCTGAAATAGCAGGAAAACGTGTTTGCAGCCGTCAAAGAGTGGGGGTTCCATACAAGGTAAGCTCCGCTTCGCCTCTGGAGGAAGACCGGCGCCACTCTCTGTAAACCCGAATATTTTTCGGGCTCTGCCCACTAACTCTCATGGAGCACGTACGCATATAAACGACCTGTCTTCATTAATATAATATTATCTTATTTGTTAAAATTGTTAATAAATTCGAAATTAGAGCTAAAGGTAGTTACTATCCCGTATAACGTTTGACGTCGCTATGACGTATTGGACTGATGTAGGGGTGCAACAGGTGAGAGTGCGGGATTTACATACAGGATTGGTAGACTGAAGCCAAGGGTTTCAAGATTCAGGGGTCCTGCAGGGGCACGATATCTTTGGTTATAATGAAGTAAGAGCGACGAAACTCAGCATATAGATTAATAATATCATTACCTTGACTAAGTTCGATACTGAGAATTTTCTGCTTGGGCCAAGGAGCGATAAGCAATTCGATTGTGCAAGACATTGGAACATAAAAACTCTGCTTTTAATTGAGGTAGAATGTTTAAACTTGATGTAGATGTTCATTATGTGAATGTCTTGACCGAGTTCAATGATTAACATTTCGAGCTGAAGCTAAGTAGAGCTAATCAATTTCATTGGTCGATGCTTTGGGACAAGATAATCCTTGATTCTATCTCCATAATTGTAAAAAAAATAAATGCGCGATTAATTAATATGTGTCATCTATTTATTTTGGGATTTCAGCGGAGGACATCAGCCTCACTGTCGGCTTGGTTTGACTGTCACGCGCCTTTCTTACATACGGATCACGCCCCCCCCCCCAAAAAAAAACAACCGGGGTAGTCCCATGAATGTTCACTGATGCTTCGATTCGGCTTTGGTCACAAAACGACCCCGGAGCTTTCCTGGGAAGCAGGAGAACTTATTCTTGGCGCTTCCCGGGGCTCATCAATTCGGTAGTATATCCTCGAGCTGACAAATGCCAAGTAGGACCAGGTATTACCTGGTGATGAATCGCATGGTTATGTGTAAATATTGTTGTGTTTTTCAGTAAATCTTTGTGATGGTGTGGAATGCTTGAACGGTGGACAGTGTGTGGGTGATGAAGTTTGCAATTGTACGTTTGGTTTTGGTGGAGACAACTGTAACAGTAAGTTTATTCAAGTATATGAATTCACAAAATCTCCAGAATTCACAAAATCTTCTGAATTTACTAAATCGATTCATCAAATCATTCGTGTTAAAAGTAAAAGTAAAAATAGGGAATTAAGAAAGATAAACTGTTTCGTATTTGAGCTTTCGTACATAATAAGTGTTGATATTTATTTAACAGTCAACGTCTGTGACCCGACAGAGTGTGAAGCTAAGAGCAGCACCGGGCTTTGTTACCAAGCAATATGTACTACTGGTGGTAGGATAACCTATCTCTTGTAAATTATAAATTTCAAATTCTATCATGATCAGTTAATATTTCTAATTTTAAAATAGTATTTATAAATATACCAATTGTAAATTATGGTTCCTGAACTAAAATATCTTCATATTAATGAGTTGAATATTTACAAAAGTTACCAGTTGTCTAACCTGTAATTTTTTATTTTAGCTACCAACTGTAGCGGTGTTGCTTGTAATGATGAAGAAGTTTGTTTTAATGGTACCCGCGAAAAACGGGGTAAGTGTAGCATATCACCTGTCTGTTGATTTAGGCATGGCCTAGTAGAAGTGGTATACCTAGGTTTGGAATATTCATCCATACAAGATACAGCATAGTGACAATTTGTGTAGGGAGATGTATGGGAAGCATACCGTCTCGTGCACGACCCCCACGGCTACTCATAAGTAACTTTGTGCTGGTACATCTATCTATACGGTTGTTCTAGTATGGCTTAAGTTGAATTTCAAAATTGTAGGATAGAAAATATACCCCAATTTAGAAGCTAAATATTCGATTGATAACGAATTGCCAAAGCAAGGATGACATTGTGACCTGTAAATAAAGTGTACAGAATAAAAAAAAATACGTACCTTCTGAATATAATTAAGAAATGTTTTTGTTTTTTTGTTTTTTAGGGAGAGAGAGAGCGGGGAAGGGGGGGTTAACGTCCACTCGACACAAACAAGGGCATTTCCGGACTAACATGGTTTAATTTTATTTCAATAATTCGCTGGCGCGTGGGGGTCTTTATCAGTGGGAGGAAAGCAGAGGACCCAGAGAAAACCCATAAGGTTGGACAGGCGACCTTATTCCTTTTTCTTTCTTGTATAACAATTGACATAAAAATAGTGTTTTCTAAATATTATTTTAAAATAAAACAGTGTTTTTTTCTAAGTATTGAGTGCCATAAAGAAGGCGTGTTTAATTATTACCTCTACTGTATGGAGAAGGGTAGGTTGTTTGTTTTATTAAAGATACATTATGGGAGATTAGACAACGAGTTGGCAGTTCCCACTACAATAGTTACAAACTAGCTAATGTAAAGGCAATTTGCTGAAAATTTCAGTCAAATTGATCCACTATGCACTTAGAACTAAGCGAATGAAAGTTCCGCTTAGCCTTGGTCATCATTACTAATGCGGTAAGACAAAATTAGTAGTCTCGATTATCCATTTAATCGGTAAATCACGAAGGAAAACATTGCAGCAAATCGAACTACAATCTCCTGCTAGCCTTGACATCGAGAACTGATTATGGTCTGGGTAAGTTAATCAATATCTAATTAATAGTTTTTATGACATTTCAGTCCCAAAGAAAGATCTACAATAGGCAGATTTTTCTCTTGCATTAACTATATATAAACCAGAAACACGTTGTAGTAGATCTATAGTTCGTTATCGTCATTGTTAAATTTAATTGTTTCAGGAGAACTTCTGTTCTGCCAATAACAAATGTGTAAATGGTTCGTCCGTGGGGAGGTATAATATAGACATAGTTTATTTATAGCACGTGTGGTTTTATTATTTTAATAATAGTATTAAAATACTATGCATCCTATGCAATTGATGGATGCCTTGTGGTCAGCAGGAACACCTAGTAACAGTATCCGACGTGCTCTGATTAATTAGATTTTGTATTCGTGTCATTCTAATCATGTTACCCTTTTATCTTATGAAACACAATCCTGTTGTAGCGCTTTTGCCCCCCTGACCATGAATGCCCCCCCCCCCCATGTTCACATGCTATAACTAACTAGTTACCCTAATTCAAAACTGTTCGTGCCGTTCGTGCCTGGGGTTTAACGTCCACTTCCACCTTTGGTGATATCGTAGACAATGGCAAAACTGTCGTCTGATACCCTATTTATAATACCCGCCGAAAACTACAAGCCAATCACTGAATCACAAGACGTCGTCTTAGCCACGCACGCCAATTGACGTAATTCCGCCATGCCGTTTGGCCACAGATCACAAAATATTTTGCCATTGACTTTAATGTTAATTCTCGTCTCTCCACAACACCAGGTTCGAAAAAAGGAGCAGCATTTTCAACATTTTCAGAACTGAAGGCAGTAATAAAGAGATTGGAAGCAAGTGCCAATGTAAATTTGTACACACAGAACTCTCGGTCTATACCTAACCCTAACCCAACCCTAGTTGTAACAATAGCCCGTGGACTATTTGTACGACTCATTGTAACAATAACCACTATGTGATAACAAATAGTAAAGAATGGAGAAAGTAAAACTGGATATAAGGAAATAGCATGATAAATATGGAGTTGAGGATGACATTGAAGTAAAATGGTATAATCATTACAGTATATTATATTATTATTATAGCTGTACTGGCTGTGAACCCGATATGTTCAGCGTAACTTGCCCCAATAGACAACAAGGCATTTGTTCTGCTGGTGTTTGCTATGGCAAATATTATTTATATGAGTCTAGGTTTGTATGGGTGTGCGTGTTGGGGGAGGGGTTAGCTTTATATAACGTCTGCTCCTAGGGTTGTCACGGTACAACCGGGGAATCAACATTTTGATACAGCACACACGCGCTAGCCATTAGCCCCCCCCCTCCTCCAATAATTCTTAGTCCATACAGTTGTTTTTATCTAACATGTGTAAGACCAATACTAAATATTATTCAATCTCGACACCTTCTAATCAGAGAACAATTAATCTGAATTATTATACTGCAGGTTGTCGTCTGTCACCGGATTCCTCCCACTTTCAACAACGGTTTGTGTGCAAGCGATTGTCAAATTGTTTGTCCCGAAATGGCTTAATTAGTTTCTGTTCAGTGGTGTTTTGACCACCCCCACCATGGACGATTGTCGTTTGCAATGATTTATTACTTCTTTTCTAGAACGATGTAGTCGTGACAGTGAGTGTCCAGAATACCGATGTATTAATGGACTCTGTGCAGGTTAATATTCACTAATTTATTTATCATTACCTATCGTTGTACGAGCTGGTGTTTTTATACTTATGTTGAACGTATAAACACAAGACAGGGGAGATAACTCGTCAAGACGAGAAAACACAAATTACTGTATACATGCATGTTTTTACTCAAGGGGGATTATGGAAGATTCAGAAAAGAGCAGATCGTTCCAGCTATAATGGGTCACAAATAGATAATATAAAGGGGGAATGCTGACAAAACACCGTAGCCTCGATTATCATCGATACTGTTGCTATGATAATAAACAAACTCTCGATTATTCATTTTTACTGTTATACATGGACAGCCGTTGAAGAGCATGTCGGATTCAAATTGGGCGCATGATATAACATCGAGAGTTGAAAATGTTCTTCTCGTGTTAATAAATATCTAACCAATAATTTAGATAACATTTAAGGCCCAAAGAAAGACCTGCAATAGACAGATTTAGCGCTTGTATTATGCATGTTTTATTAATCGTGGTATAAACTGGGCGTGTACTATAATTGGTCTTCACTGTTATTTTTACAGACATTTATTAATTTAATGTACTTTGCACATAGTTGGGATCGGGCATGACCAACATTTTCATAGAAAATAGGTATGACAAGACAGTAGATTCATGTAGTTTCATAGAAAACAGGTACACTAAGACGGTAGATTCGCGTGGTTTCGTAGAAAACAGGTACACTAAGACGGTAGATTCATGTGTTTGTGTTTTTATTTACATAAATGCAAGGCGTTTCCCGAAGGATTGTTCATTAATAATATATGACCATGTTTTTGTATTTTTCAGAGGTTAAGTGTGGGGAGGCAACTCGCTATTTGGACGGCTAAAAGGCGACGTGACTTTATCGTTTTCAGTAATACCTTGAACAACTGTTATAAGATTTAATATATTTTTTTTAGATATTATATCATTGGTTAAATATTACAATATAAGTCATTCAATTATTTATTATATCATTGGCTAAATATCTTTTAAGATTTTTTTACCACTGATATAAAATTTAATATAATAAACTAATAAACTGTAATATTCACCCAATGATATAATAAATAATGTAATGAATTATATTGTAATATTTTACCAATGATATAATATCTAAAATTAACTAATTGATATCCGTGAAGAATGTCTTGAAAACCACAGATGTGTATTTGCACCAAGTTTGTAAAACAATTAAATATGAAATTCCTGTCCTTTCTTAATACTGTTATATAATCTCGTCTCTCTCATTGCTTAAATATTAAACCACTTTAATACCGGCCGTGATATCAAACATTAGTAACGTCAGACGTTTTTTTAGTCAATGAAAGGGAAGTGACTCATTATTCGGATGAAGACAACCATAAATTTCCCCATTGACTTCAATGTTAATTCTGGACTCATTGCCTGGCTCCAACTTTTGTGCTGAATGCTTTTCACTACAGACAGAGCAACCAATGGTCATGTCTTTACACTAAAATTTGTTTGAGGTTGACCGCCAAAATTTTGAGACACAAACTTAAAAAAACATACTAAAAACATGTAAATATTCGCCGTTCATATCACCGTAACCAACCTGATAACTTGGTTAACCTTCCGCCTTAAAATCGGGAATATTTACCAAAACATGGTAGAAATAATATGTAGATTCACTGATGAGAATATAATCAGATATTCATGGACTATATTTAACATCATGGCATGCATATAAAATATTATTGTCTATATTTGAGTGGCATTTGGTAATTGGAGCGAAAGCAAATAACACACTATTTGGATATGTCACTTTATTTATTTGTGTAAATGCTTGAGAACGACCTGTGAAATTTTATTGAAAAATCCCATTAAATTAACCCATAGTAAGTGTTATTCACAAATAATGTGTTATTTGAGATATTGTTAGCGTTGGAAATCATCCGAGATAGAAGAAAACGGCGCTACCGAGGCAAAATATCCTGTTTGATGCAGAAGAGTATAAGTTGAATTTTAAGCCTGGTTTCATTTTTATCATTAAAACAGGTTGGTACGGGGATACCAGATGACGTCATGATCTATCTGTCAGACTAATATATTATTATTTCCTATTGTTGATTAAATGAAATGAAATGGGGTTTAACGTACTACTGCATCACTGACAAGGAGGAACCACGCCCGGCCAATGAAGGGATCGAACACCCAAAATCTAGGCTAGCGAGCAAGCGTCTTACCCACTTAGCCTGACAATACCATTGGTCATCTTTAATCACGATGTATCAGGTTATGTCACCCATATAATATCACTGATTGGGCGAGATCGGCTTCTTTTTCTTCTATTAGTATTTAAAGTCCGCTTCCACCCAGTTGAATATCGCAGAAAAGTTGTCTAATTTTTATTATCTTAGCAAACACACAGGGGTAATCCCCGAGTGAGGAAACCGCCACATACGCTTACGCCATGGATCGAAACCAAGATAGCATCCCAGATGTAATCGGCCAGCTGGGGCTGTCAAATTGTTCAATTAAATTCTGAAACTTTATGAACAGAGTATGAAAAAAAAACATATCAATGTAAGACAAGTATGATACAAACCCTAACCCTGGGGTCGTGTCACATTGAATAAAGAGGATAATTGTAATTCGTTGGCCAGGGTAGGCAGACATCTCAATGAATAGTTTAAAGATGACACAGATGACAAGGAAAGGGATACCCCAGCTGTCATATACAAATCTTATTCTGTACACGTCGAGAGGAGCAAAGTAGGTGTCTTCTTATTATTGAAATAGAATTGATTGTCACTTTATGATTGTCAAAAAATCTCTCTTTTTCTCTCCCATTTATTGTTATATCCGCTTAATAAAGTATAATAACGAATCTCGTGTTTACGTCGTTACAAATCGACAGGTATTTAAAACACAAACAACCGATACCTATCAGTTGAATCACGTGGATCGTTAAAGCCTGCATCATTCAGGAGCGCTAACTTACCATGAAAAAACTTCCCCAATCATTCGTGTTGCACATTTAATCATCTCTATATCTGTAAAGATATTTAAAACGTGAGCCTAAACATCAATTTTAATTTTAATCATATCGAAATTGTGGCCTACATTCCTGTTAAATTATAGTCTAATTACTCTTAAATTATAGTCTAATTATGCAGGGATTTTGTTGGGTAATTTTTCTATTAATTGACCAATAGATATATTTCTATGACATTCTTTTATAGTTAATAACACTGAATCAATCCGTTGCAGCTTACCGCCAGCTTGATTCAAGTATCGACTTGTTTGTTTACATCCAATTGCGTCAGCTGACAACAGTCATGTGACTGCTAATAAAAGCGTTGCCACGCGAGGTGTATCACCACTGACCAATCCAATCGCTGTATTTCTGCTGGGTAGACATGTTTTATATATATAGCAACATGACGTCACGGTGGTTATAAAAGAGGTCGACATCTCGTGATCAGTGGAACAACACTCTGTGAGAACGAGAGTAGAACAACCCATTACCGGACGGTTACCCGGTTTACACCGTGGACAAAATGGCCGATTGGAAATGGGTGTTGTCGTCTATTCCGAAAGAACTTCCTTCGGATTTACAAAGCTTACTTCGTTTCTTTCCGGGGCTTTCTAACTCTGGATAACTTCACGGAACAGTCTGACTGGTCCCGGTCTGAGGTAATACGTCTGTAGCGCCCCCGCCATCGCTGATTTCAGTGCTATGGGGGTGGACGTATTAACCAAGGACCTCACTTTGATTGACTAAGACTAGAACAGGTATATATATTATACAGGTGTTCAGCTTTGTTAATTAACGTGAGGTCTCTGGTTTAATCTACGATAATCTACTGATTAAGGTGAGTTTTTATTTAGTTAAAAGATATATATCGCTTGATAAGATCGATAAACAGACCTATTAGTATTAGATCGATAAACAGAAGTGTTTCGGACGAATATAACAGTAAATGTATGTGATGAATTAGGGGTAATATTATTATATTAAAGAATGTTGGCTAATTATACAGCGTGTGATATGCGCCAGTATAGACTAGACGTATATACATATGTATTATACATCTATACAGTAACTATACAAAGACAAGCCTATATATAACAGTATATATTGTACAGTATCTGTATGTAGTCTGGGCAACACACATGGATTAGTGGAGTTTATCTATAGGTCGATATTGTGTCCTGTTAGAAGTGTTTAGTATATTCAATTATACGCAGTTAACCTATAACCTTTATATATATGCAGCCATATCGGTGACATAAATATATCATTCTCTATAAAGTATTTTGTTTGTAAAATGGCGAACAGGTGGGATATGTAATAGGTATAAGATCATTAAGTATATAAGTTGAACAGAGTTAGATGTCAATAAGGTTAGTATATATATATATAAGTTATACAGAGTTAGAAGTCAGGATTTAATTGAGAAGGTAAGAAACGGAGTAAGCTTGAAATCTGGATGGTAAATTCTATATCGGTGTACAGGACAGCATCAGTTTCCGGTTATTGTTCTTCGCCACATATGTTCTGTACCTGTAGTTGTTTCCGACACACCAGTCCAATATATTCAAAAGAAGTTTTGTTTATATATTAATTTAGATATGAATTTCGTTTGAAATAAAACTTATTAAAATAAAATAAATCTGTGTGCATTGTTTAACTGGTGGTTGTTATGGTACTGTGGTAGTAAACAATTCTAATGTCAGTATAGTAATACCGACATCCAGCAGTGAGTATGTCCGGGCAAAATTCCCCTCCCTTGACCCCAAATATTCTGGAATATACCGTAATCTGGCGGAGATTATCACACTTCTAATGTAGAGCAAACAGAAATTGTGAAAAGAAGAGAAAATGAGAATCTTGCACGACCCTTGTTGTTGTAATATGGGGCGCGGGGTGGGGATGCACTCAAATATCCCAAACCTTTTCATTCAGGGTAGCACTCATAGGGATTCGTCCTTGGATTGCTAATCCTGTCAAACACTTAAGATATTTAAAGTATGTACAGCCACTTCAAATAAGTGTAGAGTTGAGCTGGATATAAACAAGCAAAAAACACCTTAATGTTAGAAACACGAAGATGCTGGTAGGATGGTAGTATGACACGTGTCCACC
Organism: Patella depressa; assembly: GCA_948474765.1. Lineage (NCBI taxonomy): Eukaryota > Metazoa > Mollusca > Gastropoda > Patellidae > Patella > Patella depressa. The sequence goes on along the minus strand of OX419720.1, from coordinate 73,277,962 downwards.
CACAGCCCCTATTCATCAACGTCCACTCTTGTCCACCCCAAGCCCTTACCGATCAACGTCCACTCTTGTCCATCCTCAACCACTACCGATCAACGTCCATTTTTGTACACCCCTAAGACTTAAGTATGTGACCTATAAAACCCGTTGTATACGGCCCAGTAATCTTAAAGGGAGACAACGTTAAGCGATTTATACAATGTCCGTGACCACAAACAAATCATTTTCAGACTAAAGTTCAGAATTTACTCCACTTTCTTTCAAAAGCACAAAACTTTGCACATAGTTTCTGATTGGTGTATTTGGTACACAAAATAACAACGGTTTTAAAATTCGCTATATTATAGTAACAATAAGGCCAACAATTTTGAGTAAATTCTGAATTTAAGTGTGAGAATGCTTTGTGAACTCGGACTAAGAGCTGATAGATTTATGTTTCCCTACTTGGCCTGTAACTGGTGTTCTACTTTAGTCTGTATTGGTAAAAGAGAGAGAGTAGCATTAATGGTGGTCTGCTGTCATGAAAGATTTACCTCCCTTGAATTGAAACTGACCAGTACAAATAATACTGTTGATTTATTCAATTGCGATCAAGTGAAAGTCGGCACAGAACAGCAGGACGTTGGACCTCTTTTCATTTTATTTTCCTATTTTTTACACTTTCTACCCCTCAAAGTGATACTGAATCAAACCATGCCGTTTCAAAGGGCATAACTGAATTTCAGTCAAGTTTATTGCTGTCTATAAAAATATATTAGGGACCTTTCGCATCGATACAAAAACGAACACCAAAACGAACATAATGTCCGTTTACGTTTTCGCATTCGTACCCTCTAACACACGGTTTCACAATCCGACGTAGGATAATAGCTACATGGCGTTAATTTCCACTCCTGGAACTTCTCTGTCCAGATAATGTTTTCAGTCGATATTTTGGTACTCATTTGTAGATGTACAACAAATCAAACAGAATATTGCATTTGAGCATATACTACACACTCTACATAATCAACAATATACACAAGGCCTCGAAAAATTGTGGAAAATTCAATATATGAGACAAAACACATTTTCGCTAGCATATCTACGTGAATGCAACTCACAAGTACACACGAATCGATGACGTGTTCGTTTTCGTTTTCGTACCGATGCGAAAGGTCCCTATTGTGTCCAATTTAACAGCGAATTTAAATTCAGAGTGTCTATAGTTAGGAAATTAAATAGAAATCTTAAGACTCGAAACCTTGAGCCATGAGTTACTGTTTTTAGTTGTGTATATTACAAGTAAATAAAATTTAGTTCTCTTTTATTGATGATTTAGGCCCGTATTTTCGAACAGTGTTTAAAATAATCTGTGATTAGGTCTTATCTGTAACTAGCTAGTTAGGCCCGTATTCTCGAAAGTGGATTAGTGCTAATCATAGATTTAATCTCTGACTTTTCGACCAGCCATATTCTGAAAGGCTGATTAAATTTTAAGCTAAGATTTTCATAAACTTTGATTAGCCTAATCATTGAGTTAATCATTGTTCGAGAATACCATAAAATGTGGTATTCCCGAACGTTGACTTGTACTTAATCATTGACTAAATCACCTCAATATTTAGTCATCTCAGGGGGGTAGTTTAAGGAAAGATTAAGTGCATGCATATGCAATAATACTGTATTGAATATTATAGAAATTATTATTTTTCATTGAATTCAGACACATTGCACTTATATTTTGCCTCAAAAGTAACAAATTTACATTCATCGTAAATTCTGTTGAAAAAGTTTTTTATATATATATATATTAAACATTCTCTATAATATAAAATATAATTATGTGCACTTTAGTCAAAATGAATAAAATACAAAATACAAATAATTTTTAGAAGTGTCAAAGAACCTTTTAACAAAACGAATTTTTAAGAGCGGAACAAATCAACCTCTTGGCACAAAAGGGAATCCACAGCAGCTAAATCCTCCGGGCAGTCGACAAAGGTTGTCAATTTTTTCCTTTCGTCAGTAATGAAAACATTACATAAAAACATAATGAAATCTGAGTACGAATAACAACCTATTAAATAATTATCAAAAAACAATAGAATTTGTTTGGTTTCTAGTTCTGCCCTCAGCGAACATTTACTATACAAAACGTAATAGGCCTCCTCCACTCAGTTAGTTAAATACTGTGTATAAATTTCAAGTCAATCGGATATTAACTTTGGAGCATCTTGAAGGTTTTTTAAAGTGATCAGCCTATCCAACCTCGTGGGTTTTCTCCGGGACCTCCGGTTTCCTCCCACAGCTAAAGACTCCTACGCGCAAGCTAATTATTGAAATAAAAAAAATTAAACCATTGTTAGTTTGTGTCGAATGGACGTTAAACCCCATTTCTCCCTCTCTCTCTCTCAAAGTGATCAAGGGCCATAACTCTGGAAATCAATAGGCTTACTTATCTCAAGACCTTAGACATTGTGTATAAAACTAAAGTCAATCGGATACCAACTTTAGCCTCTACAGCGCTCATAAGATTTTTCAAAGTGATCAAGGGCCATAACGCTGGTAGTATTTATCGGAAATTGTTGGAAATCGGATACTTTCTCATGACCCTAAACACTGTATATAAATCTAAAGTGAATCCGATACTAACTTTAGCCCCTAGCGTGTACCACAAGATTTTTCAAAGTGATCAAGGGCACTAACACTGGCAGTAATTATCATCGGATATCGCTTGAAATCAATAGGAATCTTCCGCTCATAACTTTCCACACTGTGTATAAATTAAAGTCAATCAGATATTAACTTTAGCCTCTAGAGCGTCCACAAAAATTTTCGGAGTAATCAAGGGCCATAATTATCGTAAATCGTTGGAAATCAACAGGCCTCCTCATCTCTTGACCTTAAACATTGTGTATAAATCTAAAGTCAATCAAATACCAACTGTAGCCTCTACTGCATCCATAAGATTTTCAAAAGTGATCAAAGGCCAAAATGCTGACAGTATTATCGACAATCGTTAAAAATCAATAGGATTCCTCATCTCGTGACCCTAAACACTGTGTATAAATCTTAAATCAATCGGATATTAACTTTAACCTCCAGGTTGTCCACAAGATTTTTCAAAGTGATTAAGGGCAATAACTCTAGTAGTAAATATCAGCAATCAATAGACCCCTCCGTCTCCTGGCCTCACACACTCTGTGTAAATTTAGAGTCAATCGGATATAAACTTTGGCCTCTAGAGTCAGGATGCCATGGGAAATCCAGGAAGGTCAAGAAGAAATTTGTAAAGATGCAGACACAACTACGACATCTTTGCAGAGATCGTGTCAGCGGAGCCAAATCCATCTCAGAATTCTTACATGGCGATGGATGGAACATTAGAATTAACAAAGAGTATTGATGTTCTAGAATGTTGAATGAGCTAGAATGCGCTAAAATGTCTGATGTACTGAGATGTGAAATGTGCTATAATGTATTAAAATGTCAGATGTGCTAATATGCCATATGTGCTAATACGTCATGTGCTATGATATCAAAATTTGCTGAATTCTAAAGACTACAACAGTCTGGTTACATCTGTGTAATGAACATAATATGTGTAATGAAAGGTTAAATACGTATGTTATTGTTTATATTGTTATTGAATTTGAGATGTAATAAAAAAACTGTGACTTTTTTTCCTGTGTTTTTTTTTTACCTAGGCAAATTTGTGATTTTTTTTACTGTGACTTTTTTTCCTGTGACCTTTTTCCGCCCACAGGTGGTGCAAGGTGAAGAACCTTGCAAGGGACAAGGTGGAGTCGTTTGGATCGGATAACAAACTTAAGTACTGTGTACACATTGGGCCGCACGTAAAATAACCCTTGACAGTTAAAATTTTGAATAACTGTGTGCCGTAGTGGCGGTCCCCAGGCAAAATTGCCATCATAGCACACTCTATGGCGTAGGTCTGTCTCCTTTAGCTCAGCTGGAGCTCAACAGTAACTTTCGTTTCATTTCATTTCGAATACTAAATATATGTGAACTCTATTTTAGTTGACTTTCTTTTTCACACATTTTATTTCTTTCCTGCCCACCCATATGAGCCCCTTTGATTTTTCGGACCCGAACAATAGTTTCACAGACTCTAGGATGGGAAAAACCGTTCTAAAACATGTACTTTTCTAATCTACTTCCTGTAATTGGGCCCCTTTATCAATGATAAAAGCCTTTTAAATCACTGATTATATTTAATCATTGATTAAAGGTTTAATTATAATCAAAGTTTAAACCTTGAATTTTAATCTTTGATTAGAAAAATTTATAGTCAAAGATTAGCTAATCTGACTTTTGAGAATACCAAACTTAGTCAACCACTAATCTCTAACTAGCTAGTTACAGATTAGACCTAATCACAGATTATTTTAAACACTGTTCGAAAATACGGGCCTTAGAGATTAGTGGTTGACTAAGTTTGGTATTCTCAAAAGTCAAATTAGTTAATCTTTGACTATTAAGGTTTAAACTTTGATTATAATTAAACCTTTAATCAGTGATTGAATATAATCAGTGATTAAAACGGCTTTTATCATTGATAAAGGGACCCAATTACAGGAAGTAGATTAGAAACGTACATGTTTTAGAACAGTTTTTCCCATCCTAGAGTCTGTGAAACTATTGTTAGGGTCCGAAAAGTCAAAGGGGCTCATATGGGTGGGCAGGAAAGAAATAAAACGTGTGAAAAAGAAAGTCAAGTAAAATAGAGTTCACATATATTTAATATTCGAAATGAAATAAAACGAAAGTTACTGTTGAGCTCCAGCTGAGCTAAGGGAGACAGACCTGCGCCATACAGTGTGCTATGAGGGCAATTTTGCCTGGGGACCGGCACCCAGCTCACAGTTATACAAAATTTTAACTGTCAAGGGTTATTTTACGTGCGGCCCAATGTGTACACAGTACTTAAGTTTGTTATCCGATCCAAACGACTCCACCTTATCCCTTGCAAGGCTCTTCATCTTGCACAACCGTGACTGTCTTTTAGTAATCGAAATATGAATTTCTGTTGCTAATATCAAAGTCACATTTGTTCTCCTGATGCAACAGAAGCACAGGTACAGATTAATTTTATGTCCCCTCTTTTCTATTAAAATACGAAATTATCACTATTTGTCTATTTTGTATAAATCTGCTATATGTGTATTCCTTATTAATTTATCCACTTTTAATACTACACTTTCCCAAATTGTAGCGGGATTTTGATGGGTTATGTTTTCGCATATGAGCCAGTTTGGAACATTACAATGTAATTATTATTTATAACAAAGTTTTAGGAGTTGTTTGACCTATTGAGACACAAAGTTTATATCCGATTGACTCTAAATTTATAAAGAGTGTTTAAGACCAGGAGACGGAGGGGTCTATTGATTGCTGATCTTTACTACAAGAGTTATTGCCCTTGATCACTTTGAAAAATCTTGTGGACAACCTGGAGGTTAAAGTTAATATCCGATTGATTTTAGATTTATACACAGTGTTTAGGGTCACGATATGAGGAATCCTATTGATTTTTAACGATTGTCGATAATACTGTCAGCATTATGGCCCTTGATCACTTTTGAAAATCTTATGGACGCAGTAGAGGCTACAGTTTGTATTTGATTGACTTTAGATGTATACACAATGCTTAAGGTCAAGAGATGAGGAAGCCTGTTGATTTCCAACGATTTACGATAATTATGGCCCTTGATCACTTTGAAATTTTTTGTGGACGCTCTAGAGGCTAAAGTTAATATCTGATTGACTTTAATTTTATACACAGTGTGGAAAGTTATGAGAGGAAGATTCCTATTGATTTCCAGCGATATCCGATGATAATTACTGCCAGTGTTAGTGCCCTTGATCACTTTGAAAAATCTTATGGTACGCGCTAGGGTCTAAAGTTAGTATCGGATTCACTTTAGATTTATATACAGTGTTTAGGGTCATGAGAAAGTATCCGATTTCCAACGATTTCCGATAATTACTACCAGCGTAATGGCCCTTGATCACTTTGAAAAATCTTGTGAGCGCTGTAGAGGCTAAAGTTGGTATCCGATTGACTTTAGTTTTATACACAATGTCTAAGGTCTTGAGATGAGTAAGCCTATTGATTTCCGGAGTTATGGCCCTTGATCACTTTGAGAGAGAGAGAGAGAAATGGGGTTTAACGTCCACTCGACACAAAGTAACATAATAATATGGTTTAATTTTTTATTTCAATAATTCGCTTGCGCGTAGGAGTCTTTAGCTGGACAGGCTGATCACTTTGAAAAACCTTCAAGATGCTCTAAAGTTAATATCCGATTGACTTGAAATTTATACACAGTGTTTAACTAACTGAGAGGAGGAGGCCTATTACGTTTTGTATAGTAAATGTTCGCTGAGGGCAGAACTAGAAACCAAACAAATTCTATTGATTTCTGATAATTACTTAATAGGTTGTTAATCGTACTCAGATTTTAGATTCGTAAATGTTTTCATTACTGACAAAAGAAAAAAAATTGACAACCCTTGTCGACTGCCCGGACGATTTAGCTGCTGTGGGTTCCCTTTTGTGCCAAGAGGTTGATTTGTTCCGCTCTTTACAATTCCTTTTGTTGAAAGGTTCTTTGACACTTCTAAAAATTATTTGTATTTTGTAGTTTATTCACTTCGACTAAATTGCACATAATTATATTTTATATTATGGAGAATGTTTAATATAATATAAAAAAAATCTTTTTCAACAGAATTTACGATGAATGTAAATTTGTTACTTTTGAGGCGAAATATAAGTGCAATGTGTCTGAATTCAATGAAACATAATAATTTCTATAATATCCAATACAGTATAATTGCATATGCACGCACTTAATCTTTCCTTAAACTACCCCCCTAAGATGACTAAATATTGGGGTGATTTAGTCAATGATTAAGTACAAGTCAACGTTCGAGAATACCACATTTTATGGTATTCTCGAACAATGATTAACTCAATGATTAGGCTAATCAAAGTTTATAAAAATCTTAGCTTAAAATTTAATCAGCCTTTCAGAATATGGCTGGTCGAAAAGTCAGAGATTAAATCTATGATTAGCACTAATCCACTTTCGAGAATACGGGCCTTAGAAATTAAGAACTTATTCATCTCAAAAGAGATATTGTAGAACCTGTCATGAGCATTCAAATAAAAATTTAACTTTTTTTATTTGGTAAAAACTCCCCAGAATCACTTAAAATGCATATTTTTATTCATACACGATTCTGTAAAAAAAAAAACACAGACACCCTTAGTAGCATTCGGATCGAAATATAGTCGGTACTCGGTCCGTTAGAATCTGCATACTTCGTTTCCATCCTACAGGCCTGGTACATGAACCGATATATTATGTATTAATAATATTAAATTGTAGTTGCCATTACCTGTCATTCAGACTAAATAATATGTATATCTGTAGTTTTATAAGAAAATAAAGTTACTATTATTATTATTATTATTATGTAACATACTAAGAACCTAACTACATTTTTGGGGCACCAACCACCCCCCCCCCCCACGGTCAAAAATTTACCCGTACGCGCCTATGTCTATAGGCGAACAGAAAGAGACATAAATAGAGTTTAGCGTCCATTCAACACCGGCTAGGTTATTTCGGGACTAGCATGTGGTTCAATTTTATTTCACAATTTAAAGCTGCAATTTCATATTTTTAATTTATATTTTTAAAATGTATTACAATAAAGCCTTAAAATAGATGGTTTCTATAAACAGTCCTACCTTAGTATCTTGTTAAAGAAAATCCTATTGCCAGTTGAGAAATTAGCAAATATATCATTTTTAACTTCAAATTCAAACGTTTGGAGATGGCTTTATCATGGGGGGGGGGGGGAATAAGGGAGGTAATTGTGTTATTTTTTCAGGTGTCAATGGGTTATTACTGTGGGGAATAATGCATATGATCGTATAATAGTGAGTTGACAACCTGTTGAGCAAAAGACATAGAAATTATTATGTTTTGACTTTCTTTGAAAATATGAAATTATCGCTTTAAGATAAACCGTTCTTATCTACATTTAAGATTATTAAAATATTGGAGATATCGGATGACACCAAGCGTTGATTATGGTTTGGTCATGTTAATTAATGTCTAATTAATAGTTTATGTAACATTTAAGGTCTAAAGATAGACGTACAATAGGCAGATTTACCTCTTGTACTTGTATTAATAGGTCTATATTCATCCATATTTAAGGCCAACTATGCTTAAGTCCAAATTTAGTAGTAGAGTAGCCACACCTGACAGCTCTGCTTCCAGATTGCACGAAAATTGTCCTAAGTTGGTGAGCTGCAGGGCCAAATGTACCCTCAAACCGTCCCTGTAAGTCTACCTATATTAATTTGATAATTTAAATATGATGTTGACGGTTAAGGTAAGATCACGTGATAATGATAAGATAATACAATGTAAATATGGGACATTCAATGAATCAGGCAGGTTTTTATTAATAACTATAAACAACATGGCGACTGTCTGTTTGATACAGCTCTTTGTCTTGGTGTTTTGTTTGCACGGCGTTGTTTCTGATTCCAGAGAAGCGAGTAAGTAGGATTAATGTAAGGGGGGGGGGTAATTTGTACTAATGTTTTGTGAATTTTAGCGATGTATAAAGGGACATAATTATTACAATGATAACATTGGCTGAATTTGTGGTAGACAAACGTTTCGTTCACGGGATGTTAAATGCACATGTATATGCTACCTTGTACTAATGGGGTGATTGTTTGGGTGGAGGGGTACAACCTCTCCATTCTCCACCTTATCTCGAGGTTCAGATGTACTGCACCGTAACTCGGGGTTCAATTGAATCGCCATCATTCCAATCCCTGTATCTACTCCATCGGATGGTAGAAAAACATGGAAGAAAACGCCACAGTCCGGGATAAATTGTGCGCGCAACCACAAATATAAAAATTGCCATATGCTTGTCCAAAAATATTGTTTTAGGTGAGACATTTTTATCAAAGAGACAATTATCTTAGATTACTTGACAGTTAGTTACAGGGTTATAATAAAATATATCGTATTTATTACAGAATACATGAACACATTGTGTGGTGAATTGGTCATTGTTAAAAATGCCGTCAGGTTTATACTAGAACCCTATATGGTGATGAAAATGCCGGAAGATTGTGAAGTCCATATACAAGCTTTTTCTGATTATTATATATATAAAGACAAGATCAACATAGAGTTATCTTTCCTTGGATTAAATATAGCATGTGAACAAGGCTCGGTAGAGATTCTACAACTCGGTGATTATGACGATAAATTGGCTTCAGCAAGTAAGTTTATCGAGACGTGTCATCTAAATAAGACCCAATTTAATCTCTGCATTTCCGGTTACGTGTCTATTTTTGCACTTCCTGTTACTTAACATCATCTTCTTTCAATTCGTTGAACGTGATTGCAAATATTCCATGTTTTATTTTTTCATCTAACAAATACGTGTTTAAGGGGGAGACTATTTTTAGAAACAAAATAAGGCAAAGGCGATACCAAGTCATTATTACCGGATTACGTCAAATAAATCTTATTCAGGCCCTGCATGAACGATATGTTTCTGTCGACGATGAGATGGCGACTCATATACAATACACTGTATTGGCCCAAATATGAAATCCAGATCACTTAAATAGTGGAACTCTGTCACTAATAATGATAAGCATAATAATAATAATCGTTTCCTATAGCGCTGAACATTCAGTCAGTCTGACTGCTCTGTGGCGATTTACAATGTAGATATGTTATTATAAAAAAAACAAAACAAAACATACACGTATATACAAATAAACGGAATAATACAAAGGAATAGCTAAGTTACAATATACAGTCAGAAAGTGAAGCATGTAAATTATTGTTCAAAAGTTTGGGTAAAAAACAGTAATGAATGTTATTGTTATATCATTACCACACAAATTATGTTGTTTTATCTGGTTAAAATGAGCAACTCGTGTAAATTAAAAACAAAGCCTTAAACATAAGCCTTGGAAGATGTGTAAAAGCTTTAAATCACTTCAATTTCTTTCAGGTGGGGATTCTATTTGTGGTGACGAAATTCCAGAACAAATTTTCCGATCCACGGAAGAAACCATAACATTAAAATTTCACAAGATCTATCCGCAAATGTATACAGCTTCATTTGAAATATTAGCCACAAAAATAGATAAAGGTAAATAACTTGTGCAGTTACCTGTATATTTAACATGCATTATGCAAGAGATAAATATGCCTATTGTAAGTCTTTCTTTAGACCTGAAATGTTATCTAAATTATTAATTAGACATAAATTAAAATATCCAGACCATTATCAACACTTGATGTAAACGCTAGCCTGTGATATTTACTGGATTGGGGATTAGAATGACGATTAAATAAAAAAGTAGACGATCGAGACTATGTTTTATCGTAGCGACTTCAGTAATGATGATAGAGGCTAGGCTGAAAATAAATTCAATCGTTAGGTTCTCGGTTCACGGTGGATCACATGCAGACTGAAATAACCAGACCCTAGAGATTGCCATTCGTTTCAGACTTCTGGCGTATTTAGCCGAACATAACTGATTAGAAATTAGAGTACAACATGTTGTTTCCTAGCCTGTATTGGATGGGAATCCTTGTTGGATTTCTCTGGATCCCCCGGTTTCCTTCAACAGCTAAACACCCTGACTCACAAGCAAATTATTGAAATAAAATTTAATTGTCTGATAGTTATAAGGATTATTGAATGTTTTCTGTTTGCAGGTGCTTGTTATGAAGATTATGGTGGATTCTTGTGTGACAACCAGGCGTGTGTTGATCGAGATGTATTATGTGATGATTATAACAACTGCCGCGACGGTTCGGACGAGTCAGACAGTGAATGTATCGGGTTTTGGACTACTGCAGCGATATCTGGAGTTGTAGTCGGATCAGTTGCCGGAGTTATCGTTCTTGTTGTCGTGCTCATTGTGTTCAGGAAAATAAGACATGGCAGTGTGTGTTAATGAGGGCCAATCTCCCATGGACACTGACTTTCAACAAGCAACGACATCAAATAAGTAAATTTCAGTTATACATTTTCGTACGTCTTTTATTATGTAGATTCTTTTCTTTAAATTAACGGGCGGTTGGATGGCCGAATGGTAAGTGTGGGCGCGCTGTATCATACGGCCTGCATTAAGTCAATGGGCTAGGTTTCGAATCCTCGGTTGTACGTGGCAATGAGTAGGGTTGCCTGTCCAACCTCGTTGATTTCCTCCGGGTACTCCAGTTTCCTCCCACTGCGAATGATTAAAGTAAAATTAAATCATACGTTAGTCCCAAATGACTTGGTTTGTGTCGAGTGGACGTTAAACCCCATTTATCACTCTCTCTCTCTCTCTCTTTAAATTCATTTTATAATTTTAGTATCATTCAGGTTAAGTTTAGTAGAGCGTTACCCCAGTAACACACCACTACCCAAAAAGATACCAGAAGTATAACAAGACACTAATCGTTTATTCAAGGTACTATTATAATTGTGTTCTGAAAGTAGTGTCTCTAAATAATATAAAAATATCCCTTATAAAAACATGTCAACACCCTAGTATGAAACAAACAAAACCTAAAGAAACCAGCCCCTAGGAGAGACTTAAGTCATCAATAAATATACCACAGTAGTTCTATAGACATTATTTATAACGTGTGTGTATTGATTTCATTTTTCCCATCAGTTTATATTCTCGTCTTGTTTTGTTTTATTTTGTAAATAAAAACATTTCTTTTAGTATGAGTTTATAGTATTATATAGAATTGAGCAGAACGTTGACCTGCTATAAACGGGGTTGTGAGGGGTTTATGGCGTGCGCGTTGAATAAGGTCTGTCATTGGATCAAATGGCGTAGTTTCGATTCCCTGTCTGTACGTGACAACGAATAGGGTGTTTTATCCAGCCTCGTGGGTTTTCTCCGATTCCCCCGATTTCCTCCTACGTGCAAGCGAATTATTGAAATCGTAGTCCCTAAATGATATAGTTTGTGGACGTTAATCAATCCCTACCTCTCTCCCTCTAGTGTGCCCGGACAGCCATACAGAGTGCAATGGGGGTGGGGGGTAGTTTGCCCGGACAGCGATACAGGGTGCTAAGGGGGGGGGGGGGGGTAGTTTGCCCGGAGCGAAATTATTGAATTGCAACTATCGTGGGTTCAATTACGTGAACACCAAAGGGTACTCAGCAGTACACGGGGCCACCCAACCCACTAGGTGCTATCAAGTACTCAGCAGTACAGGGGCCACCAACCCAGTAGGTGCTATCAAGTACTCAGCAGTACAGGGGCCACCAACCCACTAGGCGCTGTCATGTAAATAAGATATTTAATGGTGTAAGATTGGGTGTTGTATTAACACAGGTCATTTTTAGTCGTGGTTTATCAGAGTCCTAATTAGCTACATATCAGTGTCACGTGATCGACGATAAAATACCGAAGTTACTATGCATTATAGACTTATCAAGATGGCAGGCGATATGTGACCCAAAATAATAATTTAAAATGTCTACCTTTACTCTGTGTATGTTTGGGGGTTTAGCCAGTTTGATTGTAGTTTCAGCATACGTTGAAATACGTAAGTCTCTAATTTTATATTTTTTTATTTAACGGATGTTGTTTAAATTACATATATTGACATATGGCAACATTTGTCTGAATTTTATTTAGAAATATAGACGAAGTGTTTCAGCGGAAGTGAGTAAATTAACCCTGTGTTAACATGTAAACAAAAGCCGAACTGAACCCAGAATATTACTTGAATCTGTCTACGAACTAAGCAGTCTTGTTCGATTCCATACAGACAAATAAACTAGTTGAGTCACTGAAGGGAATATCAGTGAAAATTGGTTAATCTCGTTCAATATTGCTAAATATAGATTGAACTATGATTAATCCCGTTTAATATTGCCAATATAGGGTAAACCGAAGAGTTGGCAACATTTCGCATCCTGTGTCAAAGAAATAAACAAGTTGCCACCAGTTGTTGGATCAAATTTTTTAATTAGCAGTTATTGTCCCGAGAATATGTTTGTGTTCAATACTGTAGCCGAAACGTCGCTTTAATTAAAACAGTAATTGTATTCCATAATACTATACAAGTCTGGAACCATTCAAGTCATAATTAAATACATATCTATTTGCTTTATCATACTAACTTCTTCAATTATACGTATATGTGAAGAGCTGACAATTGCGCCATGAGCATACACAAATGGAATGTGCACATTATAATTACACACTATTGTTACTATTATTATTATTATTATTATAATATGGTTTTGTGTTTTATTACTTGTGTCAATTGCTAAATGCCACCCAAAGAAGATAATCTACACTGTAACAAAAATATCCGTGAAAAAACTGAAAAAATTCCAGAAACAAAAATTACCAGGAAAATTTTATCCGTATTTGATTTTCCTGTAATTTACAGAAATTCCCTCAATTAACATAAATTCCATTTTTAAATCAATATTTCATAGAATGTCCGAAATACCTTTATTTAACGTCCGTTTCCGCCGAAGAGCTAGCGATATATTTACGTAACCTCTCTCCGCTATTAGAATACCTTCATCGAGAAAAGACAGTATCTATCAACTAATAATGGTTCAGTGTTAGGACCGGTTAGAGGCTTTCAGATGTAAGTTTGCGGTATTATCAATTTGCAGATATGTTAACTCTGCCATAGAGACAAACCGGTTTACACTGGCCAATCGGTTAAATTATCCAGATTGAAGCGTGCTTGGTTTCCAGACAATACAACCTATTCTCGCTGAGCGTTGAAAATTGTATTTACACATTTATGAAAATACTTACAATCTGATTACCGTATGATGAATGAGAAAACACTTTATAGATCTTCACGGAAGTTTCCTGTTTAATACTGGATATTCCACAGAATTACATTAACACGTAATTTGAAGAAATAATTCACTCTTTTAACACAATTTCTCAAAATAATCCATCAATTAACAGAAAAAATGTGTTAAACTACGGAATTCGGCGACATAAAAAACGGATTTTTTTTACAGTGTAACCTGAATTCAGATAATATCCCGGAAATGTGACCGTGTTTAATAATCTAATATGACTGTAATGATTTTTGAATTGTATATTTGAGCAGGTGACCTGAATGCTGAATGTGGTAAACCGGTCGTTATAAGAGATTCTACTGTAATACGTTTAGAGGAAGATAAATCAGGAAATATACGAGCTGACTGTGAAGTTACTCTACATACAGCCGAACATTATACACCATTATCTAACAGAGGATTTAAAGTTAATTTTATAGATCTTAATCTACCTTGTGATGTCGGCTCTGTTAACTTCTTTTATTACGACAACCATGAATTACAATGTAAGTTGAATATGCCATTTATTTATAAGGTTGGTCGTGCTGGTCTTACGTCAGACCTTTATATCACATGGTTGTTGTTAAGGCACGTGGCGTGGTCGGGGTCGTAAAATTGACGCACACTGTACATCTGGGGGGGTTTATATGGTCGACCATTTTTTTCAATTTTCTAAGTGAAAAGAAGTGGGTTTCCTCCATCTACTAAATACCCCAATTACAGACTCTACGTCATTCGCTTAGGGGGCTCGCTTCCGGCTTTTAGAGGGCTCACAAACAGCTTTTAGAGGGGGGGGGGCTTATATATGACGAGAGAAAACTTTAATTTGATTTTTTAAAATGTGTTAGTTTTTCTTAAGGCATCTAATGATTATTCAAGACCGCGCCTAAGTTTCTCGGGATTGTGTTTATCAGAGAGTTCCCTGAACGAACCCTTGACATTTGGAAACACTTGAAACTCCCATTCTATTCATTCTGTTACAAGTTATATACCCGGTAGGGGCGTAAGTGTGGGAGCGTGGGGGGTAGTACACCCCCTCCCCCCAAGCAAAAAAATATAGTCCGTCGCAAAATCAGTGCAGTTGGTCGCAAAATAGGAGCAATCGGTATCAAAATAAGTATACGTCACGCTACTCACGCAAAACTTTAGTATAAAAATAGTCGGTCGCAAAATCAGTGCAGTCGGTCGCAAAGTAGGAGCAGTCTTTAGTATAAAATAACCTTGTCAACTTCTCATGATTGAAAAGGGAGAAAAATAGTCGGTCTCAAAATAAGTGCAGTCACTGCAGTCGGTCTCAAAAACAATGCCAGAATAGATCCCAAATACTATGTATTTTGTTGTAAGTGTGTTGTTCTGTTACTGTTAAATGTTTTCTAGCATGGCAAAAAATAGTCGGTCTCAAAAAAAGTACTCACCGCAGTCGGTCTCTGACTAAATGAATTAATGAGATAAACATACAATCACAAAACAGGCGAAATTGACAGATAAGCCTCAGGATTCTGTCCCATTTCTTATCAACCCCAGTCCCAAAAATTTGAAAGTTTATATATCTGAAATTTTTTCGCGCCTGCGGCTCGATTCCATTATAACATCATTCTTCTACTCAGTTACATAGGTGAAATTTTTTCGCGCCTGCGGCGCTCGATTCCATTTTAAAATCATTCTTCTACTCGTCAGTTGTCTTATACTGTCTTATACTATCATATTCACGATTATAGTGAACTGCCTAGTACCACTGGTGTGTGGGGCGGGGACGTCAGATTGTACAGATGTTATGCCAACTCTTGCGAAACACATCTGGAGATTCTGTCCCACTGACTGACATTTCTGGTCCACTCGTCCATAAGAATTTCTCCCAGCAATGACCTCAAATGCCAGGATATTGAATCAATTTTTCAAAATTTATTCAAATTACTCAGTGTTAAGGCACAATCATTAATATGACATAAACTATATGTGAACTAAAATAAAACTACTTTCCGACGAGACAACGATTGGCGAACAAATATATATAATTATACAATACTATCTATGTTCTACCGGGACCCTTAATGTTATAGCCAGTATTTTGTTTACTTTCATTGTGAGGTGGGTTTTGTAAACCGCCCCTACCCCACCCCCATATTCCCTAGAAAACTCGCACGTGGTGCTCCGCTCCTGATTGCGTCACTTGCACTGGGAGTGGCGGGGTATGAGCGTCAGTCGACCGCATTTTGGCTAAACACCCCCCCCCCCCCCAAACAAAATCGTCATGTACACTCCTGAAACCCGGGACTTTCTAGCGTGGGTCCTCATATCAGTGGAGGGAAGTGGGGGGGACCCTAGTGTGGATAGTGTCTAGTCGTTGGCGTGCACGTAAAAGAAAAACCTAGACAATTTCCCTCGTAGCATACTGACGACTTCCGCCCGTCTTCATTTCTCCAGTCGAAGCAGGAAAATGGGACGTTAAACCCCATTTAATTTCTATGACATGTAGAAGGGGAGAAAACCGTTAAATAGTTTATTTCCTGTGAGAAATGTTTTATTTTTATTTTTCAGCCAGCAATGCGGTTTGTGATGACAGAAGACCAATATTAAATTTCAAATCGCAGTATATGACCATTACCCTGTATAAAGTGGATCCTAATGAGTTTTATGGTTATTTTAATTTTGTAGTTACTAATACGAATTACGGTAAGCAACCGACATTAATTATATTACAAGAAAAATTGTTGTTCATTTTTTAAAGCATGGAACAGATTGGAAATTATTATTAATGGGTTATCGTTTGTTCGAGTTAAAAATCCACCTATTCGAGCTGGATCTGGGGATCTGGAGATCGATCCCGGTGTTGGACGAGAAAGTTCCCCGAGATTTCCTTTCGGTGCTTCCCAATGACGAAGGGCCTGGCATGGTAAAGCATATAGTCGTTAGGACAAAACGAAAACTGTGGTCCAGAGGAAGCCTACACACCAAGAAGTCGAAAAGTTCGGCGTAGCACACTGTATGGCATATGTCTGCCTCCATTTGCCTGGATGATGCAAAAGTATCGTCATCATCGTCATCATCATCATCTTCAATATGATTATTATCTATATTATTATTACAGATACGTGTAACAGTAACGAGACAGCATGTGCTAATGGCGGCTGTATTGTTAATAGTCTACTGAAAGATGAATATGACAATTGTGGCGACGGCTCGGACGAGAATGATGGAATACCCACACACGAACAAATCGAATTGTCGGCATCAAGTCTCCATATTTCTTTTTATCAAATATTCATCATTTTGTTGACATCATTGTTTTATTGTTTTTAGTTACGTCATCTATACGCCATATTCCTATTATATCACATTTAGCCTTCCTGTCCAGTGAAATAAACATGTCTTCCACAGTCACGTGCGTTCTTCTTAACAATCATTTCCATTCTGATTTGATATGTTCTGGTAAGCTATGAATGCTGATTTGGTATGTCCCGGGATGCTACGGACATTGATTTGGTATATTCTGCGATGCTACCGGCGCTGATTCGGTATGTTGCAGTAAACTATGGACGCTAGTTTGGTATGTTCCGTTATGCTTAGTCCGCTGCTTTGGTATGTTCCGGGAAGCTACGGACGCCGATTTGGTTCCTTCCGTTGATCTACGGACGCTGATTCGGTATGTTTCGGCAAGCTAATTACACTGATTTGGTATGTTCCGGCATGCTGAGGGTGCTGATTTGGTATGTTACGGGAAGCTACGGGATCTGATTCGGTACCTTACTGTAAGCTACGGAGGCTGATTCGGTATGTTCCGGGAAGCTACGAACGCTAACCAAGGGGTTCCGGACTCGAGAACGTTTATCGGGCGCTATCAGTCTGGTTTGTCCTTATTAGTGGTGTAGGACGTTCGGGTTGGGTCTCACTCCGTTCTACTCCACTATACCCTGTGTTAATCCATAGGGTTTCCACGGTTTCAAATTATCTGCCCTGGCCTTGATTGTAGTTATGGTCTATGAACCAATCAAAAACAGTTTACAAACCTGTCGTTTCGCCATCGTTTGTTTTTATAAGGGCAGACAACCATGTTCATGTCCATTTACTGAATGATTTATGTACATTTTTTATATTTTTCTAATCCATTCATTTCTAATTGTATTATCAAAATGTGGAGTATGTGTCCCTGATTTCAAGTATGTATAGCATCTATATGTTTAACGTTTGTTATTATTATTACTATTCGTTCTTTGTCTGAAATTTGTCATTCAGTTATGTTTATTATGAATGAACTTAAAATACTTGACAATTTGATTCACTATAATATATATATGATGACACGTGGAAGTAAAACTCCCCGAACTAAACTTGTTCGATGAGACTTACCTCCCGTTACAAATTTCCTTTTCAATTAACGATTTATGATTGGTCGATAAAAATAGCGCAATCATCAATGCAGATAACTTGAAAACGTGTCTGCCCTTAGATTAACCCAGGGGGAATGAAACCAGGGGATACCGAGCATGACAGTTCTTATATTGTGCACAGATCCATTAAGGTTAATGCTCAAGGCGCATTAGGCTCTCCGCTTATCACAAGATATAATAAAGAGACGAAAACGGCGAGTCTTACGTATAAGGCCGAAGTCATTCAAAGTCATTATTATTAACTTTTACTAATTATTGAGAAACCGTTAAAGGGGATGAAATCTACAAACCCATGCAAAAAAACAGAGAGTAAATGTTTTGACGAGACGAGGCTTAGAAGAACGGGGGGGGGGGGGGTACCGTTGTAGCATAAAAACAATGTCATAGACAAATGAACAAGAATAACGAAACAAGTTCTGTCTAGTTATTCAAGACCGATCCACACATAGAGATGCCATAGAGATGAAAATGGTTTGTTTCTTATAAGTCATTTAAATACAGACAATAGTTTACTTGACATGGACAACGATTATAGAAACTTTATAAGAAATTATTATAATTTTGTTTCTGTTACGTTATTTGTTATTCAATATTTGAATTCCGAAGCACACTCTGTCTCTGAGCTACCCTGTACTAACGTGCACGTAAAAGAATCTTTGCCAGTTTTAATTCGAAAGGGTAGGCATAATTTCCCTGATCGCACAGTCCATTTACCCTGTCTCGTTATTCAATATTTGGAAATGCGTCAAAAGGGGCATAGAAATTACAAGTCTTTCATATATTCAATAATATGTATATATCTGTAACCTTTACACACCATGTTTCCGTTGTTTATGAATCATAACCACCAATATTCATCATTATACAACAGTCATGTTATATTACAAGTGTGTCGCCTCATTTCAACTGTAAATTACGTAGCAATGATAATACAAAATACAATTAGACGTACAATATACGAGTTAAAACGTGGAGCCGTAATAAACGGGTTAAAACAATTAGCCGTAATAACAATTAACCGTAGCATACTGGTTAAAACAATTAGCTATAATATACTGCTTAACACGTAACATACTAGTTTACACTACTGTGCCTAACTATTTTGCCTATTACGTTCTTTAGGACTTCGATTTTTGCCTAATGGTTTGGATTGTTCGTACTTGGTTTTATTTTATTAAAACGGAACCGTTGAAACATTAAATTTCGCCATAATATACTGCTTAAAATCATTGGCCGTAACTTATTAGTTAAAACAATTGGTCGTAACATACTAGTTAAAACAATTGATCGCAACATACTAGTTAAAACAATTAGCCAAAATAAATTGTTAACCATAGAACTAAAGTAAAATACACCGTTTTAAAGTTATTAGTATTACTTTGCCAATAGATGTAATGCACGTCTATATTCTCTGGAATTTACAGGTCATACATTTCACAGTGAACTAATATCCCCGGGAATTCCCGATTCAAAGTATAGTGTAAACGAAATGAAATCGAGTTAAAAATGTATTCCCAGGGAAAAATTTAAGGCTGTAAACATGGTCATCAAAATGACAAAATACTTTGTTGAATAAAACATTTGTAAACTTTGATGTTAAGGTACCGTGTATACATTGGCTTGCACGGATAAGATCCCTTGGCAGTTGGAATTCGATATAAGAGTAGGTCATAGCGCCTCTGCCCTGGCACACTGTATGGTCTATGTCCGTCTTCCATTAGCACAGGTTAGGTGCAGATGAGTAGGACGTTAAACCCCATTTCATTTCATTTATAGAGAACCCCTCAAAGTCCGGGTGGTATTCTTCTTAATTTCCACCTACTAGTTATAGTATTCATATTCAATGATAAGCTCCACCCCCTTTTCAGTAAATATAGCATCCACTCATTTTATTATACATACCAACTCCTGGTACAACTGGGAAGTAAATTAAACACTAACGTCGCCATTAAATTGTCGAAATAAAAGACTCTACAGAGAGGATTATTATCATAAAGTAAGTGACATGTAATTTAAATATTTTATGTCAGTTTTATCTTGTAAAAGAATCAGTGGGTCAATTATTGATAAATACAGTAATTATACCATCTTATTGTTGAAATATTACAGTATTTGATGAAATATGCATCATATTGTTTATTTATTGAAATATTAAAGTAGTTGACGATATATCCATTGATTAGAAAGGCATATTGTATTATTATCTTATTGGCTACGTTTTAATTCTGATATCCCACACAGCTGAGTGTCTCTTTAATATAGACTATTATCAATTCTGATATACCATCTAGCTGGGTATATCTAATATAGACCACAGGTTAATCAATATGTTTTAATTCTGATATATAGCTGGGTCGTTCTTTAATATAGACTATATCTTTTCTATTGGTGATCCATGACGATTTAACGTGTGTGGTTATGAACGTCCTTCAATAATTCTAAATTTATCGCCGTCATATTTGCAGCAATTTATATCCCCGACCCGTACAAGATCTTCCTCGTTGATATAATTTTATATTTGTCATCTCGTCTTAGGAAACGAGCATTAGTGCCGCTTCGTGGTATTATTCCATCCTTTGACGCTCTGCCACCCTTCAATCTCCCTACATTATGCGCAGCGTCTATTACAATTTCATCTTCTAGTTTTTAATTTATTTTTGATAGTGTCTTCAAACATCAATACAGTTTTTCATTTCCTTCTCCTCGGCTCCAGGCGCTCCACAAAACACTTGCTCGAATATTAGGCTCCAAAATTAGGCTCGCCGTTGAGGGGGGGGGAGTCCCACAGTAAATTATCCACCATTTCCTTGCATCTGTAGCCATTCCAAGGGCTATTTGGCTGATATTTTCGTTTAAATAAACGTTTGGAACGGACATATACTGAGCGCCATAGAAAACGCATCACTTAGTTTTTCGTATAACAAAATGATCCTGTAAACAAATCTTATTTATTTTTCTTCTTATTGTGAACAATATTCAAATGGGAACACATCAATAACAACACATTTGTACACTTATGGATGTTAAATCTGTTATCAACGGTACAAAGTCAGAGGGTCAAAACCAAAAGTACGACACAGATGTCAGTAGCGCGTGTGTCCTCAACGGGCTCTTACGCACGCTGTGCAGCGACGTCTCATGGAATTAACCATCTGTGTCATACATCCATAAGTGTACAAATGTGTTGTTATTGATGTGTTCCCATTTGAATATCGTTGTGTTTTCTATGGCGCTCAGTATATTTGGGTCTGAGAAAAGGCACTTTCAGCAGTAAAAAAGGGCACTGTTGAAAATTAGGGGGCTCGCGCCCGTCGCGCCACCCATTGAATCCGACTCTGATTGTTATACAGCTCCATAACTTAAGTAGGCCCTCTTTGTGCTGTGTTATTGTCACGGATAATCTTGTTTGTGTAAAAGGATCTATTTGGTTATCAAACTCTACAGGCTAAAGTTAATGACTTTAAATTTATACACAGTGTTTAAGGCCACGAGATGAAGAATCCTATTGGTTTTCTGCGATTTCCGATAATTACTGACCAGATTAATGACCCTTGATCACAGGCTAAAGTTAATATCCGATTGACTTTAAATTTATACACAGTGTTTAAGGTCATAAGACGAAGAAGTCTATTGTTTTTCAGGGTTTTCCGATTATTACTGCCTGAGTTATGGACCTTGATCAAGAAAATGCGAAAAACCAGATGATACCAATTGAGTATTCACTGATGTCTACTGGTAAATTCATAGTTTGAGTCAGTCAATGTGTCGATGTCTCTATGAATAGTTTGTGTCTACGGTCGTATGTCGTCTATGACCTGCTATGTTTTTATTTTGCAAAATTCAAATAGTTTTCCTATATATTGAGTCATGTGTGCCGCTATGTTTTTGATGTGTCCAAGGTTTGCCGTTAGAAATTTATGCACAGTTTTTAGGGTCATGAGACGAAAAAGCCTATAGATTTTCAGCGTTTTCCGATACTTACTGCCTGAAGTTGATACACACTGTTTAAGGTCACGAGACGAAGAAGCCTATTGATTTACAGCGATGTCCGATAATTACTACCTGAGTTATGGCAATTGATACACATTGTTTAAGGTCATGAGACGAAGAAGCCTATTGATTTTCAGCGATTTCCGATAATTACTGCCAGAATTATGGCCCTTGATCACTTCAAAAAATCTTGTGGAATCTCTAGAGGCCAAAGTTGAAATGTACACAGTGTTTAAGGTCATGAGACGAAGAAGCCCATTGATATTCAGCGATTTACGATAATTACTGCCAGAGTTATGGCCTTGATCACTTTGAAAAATCTTGTGGAAGCTATAGAGGCCAAACTTATCATCCAATTGACTTCCGATTGATACATAGAGTTTAAGGTCTTGAGACGAACAAGTATCTTGATTTTCAATGAATTTTGATAACTGATAATGGTTTGTATACTAAGCGTTAGCATGGGACAGAACTTTATAAAAACCAAACAAATTCTAATGATTTTCTGATAATTACTTTTTGAGTTGTTAATCTTATTCAGATTTCAGAGTATTATAAATGCTTCATTACCGAAAAAAGTAAGAATATGCGATAACTCTTGTTGACTGCCCGGACGATTTAGCTGCTGTGGGCATATGTTTCGTTGCCTGGCAACCTATCTGTATCAAACTTGTTTCGTCCTGTTGAACTCAACATTTTTCCGTATAATTGTTCGTGTAATATTGTAATTAGTTCATGAAGATGGCTTATTTCAAGAATGTGACTAAAATAATGTGAGTGACGCCCCATCTTTCCTGAAAACCGTGTAACTTTTACAGCAAAACACTATTGATTCCATGATTTAAGGCAATTATGGAATGCACAAAAGAATAAATGAAATTTGATTTAATGTCTTACAATGGGCAACTGAAAATGGCTATACACCATGTACAGCGTAATACCGGTATATATTGTATTGGGACCATAATTCTGTAATAGTATACCGGTATATCATACGCCCACATTGAAATGTGGACGTATATTGCCGTTGCCCCTGCCCGTCCGTCCGTCGTCCACAATTTCTTGTGAACACTCCAATGCAAAACGTTATCATCCGATTGTTTTAAAATTGATATATTATGTTATTTATATTAGTGAGATGAAGAAACCTATTTAATTTCATAATTTCCATTTATTATGTGTAGAGTCATGACCCTTGTTTCACTTTGTTGAACCTTGTGAACACTATTATACCAAAAGTTATCATCCGATCTTTGTGAAATGTATATGCATTATTTACAATAATTACTTCTAGAGTTGTAAGTATGGCCCTTGTTTCATTTTGTTCTACCTTGTTAATGCGCGATTGATGAAAGTTATCATCCGATATGTATGAAATTTATATGCATCATTTAAATTTGTGAAACTTAGGTCTATTGAATTTCAGCAATTTCCGTCAATAATTTCTAAGAGTTATGGCCCTTATTTTACTTTTTGAACCTTTTTAACGTTTGAATGACAAAGTTATCATCCGATCTGTATGAAATTTAAATGTATTATTTAAATCAGTAAACAAAAAAGCTTGTCAATTTTCAAAATTTTCTGTAAATTACCTCCAGTGTTCAGGCCTTTTTTTCAGTTTGTAGAACCTTGGAAACCCACAAACGACAAAAAAATATAATCTGATCTGTATGAAACTGTCTTGTAAAGGCCCCCAATTACCTTCGAAAGAATAAACGTGCGACAACCCTAGTAGACCTCTCAAACGATTTAGCTACTGTGTGCGTATGTTTCGTTGTCTGGCAACCTATCTTTGTAATATGAAATATAATAATATAGGTCTGTAATAGTATACCGTTATATATTGTCATATGAACATAGTTCTGCAATAATATATACCGGTATATAAACAACCCATTTACATTAACTATATCAAACCGGCGGGACGATTTACCCAATACTACCCAATTCTACCCAATACTACCCAATACCACCCCAGTACTACCTCAAAATCACCACATACTACCAAATACTACAACATAATACTGCAAAATGTGCATATCAATTGAATTTTTTCAAAAATAATCAGTTATACCGTGGGAATTGTACTTCAAATGCGATTACAGATATCTGGCTGTTCCTTTTGCCTCCCTATATCACCTAAAACAAGCAAAAACTAACCAAATACTATCAAATACTTATCACATACTACCCACTATCATTAAATAACAACCTTATATTGTCAAATAACAAAACATTAGTTTAATTACGGCGACGAATATTCGATAATTCGCAGAGAATGGAAATGAATGTGCAGTTATCTCCCTTTACAACCGATAACTGGATTTTAGATTGATTTGCGGATTAATCATCTTATTTTGCGTTGCGGTTGGTTTCCAAATCGACGAAATTAAAATAAGAAATGCAAGTATTTTTTGTGTATATTTTAATCATTGTGTGTAATTAACTACTGTATTATTATATAAGATGGCCAGCAGTCTATAAATAACTACATGTATTTAAACCCTTCCATGGGTATCGTCAGGAGGTATGTCCATTAACAAATAACAAACAAAAAATTCGCTTGTTTATGGGGTTTAACGTCCACTTCCACACAGGGTGATATCGTAGACAAAGGCGTTTTATAGCTGGGGCGCTGGAGGCGCCAGCCTCCTCGCGAAAAAAACCCAAAGAAATTGGAAAAGTAAAACGGGAGAAAAATGCTAAAACCGATGAGAAAAATGAAAATGTACCCTAGTTAGGGGGCCCCTAAAGGCAGGCAAAAGGCCCCCACGTTTAACAAAAGGGCCCCTCTGGCCAAGGGAAAGGGCCCCGAGTCCTAGTCTATCGTTTTCTATACAATGTTACTGTCGCGTCCATTACTGAATGCGAATGCAGTCATTGCATTGATATAAAATCATCAACCAAGACGCCCCCACCCCCGCGAAAAGGGCCCTCAAAATAGTATAGCCTCCACCATGATAAACCTTAAAACGCCCCTGGTCGTAGACAAACAAAAAACAACTGCACATGTTTATATTTATTTTTTCATGTCAACTACTAAGTTATTGCATGTTTACTGTCATTTGAAAATAAACGTAATTTGTTTATTACAAATGTATAATGCTCTAGTCGTATATACACCACCTTACTTAACAATTAATCAACGGGTGTTAAGATTGTTGATTGGGTAATCAAGTTCTGCTTTATTTATTTTATCTCTCGATTAAACTGCTACCAAATAATATAGTCCGGGAGCTAGGTGGGTTTCATTCCACATGAAAGGTGCGGAAGGTTTGGGATGCTAGTGGTGTATGACTGGGTTAGGAGACCACAGAAACACAATTCTTAAGTTGCACTAGTGGTGGGTGTGATAGGAGGAGCCACCACCCATAGTACCCGCAAAAATCGGTTTATTCAACATGCAAGGTGCGGGACCCACTTCAGTGGCATTTGATAAAGGATTGTGTCCTGAACCAGGAACTATAACTTAAGAATGGAATTTTTGGTGGAAAGGTATATCACCCTGTGAGGAAGTTGACGTTAAACCCCAGAAACAAACGAATTTTAAACATGCAATAACTTAGTAGTTGACATGAAAAAATAAATATAAACATGTTCAGTTGTTTTTTTGTTTGTCTACGTTATCACCCTGTGTGGAAGTGGACGTTAAACCCAGAAACAAACGAATTTTTTGTTTGTTATTTGTTAATGGACATACCTCCTGACGATACCCATGGAAGGGTTTAAAGCCCCAATAACACTCTTGTTGTAACTGAAAAATATGTCCCAATCTTCATTCTGGTCAACAAATCGTATTATTTTAGAATATTCCAATTAAATGATGATATAAATTTCATCTTAACACACCTAATTTAAAAAATTGGAAAAATTCAACCAATTGATTTGAAAAGTCTAACGTAAACCTTTTCAAATGTGACTTGGATTTTAAAATATTTTCGAACCCTCTGGACAAATAAAATAGGTTGTAATGGATAATTTACACAACAGGTAGGACATTTAAACATCTAGTACTTAGAATAAGGGTATTATTTATTTTCTGGAGCTACCAAGCCAGCAAGAATGTTATTGTCCCTTTAAATAGTTATTTATAGACTGCTGGCCATCTTATATAATAATACGGTAGTTAATTACATACAATGATTAAAATATACACAAAAAATACTTGCTTTTCTTATTTTAATTTCGTCGATTTGGAAATCAACCGCAACGCAAAATAAGATGATTAATCCGCAAATCTATCTAAAATCTAGCTATCGGTTGTAAAGGGAGATAACTGCACATTCATTTCCATTCTCTGCGAATTATCGAATATTCGTCGCCGTAATTAAACAAATGTTTTGCTATTTGACAACATAAGGTTGTTATTTGATGATAGTGGGTAGTATGTGATAAGTATTTGATAGTATTTGGTTAGTTTTTGCTTGTTTTAGGTGATATAGGGAGGCAAAAGGAACAGCCAGACATCTGTAATCGCATTTGAAGTACAATTCCCACGGTATAACTAATTATTTTTGAAAAAATTCAATTGATATGCACATTTTGCAGTATTGTGTTGTAGTATTTGGTAGTATGTGGTGATTTTGAGTTAGTACTGGGGTGGTATTGGGTAGTATTGGGTAGAATTGGGTAGTATTGGGTAAATCGTCCCACCCATATCAAACTCCCTATACACCGCTTGAAACATGTGACTCATGGTAAGGGAAAAACCAATTTAATAACGCTTGTTATCAAGTCATTTATTTCCATATTGATTCATGAATTTAGACATGACATGCCTAGAGACTGTTTAATCGAGTATTGTTGAAAGTAGGCCACGATCACATCCCTGTACAGCCTGTCAGTGTAAATATTAATTCGTTCATCTTCTGATGTAAATTATCATCTGTCGAAGTCGATACAAGTAATTTAAAGTTATTCAAGGTAACGTTATCATTACTATTCTAATATGCATGCTTATATTATTGTACTTATATGGTTCTCCCATTAGAGCTTTTATTGTCATACAAAAACGTATATCTTCTTTAAATTCAATTCATGAAATAAATATATTTTATGTTGGTTTTTCGGCACAATTAATAAACGCTTTTATTGTTTGAAACTTTCGTAAAACGGTGTGTGTTGAGGGGGGGGGGCGAATTATCAGAGTATTTTTGCTTTGATTGTATTAATATCTATTTTCTGTCGTTGTTTTTGTAATGGGGTAGGGGATCAGAGGGTAAATGACGTTATTTAGTTCCAACATGATGCATCTTTAAATATAGAAATCGGGTTTGCCCTTACGTGTCTATATATATAATAGCCTGGAATTTCCAGATAAAAATAGATCTGACGTGTCATTTGTTAACGGGGTGGACATTGTTGTACTGTGAGTAAAACGACCAATAGCTGAACTATTGTTTGACAGATCAAGACAAGGTAATATCTGGAGTTTTATAACATTGTATCAAACAATGCTGGTATAACATGTTAAATAATGTTGTATCAACACTGTCTAATATAATCTAGTCTATCATACTAATATATGTATCAGTAAGGGGGGCAACGGTTAGCTGTATCATTGAGTCAACTGGCCTGGTTTCGAATCCCCGGTTGTAGGGTCGCCTGTCCAACCTCGTGGGTTTTTTCTCCGGGTACTCCGGTTTCCTCCCACTGCTAAAGACCCCAAAAATTAATCCATATGTTAGTCCCGAAATGACCTAGTTTCTGTCGACTGGACGTTAAACTCTCTCTCTCTCTCCCTCTCTCCTCTATCTCTCTCTCTCCCTCTCTCGCTGTCAGCTAGGGTATTCATATTCATTGATAAGCTCCACCGCTTTACAGTAAATAATATATAGCGCTACTCATTTTATTATACTAAATCCTGATTCAACTGGGAAGTAAATTAAACACTAACGTCGCCATTAAATTGTTGAAATAAAAGACTATACAGAGAGGACTATTATCAAATTGGAGCCTGTGTCCATAAAGTAAGTGACAAGTAAAATTTAATTTAAATATTTTATGTCAGTTTGGTGTAAGTTGTAATGTAGATATGATATATATTGACTTCTTATAATATATACTTCACGTCATCGATGTGTAAATATACCATTATTACAAGGGTATAACTATACTGAGCGCCATAGAAAACGCATCACTTAGTTTTTCGTATAACAAAATGATCCTGTAAACATATCTTATTCATTTTGCTTCTTATTGTGAACAATATTCAAATGGGAACACATCAATAGTTGACGATATATCCATTGATTAGAAAGGCTTATTGTATTATTATCTTATTGGCTACCTTTTAATTCTGATCTATAGCTGGGTATCTATCTGTAATATACAGTATTATCAATATGTTTTAATTCTGATATACCATACAGCTGGATATCTCTTTAACATAGATTATTATCAATATGTTTTAATTCCGATATACCATATAGCTGGGTAACTCTTTAACATAGACCATAGGTTAATCAAAAATAGGCTGGCACTGCCAGGCAGGATACGCCCACATTTTTGAGAGATGGATAGAGAACAAGCAATACCGAAAGTGATTTTTCCTACATCATTAAGTCCTGTATTTCATACTGTATTGGGAGCAGCCATTTTGTTGGTCAGTTCCAGTCTGATATTCATGAAATTCGAAGCCGACAATGATTATGGTGTGACGGTACACAACCTAGAAATGTTACT
This sequence comes from Patella depressa, assembly GCA_948474765.1. Taxonomy (NCBI): domain Eukaryota; kingdom Metazoa; phylum Mollusca; class Gastropoda; family Patellidae; genus Patella; species Patella depressa. The sequence continues at coordinate 73,249,001 of OX419720.1, read as the reverse complement.
TCTCGTCAAAATCGGATAAGAATTGTGACCTGTATAGAGTCCACAACCATGATATACCATATTTTTACATTATTCGTGTACAAACGGCGACCATTTTGTCCGGCAAATTTGGTACGATTTTCACGAAATTCGAACTCAACCTTCCCTACGGTGCAACAGTAATATAATCAGAGTTTTTTTTAAAATCAGATAATAATTGTTCGAGAGATAGACAGAGAACAAGCAATACCGAAAGTGATTTTTCCTACAATCAAAGGCCATATTTCATTAAGTTACAATTGATATGCGCAAATATCGAAAAGAATAAAGATCTTTAGGTTATAAACAAGCATTTCAGGTTTCATCAAAATCGAATTAAAATTGTGACCTCTACAGGGTCCACAACTTTGATATACCATATTTTTACACTGTTCGCGTACAAACGGCGGCCATTTTGTCTGGCAATTATGGTCTGATTTTCTTGAAATTCGAACTCAATCTTCCGTAGGGTGTAACGGTGATAGAGTCAAACGTTTTTTTAAATCGGATAATAATTGTGACCTCCAGGGGGACCATAGGCGATTTTTCGGACAATCAGGGGCCATAATTCAGGAAGTTACGATCCGATATGCGCAAATACCGAAAGGAACCAAGATCTTTAGGTTATAAACATGCATTTCAAGTTTCATCAAAATCGAATTAAAATTGTGACCTCTACAAGGTCCACAACCTTGGTATTCGCATACAAACGGCGGCCATTTTGTATGGCAATTTTTTTCCGATTTTCCCGAAATTCGAACTCAACCTTCCTTACGGTGTAACGGTAATATAATCAAACGTTTTTTTTAATCGGATAATAATTGTGACCTCCAGAGGGACCACAAGCCAAAAAAAGGCGATTTTGCGTATAATCAAGGGCCATAATTCAGGAAGTTACAATCCGATATGCGCAAATAACGAAAGGAACCAAGATCTTTGGGTTATAACCATGAATTTCAAGTTTCATCAAAATCGAATTAAAATTGTGACCTCTACAGGGTCCACAACGTTGATATACCATTTTTTAACAGTATTCGCATACAAACGGCGGCCATTTTGTATGGCAATTTTGGTCCGATTTTCCCGAAATTCGAACTCAACCTTCCTTAAGGTGTAACGGTGATATAATCAAATGTTTTTTTTCAAATCGGATAATAATTGTGGCCTCCAGATGGACCACAAGCTATAAAAGGTGATTTTTCGGACAATCAGGGGCCATAATTCAGGAAATTACGTTCCGATAGGCGCAATTATCGAAAGGAACCAAGATCTTTGGGTTTTAAACATGCATGTCAAGTTTCATCAAAATCGGTTTAAAATTGTGACCTCTATAGGGTCCACAAGCTAAAAACGTGATTTTTCGTACAATCAGGGGCTATAATCCATGAAGTTTTGATCCGATACATGCCAATATCGAAAGCAGCCGAGATCTTTTGGGGATAAACCTATATTTCAAGTTTCGTCAAAATCGGGTAAGAATTGTGACCTGTAGAGAGTCCACAAACAATTGTGGACGGACGGACGGACAGGGGCGACGACATAATACGTCCACATGAAAATGTGGGCGTATAATATGTTTTAATTGTTATATACCACATAGCTGGGTGTATCTTGAATATAGAGTATTTGATTATTTGTTTACTTGAATCGTGATCCACCAGGCGTGATGATATTACCTCTGTTTTGTATTATAAAACATACATGTAAATATTCACTCTATTACATGAATTATATATTCAAACAATACACTGTCACATGTAGATTTACCTAGCATGTAGTTTACTGTGCAATTCATCACTATTGCTGTATAGTAGTGGTGTAGTCTTATGGAGCCGAATTGTTGCCATATAGTTTACCTTGTAATTCATTACTATTGATGTAGTGTTGTAGTCCTATGGAGCCGAATCGTTGTAATATTAGTAGAAAATATTTTGGTAAAATTGCAACATCATCATAGTCAAAATAATAAAAATGGCCATTTTCGAGATTTTTAACTTGTAAAAATATTTTATCAACCCCCTAGCGGCAGAACCTCGCTTATTTTCTATTTGTATGTCTGTGTGTAGCCTACAGGTAGCAAGTCTTAATGTTTAGCGCCCGACGGCCAATATTCTGAATGGATCATCTTGTAGTATACTTATGTCTTGAATTTGGTGTCAGACTTACTTTTTTGTTAATGTGGTCGTATATTGTCGTCGCCCCCGTCCGTCCGACCGGCCGGCGTCCACAATTGCTTGTGGACGCTCTACAGGCTAAAGTTAATATCCGGTTGACTTTAAATTTATACACAGTGTTTAAGGTCATGAGACAAAGAATCCGATAATTACTGCCAGAGTTATCTACCTTAATCACTTTGAAAAATCTTTTGTAACGCTCTAGAGGCCAAACTTGTCATCCAATTGACTTAAGATTGATACACAGAGTTTAAGATCTTGAGACGAACAAGTATATTAGTTTTCAATGAATTTTGATAACTGAACAGCTAAATCCATGATTTTAAGCGTTAGCATGGGGCAGAACTGTATAAAACCAAACAAATTCTAATGATTTTCTGATAATTATTTTATGAGTTGTTAATCTTAATCAGATTTCAGAGTATTATAAATGTTTCATTACCGAAAAAAGTAAGAATATGCAACTTTTGTTGACTGTCCGGACGATTTAGCTGCTGTGGGCGTATGTTTCGTTGCCTGGCAACTTATCTTTATGTCTGTAAATATTCTACAGGTTGCAATTAATAACAGATGTTTCCCAATTTCAATATGAACATGTCAGGCAAGACAAATAATAGTAAAAGGAAATCTTCAGCAAGACATTCCGGTAGTAAAAATTCAGTCCCCCGATTAGAACCACAGCCATCGCCTAGTACCAGTAGTAGTATAGATACAGGGTCAACTTTAGTTTCACAAACAGAAACTGTACATGGTAATACTAGTACAGGTAAATATATACCAAACATAAACATTAAGATATTGACCAGTTATACACTCTATTGGTCAGTATCAGGACATATTGACCAGTTATAAACCCTGTTGACCAGGGATAGAGACGACCTTTATTCAAATAGACACGATTTTTATTCAAATAGAGACGATATTTATTTAAATAGAGACCATCTTTATTCAAAAATTGGCGATCTTTATTCAGATAGAGACGATCTTTATTCGAATAAAGACGATTTTCTTTACCTGTTCATATGAAAAACCTCCTAGTGGTGGGGGTTGGGGTGGGGGTGGGCGTTACTTCAGCTATCGTCCCCTCATCTTCATTAGCCAAGTTGGTGTAAGAAACTCGACCAGCGAACACCAAATATCCTTTAAATTCAATAATTGATCTAAATATGAAATTATAACCATGTACCATTGTACATTTATAATAATTACAAATCTGTCACCAATGCTATTTTTGTCCTTCAGAAATCCGGGTATCCATTATAGGAAAGACAGGTGTTGGTAAGAGCGCATTAGGAAATGCGCTGTTACAACAAGAGACCTTTAAATCACAACAACAGAGTACATCAGTAACATCAGAATGTGGTTCAGGACGACGACATCTTCAATTAAATGGTGTAGATACCTTACTAAAAGTTGTGGATACACCAGGTTTGTTTGACACGGGTAACAGTAACAAAACTATAGCCAAAGAAATCGTTAAATGTATTAATCTGTTATCGCCCGGACCGCATTTATTTCTCTTTGTATTTCGTATCGACTTAAGACTCTCACAAGAGGACATAAAAGTTCTTGAATATTTTAAAAATACTTTCGGTGAATTAATTGATAAATTTGCTGTTGTGGTGTTTACTGGGATAGATCTACTGAGAAACAGAAATGAAGAGGATGCTATGCGTGAACTTCATGCTCAGTTATCAACATTTAGTGATGTCTTTAAACACCGTCGATTCGCAACGATCAATAACATAGATGAAACAGAAGGCAGGGCGAAGGATGTGGACAAAATCTTACAATTACTTCAGGCAACTATACAGAATAATGGTGGGGACTTTTATAAAAACGAAATGTACGAAGAGGCGAAGAAATTATTTGAAGCAAGAATACGCGACGAAGAAGAAGACAAAGAAAAAGCTTTGGCTGAAATAGACCAACTAAGGAAAGATAAGGATCAACTTCAGAAAGAACGCGACATACGAATTCACCAAGAACGTGAAAAACAAAATCACCAAGAACAGATTTGGCAGAAAGAGCGGGAACAACTCAAGAAACAATGGACTGAAGAACGTGAGAAAGAGCGGGAACAATGGACTGAAGAACGTGAGAAATTGATTGAAGATAAAAGAAATAAAGAGATCGATTTGGACAAAAGAGAAATGAAACTTAAACAAAAACAAGAAGAAACTGAAATGCGAATTCAACTGCTAGAAAGGGAAAGACAATCAGTTCAGTTGTTAAGTTCAACTAGCAGACAATCATACACTGAAGTAGCCAGTACTTCAACATATCAGCATGGCAGCAGCCTTCTAAATATAACTCGTCCTAAGAAACGCAAATATGAACTAAGTTGTAGAGAGAGGGGAAAGATGCTTCAAGGGGATGAAAAAAACATTCAATCTAATTTTAGGTTTCTACTGGAAAATATAACTGATCCGGAACGTTTATCACAATGTCTTTTTAGTGAATCAGTTTTTGATATGGACGACATGGATACGATTAAAGAGATAATAGGAAAAAGGGCAAAGACCAATGAACTACTTACCAGATTACTTAAGGGCGGGTCAAATTCTTACCAAAGTTTCATTGAGAGTTTAAACGAAGAGGGTTACAAGTCAGTAGTTGAACAATTAGAATCAAGTAAGTTTAATTCACTTAATTTTTAACACAGAAAATTCTCTCTCTCTCCCGCTCTCTCTCTCTGTTTCTCTCTCTCTCTCTCTCTCCCTCTCTGGGAAATGCGTGCCATTTTACAATATCTTTAAATTCAGGTAGAGATGAGAGGCATGAAGAAATATCTGGTTTCCATGGTAATCAGTTCATGATTAGAGGAATGGGTGATAGACACCAGTTGATGCTTGGTGGAACTGATGAACACTATGATGTATCACATTCAGAACTCGGGAACAGATCAGAGATATACAATGAACGTGGCGAGGTTGATGTTGTGAAAGTTGTGGTCAAGAAGTCCAACAACACTGTTATTTTATCGAAGGTGAAATCTGACCATCAAAAGGTCAACGTAAAGCAGGAGATAATATCATCATGTCGACGTAATGTTAAAAATATTGCCAACTGTGTGTTGTATGAGAACCATGACTCCATGTTTAATGATGTATTGGAAGATGAGCAAGGTAAAATATATTTATATCATTGTTGATGTGTTTTAAATGTTTATTGAAATGTGGTCGTATATTGTCGTATCCCCTGTCCGTCTGCCCGGCCTTCACAATTGCTTGTAGAAGCTCTAGGGGCTGAAGTTAATAAGATGAAGATGCCTGTCAGCGATTTACGATATTACACAGCTGCTTATATATTAAATCGTATAACTAATGGAATCACAGCCTTATATTGTTATATCATGTTTATATATGACATCGTATAACTAGTGGAATCCAGCTGTATATTTTAATACAATGTTTATATATTTTAGAAGATCATGTTCAAACAACTGATGTAGCAGTAGACATGACTGGTGATCAGACAGCTAGAACGAGTGAGACAGTAGGCCTAGCGATTAAACAAGAACCAGTCGATATCGATGAGACTTATGGGGTAATACAACCAACGACTTTATCATCCAATATAAGACAAGGTAGGCCTATAATTTACACTGATTATCAACAAGGTATACCACTATATTCACACATCATCTTCTGAATTCACTACATAGATAAAAGATAACAATTACAGTGTATAAATATAACACATTTACATAAATATTGGCATTATTCTATGACAATAGTACTTTTATGATGTTTTTTATACGCCTACATTGAAATGTTGTCGTATATTGTCGTCGCCTCCGTCCGTCCGTCCGGCGTCCACAATTGAAAGTGGACGCTCTAGAGGCTAAAGTTAATATCCGATTGACTTCAAATGTATACACATGAGACTAGACAAAGAAGAATATTGATTTACAGCGATTTCCGGTAAATACTACCAGAGTTATGGCCCTTGATCATTTTAAAAGTTAATATCCGATTGACTTTAAATTTATACACAGAATTTAAGGTATTGAGACGAAGAAGTATATTGATTTTCAATGAATTTTGATATTAAATGTTTCGTATAATAAATGTTAGCGTGCGGCAGAACTTTATAAAAACCAAACAAATTCTAATGATTTTCTGTTAATTACTGAATCAGTTGTTACTCTTAATCAGATTTTAGTGTATTATGATAAATTTCTCATTACCGAAAAAAGTAAATTTGCGACAACTCTTGTTGACTGCCCGGATGATTTAGCTGATGTCGGCGTATGTTTCGTTGCCTGGCATCCTATCTTTAGGAAACTTGACATATATATTTTTATCTCACATTGTAGCAGTGCCGGGTTATATTCTATAGAATCGTAAGATTTCATAAGATTTATTCGATTTTGATAAACGTTCAATATTATGTTCATAACACAACAAACGTAGATGTTGTATGGTAAATCGGACTGCATTTCTTGTTAAATGCCCCCCCCCCCCCCTACACAGACAGTTGTTCGTTGGTTCATTGAGGCTTTACGTTCGATTCCAATTTGGGTGATATTGCAGACTGTATGTAGACCCCCATAGAGGCCATAATTAAAATGTATTATTATTAGTTCAAACGATCTTGGATGAATTCTTTATTGTCTTTTACACAATATGTGTCCAAGTCTGTTTGGTTTCAAGTGTGAGGAGCCGCGGTGGGTCAATGAGGAAGACATTGGCTCGATAACCTGGAGGCCTCGTGTTCTATCCTGGTGTTGGCCGAGAAAGTACATCAGGATTTTCTGGCGGGGTTTCCCCTTCTCAGTGGTATCGGACAGAAGGTCTCACACTGGACAACATATAGTCATCCTGATGGGACGAACAACCGAGGTCCCATGTATACATTGACGTGTCTGAAAAATATACCTTGGCAGTTGGAATTCGTTAGACAAGGTAATAGCGTCGCTGTCCGGGCAATATCTCCCTGCTCGCACACTGTATGACGTTCTTCATTAGAAAAGTCGGAGCAGGACAGTAGGACGCCAATGCCCATTTTATTTAATTTCTAGTGTAATGAATTGGGAACATGCCCTCTCCCCCCTCTCCACTCTTTTATGTATTATCCTACTTCAAGGTAGCCTAGCATGTTATGTAATTTGTGATATTTTGTGGTAGTAGATTTGCCTGCTTCAAGGTAACATGTATAGAAGCCTATAACTACCATTCATGATTTCTACTTTTTGTCCCCGCCTTTCGAAGAAAATTGGGGGACTATTAAAATGGGTTCGTCCGCCTGTCTGTCTGTCTGTCTGTCTGTCCGTCTGTCCGTCACACTTTTTGGGACACAATAACTCTCTTCCTAATTGAGCTAGAATGTTCAAACTTGGTGTATGTATTTATTAGGTCAATGCCTTGATGGAGTTCGAAGATGAGCATTTTCCGCTTAGGGTAAGCAGAGATAAGCAATTTGATTGGTTGATGCTTTGGGACACGATAACTTTAGTTCTAATTAAGTGAGATTGATGAAACTTGGTGTATAGTTTCATTACAGTAATACCTTGACTAAGGTCGATAATGAGCATTTTCTGCTCAGGGTAAGCAGAGCTATACGCAATTTGATTGGTCGAGACTTTGGAACACAATAACTCTCCTTCTAATTGAGTTAAAATGTTCAAAATTGGTGTGTATGGTTATTAGGTCAATGCCTTGATGGAGTTCGAAGATGAGCATTTTCTTCCGAGGGTAGGCAGATATAAGCAATTTGATTGGTTGATACTTTGGGACAAGATAACTTAGGTTTATCTTGATTGATAATTTTTATGCCAAACAATGACTGCATTCTCATTCAGTAATGGATTCGACAGTATCAGTGTATAGAAACGATTGACTCGGACACGAGGGCCCTTTCCCTTGGCCAAAGGAGCCCTTTTGTCAAGCGTGTGGGCCCTTTTGTCTGCCATTAGGGTCCCCCTAACTAGGGTACATTTTCATTTTTCTCGTCGGTTTTAGCATTTTTCTTTATAAAACAGTTTGGGATGACACTTCGTGTACAGTTTGATTGCTCGATACGTTTGAAAAAGATAAATGTGCGATTAATTAATATGTGTCATCTATTTATTTTGGGATTTCGGCGGGGGACATCAGCCTCACTGTTGGCTTGTCGCCTCTTCAAAACACGAAAGTCGAAATGTAGGAAAGTAGAAGTTACGACAAAATGTAAGGCGACAGCACGGTATTAGGCCTACAAGCCAAAATCAACTCGAAAATGGGAAATTAAGAAATAATACACTGCGATAATAGCGCTCCTCGTTATTTCCTAATTTCTTATTTTCGACTTGCATTTTGGTTTATGAACCGTCTTGCCAACTTTCGACATAGTCATATTTTTGTATTTATTGATGTCTGTAAGAAGGCGACAACACGCATACCAAGCCATAATGCAACTCGAAAATAGGAAATTAAGAAATAATCATTATTACTTAATTTCTTATATTCGACTTGCATTTTGGCTTGTATACCGTCTTGGCGACTTTCGACTTAGTCATATTTTTGTATTTATTGGTGTCAATAAGAAGGCGACAATACGCAAACCAAGCCATAATGCAAGTCGGAAAGTAGAAATTGTTTAATGACTTAGCTGCTGTCACGTTTCGTTGTCAAGCAACCTATCTTTGTTTATGTGGTACAGTTAATAATATATATTATATAATGTTTCTATTACAGATACTGATACTGATGATACATATGATCATTTAGTAATAGATGAAGAAAACAAAGGGATGACAATTCCAGGTATGTCATTACGTTTTACCCATTTTAATTAAAAAGTGAAGAAATGGCAAATAATTTTCTAGTGAAAGTGTTTTAAGCCCGGGTTGTATATCATCACATGTTGTGACATATTAAAATAACTCGGGTGTATATCCTACCTGGAAATCACGGTGGCTAAGTGGGTAGGGCGCTGGCTCACTAGTCTGGAGGTCGGGTGTTCGATCCCTGCATTGGCCGAGAAAGTTCGTCTCGATTTTCCGGTGTGGTTTCCCCGTGGCATTGATGCAGAAGGAGGACCTGATAAGGACAATTGTCTAGTCGTTCAGATAGGGGAAAAAACGTGGTCCCGTGTACACATTGGCATGAACGTAAAAGATTCCTTGACAGTTGGAATTCGATAAGAGTAGGCCGTAGTGCCGCTGCCCGGGCAAAAATTTCCCTCATACTCATAGTAAACTGTATGGAGTATGCTTTTCTTCCATTAGCCCAGGTCAGGTGCAGAAGAGTAGTACGTTAAACCCCATTTCATTTCATTTTAATTTCATTTCGTATATCCTACCTGAAACCACAAGGTCAAGGATTATATAACTATAATTAAAATAACTCAGGTGTATATCCTACCTGAAACCACAAATAATACGGAAATATACCGGCACAAAGCTAACTGAAGTCTGATGGCCGACATAAACCAGCTTAGATCAAGACTAAGTTGTTTTAAAACTGGTTTATTTATCACAGCTGTTCGTTCAGACAACAAAGATAACCTAGTTTAAAGATGGCATGGGTTTTTAACCACCACCAGAACGGTGAACAGGTAATCAACTAATATAAATATTATATAATTTCAGATGATAAAACAACCGATTACAATATATTGGACGTGGAATCGATATATAGAACTTGTCGACTTGGTACACTTGATGATGTCAACCATTTAATACGTCTAAATATAGATCTAAATATTCGTGATGGGTTGGGACAACCACCTTTATTTTATTGTGTCCGATCTAGAATTGATCCAGTAGAGAAGGTGAAATTACTCGTCTCTACTGGTGCCATGTTGGATGTAAAGGATAAAGATGGTCGTAGTTTATTACACTGGGCTTGTTGGTATGGTACAATAGACTGTATTAAATACCTATTGGAACAAGGCCTTGATAAAGATGGTAGAGATGATAATAATAGGACACCTTTATTTTATTGTATCCTATCTGACTATAATCAAGTAGAGAAGGTTCAATTACTCGTCTCTACTGGTGTCATGGTAGATATCAAGGATAAAATAGGTCGTAGTTTATTAGACTATGCTCGTTTGTTCGGTAGAACAGAATGTGTATCATATTTGCGTGAATTAGGCCTTGATAAATAGAATATAAATAATCATACAACATATTTATTTTACTAGTTAATAATTATATTACGACTAAATTAAAATGTTTTGTTTTATTTTGATGTAAATTTAAAGATTTGTTATAAACCATTTTCTGTCAATTATCAACAACATTCTGTACACAAACTGGCTACCTACCAGCCATTAAAACTAGTAACACGTGATTACAACGTCACAGCGGGTTATTACGTCACAGGTTAAATCTATTTATAAACAAATTGAAAGTAGTATTACCAGGTTGAATAACATGAATAGAAAATCAACTCATGTGATGTTTTGGTGGTCATGAAAGTCAACTTTAACCCCAATTTAATTCAGGAAATAATATATTTACTTTAGAAGGTAAGAAAAATTGATTTTTCATTTTATAAATTGACATCGATCCACTTTTATCATGTCAAGACAACCTGTTAAATGATTAAAGCCTATTTGATTTCTAGAATATATTTCTCCAGATTTCTTTGTTTATATTTGTTGTTTACATGTAATTACGATTTTATTTAGAATTTTTTTTGAGTGATGCGATACGGCAGACATGTTTTAAATTCTGGTTTAAGGGGAGATGAGTCATTTACGATTTTATTATAGGAATATTTTTAAAAAATGGTGTGTTGTTTAAAGGGAGATAAGTCAAACTAGAGTTATCCTTTCTGACACTCGGCAAATCTCGGCAGATTCCGTAAACTACATCTAGCCTCGGCTGTATGACAGTAAGTGATATGTACCTACGCCCATACATTTGCGATGCGGCTACCGGTTTACTTTAACAGGAAAACTTGACGCTATTACACAAATTGGGAACCTATTCGGCTAGCGACCTATTCGACCGATCGAGCTGCAACCTGTTCGTTGGAAACCTATTTAGAATAAAGACAACAGTCGCCTTAACTCATTTATTTATAAACCAATAAAAGCCAACGTTATGTCTATCAAATGAAAGTAGAATATATTATTTTTTATCCATTCCTTTAGCTCAGAATAGAAGTGTAATTTCGTCAGATGGATCGGTCGAATAGGTCGCTAGCCAAATAGGTCGCCAACTTGTGTTCGGAAGGGGCGCAGCCATGTTTCATCCGGGACCTTTAAAGTAGTTCCAATATGGCGGAATTCATCATACAGCCGAGTTTAGATTGTCCGAAATCTTCCGAGGTTTGCCGAGTGCCTTTCTGAATGATATAGAAGTGGGATTTAATCCATTTAACCAACCCGTACTGTTAAAAAATTAGAATTTCTAAGAATTGAATCTTCAAATACAATAAATACAGTTAAATTATTAGTTGTTACTACAAAATATATATCAAAAAATTGAAATAATATTAAAAATTGTATAAACAATACCGTGATGAGTTTTTAGCGTCTTGTAAATTATATTCTCCCTATTTTGTTTATGTTTTTCAGAGCTGCTACATTCGAACATAACCCCCATTAAAAGTTTTTTGTAATTATTTCCACTAGAACACTGTCCACTGTGTAAAATACATTTTTTAGCTGAAGATCCTGAGGTAATGAGTTATGAGTTTTTTATATTTTATTGCCTAATAACCAAAGAGTATTAATTCCCTAAAACAAGAAACTTGACAAAGACCGTATAATGTTAATAATGGTTTAATCTAGGATGCAGTCCTTTTTAAACTAGTTATAGATATAATGCTGCACTCTTGTATACCAAAAAGTACTATTTGTTTCCATGGAAACACAAAAACTATTAAATCCGTGAATCCAGGAGATTATACCACTGTTAATATTCTAATTTTATTTTCTTAATTAAATTAAATGTGAAATAATCAATTTGAGTACTGATACATTTTAGCATGGATCAAGCTGTGAACAATTAGATAATGTGTGAAAAATGTTTTATTTCAGAATCAACTGAAAGGTCGTAAAAATCAAATAGAGGGAGTTTATTGTAGTCATCTGTTTCATGATGGTTGTTTAGATACGTACATGAAAACACCTCCATTTATAGGTAAATATTTATAACACTGCTGGGAGTCATGGCGACGGTCTTTATTACCTCAAACCCAATTATATACCATATAGTTATAATCCTGGTTAAATGGTATGGTTATAATCCTGGTTAAATGGTATGGTTATAATCCTGCTTACCATATCTCACTTTAAATAGTTGAATGAAAATAAAAAGTGTATTCTCTTATTTGACTGAGTCAGAGACTCAGAAACGCAATGCTCCATATTGTACATATTGTCGTGCACTTAATAGAGCCGTAACAGAGTTGGAATTTCATGGACGGGTTTTTAAAGACGTAGCTTATGTTTGTTTGTTTTGGTTTTTTTTTCAGGAGATAAAAAATGTCCTTGCAGTGATAAACGAATTTATCATGAAAAATGGAAAGTGTCAGCTGAAGTAATGGAGAATAGATGGACACATAAACAAGCTAAACAAAGATAATGGTTATTGTACATCATTGCCAAGACTAGTATTTCATCTTGGTTGTTATAATAATTATGTTTTATGGCCAGGGTTGACGTAGTTCAACTGGATTATATTGTTACCCATTACGTCTTGAATAGTCACGCATGGTCTCATTTGATAAAATTACTCGGTTCAATAGTTATTGTCCATTTTATCTGTTTATAATCAGTTTTTTTGTTGTACATCTCAAATTATTCCTGGTCAAATTTAAGTAAAACGGACAAGCTCGACGATTATTATTGAAGTAGACTATTTTTCAAAGAAGTGCTGACAGTCAGAAAAGGGACAATTATTCATAGGTTGATAAGGTCACGTGACACTCTAATATTCCTATATAAAGAGTGCTAACTTTATTATATGAAAAGAACGAACCACAAGGACACTTTTATTTGTAAATACTCCACGGATCCAGCTTTGTGGTTTTTACTGCGTGAACTTCGCTTTTCCACATTAAACGGCAGATTTTTTTTCCCACAGGTTTTTTTTTCAATTTGCTGGAATGACATCAAACAGCTGGATCTCCTATTTTAACTTGTTTTCATTGTGACAAAGTGAGAAGATGACCCGCCCTCTCTTCTCACGACAGCGATTTTAAAACTGTGTTTTAAATTTTACATATACAAGAACTTTTTATTATTTAGTGTTTTTACCTATCTTCAATATATTACTCATTCAGATGTAAATAATTTAATTAAATCAACCTGTCCATAATATCATGCCTTTTTAACAACTACCGTATAATCACAACCTTTTAACTAATTAGAAAGGTGAGAATCGTGTCTGTGATGGAACTTGGTCATACATGTTAATGTTACAAATGTCATCATTAGTTAGCAGAGAATGACGCCATTATCACCGGGTTGACCAATGTGCGACGTCAAGGACGTTAAGATTTTACGAACGTTATCTCCCACCACGCCAGACATCCATATTTAATATATTATAGAATGATTTACTTAATGTATTTTATTGTTATTCATGTCATGACATAACCTCGAGTTCTTGCTATATCAGTTCTTGTTGCTTGTGGTCGACCTTGTCTATAATTCTTACACCTATCTCACAAATTATAAATAGTTTTTATTAGTTAATAAACAAATGTAGTATTGTTTTTAAATCATTTATATATCATGAAAAACCGACATCCATCTGTGTACATATTGGTGTGCAAGTAAAAGAACCATTGACAATTGGAAATCGAGGAAGAGTTTCATGGAAAGGCCAATGTCTGGGCAAACTTCTCCTACCTCACATTGCCCATAAAACCATAGAGATAAACATTACAATATGTTTGTTGCTAAATGAAAGTCAGCAGTCTGTTTACATGCTAACCACTGTGTTCAAGTCTGGACCTCCGTTTTTCATCCCATCCTAACTACTTGTCAGCTGCACAGGTGAAGATCAGGCTTGGTATTCTAATTATGTTTTGAATTCAGTGTACAAGTGTGGTTTTGTAGTTTAGATAACGCTGGTACGGCCGGACGTTGATTTACTTATCAGGGAGGTCTGTGGTTCGATTCCAGTGGAAAGGAACAGTGTCTACTCATTCGGGTGGGACAAAAAATGTGAAGATTTATATGATTTGTCATCTCGTTTTGCCCTAAGACTGCTAACCCGAATCCATTTATAACAATGGCCTGTCACATTCAGAAGGTTTTTTAAAAAAAATGGGTGTAGCTGTGAGATGGACGGTTATGGAATGCCGAGTATCGATTTTTTTTTTGTCCTCCACTAACATCAATGCTTCACACCAAATGGAAAACAAAATCTGTTAAAACAGTGGTGTAGGACGCAGGGCCTGGCAAGGACAGTGGTGTAGGACGCAGGGCCTGGCAAGGACAGTGTCTAGTGGGGTAGGATGGGGTATTTGTTTGGATGGGACAAAAGAAATCGAGGTCCCGTGTATAAAGTGGTGGGCTCGTAAAAGAACCTTTGACAATTGGATAGTGTTCGTCCTCTGATGACCCCGTGGCAGGGCGGTTAGATGGTCAAACGCGTCCAATGGCATGCTTTCGATTCCCCACTTGCACGTGACAAGAGTAAGGTCACCTGTTTAACCTCGTTGACTTTTTCCTAGTTTTCCGGTTTCCCCTCACTGATAAAGATCCATACAGGCGAACAAATTATTGATATAAAATTTAATCACACGTTATTCCCAAAATGACCTGGTTTAAACCCTGTTTATCCCTCTCCCTCGTACATAGGCGTACGAGAACCAGGGGCAAAGGAGATGCAACTGCCCCCCACCCGCAACATACGGCTTTTCAGGCAGACAGGTAAAGTAAAAACAGACATTATTATTAAATCTAGGTGGTAAACAAAAGTGCCCGAGCTGAAATTTACACCTTAAACTGCATGCTGGTCACAAACGGTGCCATCTGTGTTTATTTTATCGCTGTTGTAGGATCAACATGTCAGCACCCCCCTGGGGGGGAGGTATGGGCAGTGGCGGCGCCAAGGGGGGGGGGGCAAGGGGGGGATTTGCCCCCTCATAAATCTCGTCTGCCCCTTGCTTGCCCCCCTCCTTCAATAATTTTAGAAAATATAAAAAAAATGTGATACGTTTTGGTAATCAATACCTTCTACGGTGATTAAATCCCACATCCCATGTTGAGTGATTTTTTACTAGCCCCTCCTGCTGTAAACCTACTTGAGAAGTGCTTTTTACGATCCTCAATGTTTTTGGGTATAGGTTCAACGCGAAGAGAATATGCATTCACTTGATACACTCACTCCGTCCGTTTGACACCTCGCTCTTTTTTCGGATAAGCTGGTGATTTGGTGACGAACATTATCTGGCCAGCTCTATTTATCTCGACGACCAGTGTCCCACTCCGCCCGTTTGACACTGTCTTCTCTGTATAGGATATTAACCGACCCGAGGTTGATATGATAGAGAACACGCGGGCGAAGCCCAAGGGTTCTCTATCATATCAATCCGAGGGAGAGTAGGTTTATATCTGACATATACAACGTTCACCCTTAAATTTAATGGACTCTTCTAAAAAAGGCAACAGTGATTGGATAATTGCTCGGTAGTTTCCGCCAAATAGCGAGAATTACCGATGTATTATTGCGCGTGTGTTTGTTTATAAATGTCGCCATTTTGGGAAATTGAATTGAAAGCATGCAAGAACAAAATGGATAATTAAACGAATAGACGAATAATCAATCCTTTTTAGTCACCATATTGACGATGGAATAGATGTGGATGCAAATATGATGAGGATCAATCCAAAGCCTGAAGAAAATTTGGATCAAAAGGCAATCTTTTCTGATGATATTTCTGACAATGAACCGTGACTGAAATTTAGGTATGTTCAGAGAAGGATTTGACCGACTGGTTTAAGTGGACTGAATCCAAAAATACTTTACAAAGGAACTTTTGAGCGATAAATACTTTCAAATCTTGCAGTGTGTGGAGAAATAATGTGGGCGGAAAGAAAATTCTGAAAGATATCTTAGACATGGAGTATGGATAACCGATTTAAATATGCCGATAAGTACACCGTCTATTTCGTTACTGAATGCTACAAACTGTACCATAACTCTTTTTTTATATTGTCAAAAGAATAAAATTTTATTTCTGTGTTCTTTGTATTATTTCGATCATCTACATTATCAGCGGTTGATATGAGCCGAATATATCGACCTTGGATGACGTCATCAGCGGTTGATATGAAATATCAACCTGTCAGGACGTCATCAGCGGTTGATATGAACCGAATATATCAACCTCTGATGACGTCATGAGAGGTTGTTATGAGATATAACTGCTATGGACATCAAAGAAAAACACTACTACCAGTTGTATATATTTACATATGGTGGTTGGATCAAGAGATAACTAACTAAAGATGTTCTCCCTAGGTCACAGAAAACCCAAACCTCCAGGACGGACCGACCTCTCCCTAGGTCTCCCTAAGACCTGACTGGTCTCTGGTCCCTGGTGTCCTCTGGTGTCCTTCTCTAACTCGTTCGTTCGTTCGTTACTGGGAGTTCTACGTCCACTTCCACAAGAGGTGATATCGTAGACTATTCTCTAACTCTAAACTAGGCTTTATATATACTATCCAGCAATGCCTGTCAAATACTAAGGCACGCCATAGTTAATAGTATCAGAGATCAGAACAATGAAAACTAATTAAATATATTCACACGTCTTAGCTCTAAAACAACAAGTGTTAAGCTTAAATCTTATATCAAATAGACACTTCGATGATACAAGTTTGTATAACCCATACATCTTACATAATACTATCTCAGATAAACTCGCACCTGCAACAGTCTAGAGCTTGCCATTAATCTGGCACTTAATATGTCCAGAATGAGTTACAATTGAAATTACAATATAAAATTACAATATTACATTTTAGATCCCAAACGATATTATATTACATCACTCACTCCGCACGTTTGACACTTTCCTCTCAGGTCGGATAAACTAGTTATTTGGCGACAGGCGGTATCTGTAATCTCTATTATCTAGACGATCAATGCAAAGGCGTTATATAGCTGAGGCCCTTGAGGCGCCAGCCTCCTCGCGAAAAAAATCAAAGAAGTTGAACAAATAAAACGGGAGAAAAGTGCTAAAACCGATGAGAAAAATGAAAATGTACTCTAGTTAAGGAGGGCCCTAAAGGCAGACAAAAGGACCCCTCATCTGACAAAAGGGCCCCTCTGGTCATGGGAAAGGGCCCCCGAGTCAGAGTCAATCGCTTTCTTTACGCTGTTAATATATCGAATCCACTACTGAATGAGAATGCAGTCATTACACTGGTATGAAAATCATCAATCAAGACCCCCCCCCCTCGAAATAGTATAGCCTCCGCCATGATAAACCTTAAAACGCCCCTGGATCAATGCCTGAAATACTGCCAGACTGCATATCCGGCAGTCTACTTTTCAAATTATTAGAGACGTCGTTGAGTTTCCTTTGACACTTTCCACTCTGGGGTCGGAAAGACTAGTGCATAGGCGACATACGGCATCCTATCAGCTCATTCATCTCTACAATTATCGGTGCCTGAATACGGTCAGACAGCATTTCCAACTATATATTTTTCAAATTTTTCTGGGGGAGGTCTTCCATACCCTCCATGAGTACTCCCTTCTTTGGCGCTCGTGAGTGGGATTCGTCGAAGTTCGCAAGTCCGTTCGTATCCCCGGCAACTCAATATATTACTCAATGTCTTCCACTCGACCATTAAACTACACATTATCCCTGTTTATGATCAAGATTTATTTCAATATTAAATTTGTATTTGTAGTTATTACTGTGGAGGTACACTAAACCTAACCCTAACCCTAACCCCTAACCCTATAACGGCACAGGATGGAAAAGATATTTTTATAATTTTTGATTCGAACCAGCAATGTAGTTATAGGGGATTTAAACTTAACTACACGCATATAGGTACGTAAGCAATTAAACTTGCTGAGACAGTGTAATATTATTACAAACATCTTCTTAAGACATATAAAGGACACAGGAAGTCGGTGGGTTTTTTTTTCTGACAGAGCATAGATCGAATGTTTGCTGTGATGTTTTTAGTTTGCAGCGGGCTGTGTAAGTTAACTTAGTGTGTGGTGGTTTGAGGTTAATTTTATGTGTCATGAGATGAAGAGGCTATTGGTTTTCACCGATTTCTGATAATTACTCCCAGAGTTGTGGCGCTTGATCACTTCAAAAACATTTTGTGGGCGCTCTAGAGGCCAAAGTAAATACACGATTGACGTTAAATTTATACACGAAAAATCCTATTATTCAACGATTTCCTATAATTACTGCCAGAGTTATGACCCTTGATCAGTTTGTAAAATCTTGTGGATGCTTTAGAGACCATAAGTATCATTGGATTGATTTTGTATTTATTCACCGTGTTTACCCCTATAAATCGTTTCGATTCACTTTTGATTGATACACAGAGGATTTAACCTTTAAAGGTCTTGAGATGAACATGTACATGTATATTAATTTTCAATGAATTTTGAACAGCTAAATCCATGATATTAAATGTTTTTTTATACTAAGCGTTTGCACCCTCCAAATCGTTTCGATTCACTTTTGATTGATACACAGAGGATTTAACCTTTAAAGGTCTTGAGATGAACATGTACATGTATATTAATTTTCAATGAATTTTGAACAGCTAAATCCATGATATTAAATGTTTTTTTATACTAAGCGTTTGCACCCTCCAAACAAATTCTAATGAATTTCTGACAATTACTTCACGAGTTGTTACCCCTAATCAGAATTAAGTGTTTTATAGATATTTCATTACCGACAAAAGAACAAATATGCTTCAACTCTTGTTGACTGCCCGTACGATTTTGCTGCTGTGGGCGTATGTTTCGTTGCCTGGTTACCTGTATTTTCACGGCGATACCTCCACCCTTTTTGTTCCTCCACATTATAATGTGTACGTATATTGCCGTTGCCCCTGTGTGTGGGGTGTGCACTCTGTTTTTCGCCTACAGACCGCAATTCTTAACTTATCGCCGTGAATCTTTACATACATACTTACTATTTATTCCCAAAGGGTGATCGCTGTTGTTTTCGGTGCATGCTGGAAGGTCTGCCTTTAAGTCAAATGGCGTGTTTACTATTCCCAGATGGTACAGAATCGTTGGTTTTCATCGGGTCCTCCAGTTTTTACCCACTGCTAAAGTGTCCTACGCGCAAGCGAATTATTAAAATTACAAAACTGAACCACGTGGTTGTACTAAAATGAATTGCCATGACCTCTGACTGTACGGAAAATCGAGTTTTTATCTTATGAATCCGCCAGAGATCAATTGTTATCAGATTTTGATGAAACTTAAAATCTATGTTTACATCCCAGGGATCTTTGATTCTTTTGATATTGTCCTATGATTATGGCCCCTGGTTGTACGAAAAATCGCCCTTTAAACTTATTATCTGTCCATCTCTTGCAAAATATGAGCGTACTTGCATGGCAACCGCTTATATTCTACAGATATTGAAAGAAATCGAGTATTAGAATGTTAATACCCATCTGTATTGAAAGACTGTGGTTTCATATAGTCTACAAATATTCTGCTCATGTTACTTCATTTAGTAAAACACAAATTGTCATGTTTCAGGATCGGATACTGCTGGGGCGTGTCCAAGAATTAGCAGTGGTGGTTGCATGGTAGAGATAACGTTTGGCGTTATATTCGAGGGGGGGGGGCTACCCGCGAATTTGATTAAAAATCAGAAGTGTTGAGACAATATTTCTGCTCATTTAGGTGCATGTGCGGCCTGCACCCCTCCCCCACCCAGTTGCATGCGACTTTTGTATCTAGGTTCGAGTCGACAAGGATTCTTTTACGTGCATGTGAGGTTTTTTATAGACTGTTGTTTGCCAAGCCCCCGTCATTCACCGGGATCAATCCTTATACATTCCAGTTATTCATTGTAGCTCCCTGGTGAGATATAAATTATTTGTCTTCACTACAACAAAATCTGGAAGAGTTTAACAACCCGCGTTCTTCGTGATGAGAGGAATTGGCCTCACCAATGATCAGTCGGGTCGAGTTCTGATCGTGATGCAATGAAACAAACTCCATTAACCCAGTCAGTCGGAACAGAAGAGTATAAGGACGTTAAACCCAATTTAATTTCATTTTGTACATACCAAAGTACTTTCAAGTGTTCAATATTTACATAACGACGTACAGGTTGTAGAGCAATGTAAATATCTTTAAATCGTTGTTAGATTTTCTCGTCAATCTGATTCAAATACAGATCTATATTTCAATCCGTTTTTATACGCCCACATTTTCATGTGGACGTATTATGTCGTCGCCCCTGTCCGTCCGGACGTCCGTCCGTCCGTCCACAATTTGTTTGCGGACTCTCTACAGGTCACAATTCTTATCCGATTTTGACGAAACTTGAAATATAGGTTTATCCCCAAAAGATATCGGCTGCTTTCGATATTGGCATGTATCTGATCAAAACTTCATGGATTATGGCCCCTGATTGTACGAAAAATCACGTTTTTAGCTTGTGGACCCTATAGAGGTCACAATTTTGAACCGATTTTGATGAAACTTGACATGCATGTTTGTAACCCAAAGATCTTGGTTCCTTTCGATATTTGCGGCTATCGGAATGTAATTTCCTGAATTATGGCCCCTGATTGTCCGAAAAATCACCCTTTTTTTAGCTTGTGGTCCCTCTGGAGGTCACAATTATTATCCGATTTAAAAAACCGTTTGATTATATCACCGTTACACCGTAAGGTAGGTTGAGTTTCGGGAAAATCGGACCAAAATTGACAGACAAAATGGCTGCCGTTTGTACGCGAATACTGTTAAAAAAATGATATATCATGGTTGTGGACCCTGTATAGGTCACAATTTTAATTCGATTTTGATGAGGAAGGTTGAGTTCTAATTTCGTGAAAATCGTACCAAAATTGCCGGACGAAATGGTCGCCGTTTGTACGTGAATAGTGTAAAAATATGGTATATCATGGTTGTGGACTCTCTACAGGTCACAATTCTTATCCGATTTTGATGAAAAGTCACATTTCTAGGTTGTGTACCGTCACACCATAATCATTGTCGGCTTCGAATTTCATGAATATCAGACTGGAACTGACCAACTAAATGGCTGCTCCCAATACAGTATGAAATACAGGACTTAATGATGTAGGAAAAATCACTTTCGGTATTGCTTGTTCTCTGTCCATCTCTCGAAAATGTGGGCGTATCCTGCCTGGCAGTGCCAGCCTATCTTTTATACTTTCGATGACCTAAACTACATGAAGATCTGGCTGGGAGGTCGCGTCAGAGATCCTAGCGTAGTACTGACAAGTAAAACGAAATTTTGACCAATATAAAACGAAGCGAAGTGAGATCTGTGTTTTGATCACGTGCTCCGTATGGAAGTCAGTCTGCAGTCTCTAAAAGTATCAATTTTATTTGGGTTTTTTTATTAAATATAATTTATGTAAATATGACCTGTGTACTTTTAAATCACCTAAAGTCGTTTCATGTCCAATTACTGATAAAGACATCCACTCGGAAATAGTATCAGAGAATTTATTAAATATAGGAATGTAAACTATGATGACGCTAGAAACCTTGAAGAAATGATCAACTATTTATGTACATCACAGATAAAGGTTTACTTATATTACAAATATGTAAATAATTATATAAATTCTGTAAACTCTGTATTGTATTGTGTACTATGAGTACGAAATAAAACATTATTAAAATGCAGCTTGTAGACGACAATCAGATACAAGAAATGGGCGTGGCTCTGTCCCTTGGGGGTCGGGCATGCACCAAAAACAATAGGGATCATCCTTAGGGTATCTGGAATAAGAATGTACAATTGCAAGACAATCAGTGAAGAATTGTGGCCTATAGGCGATACACAGACACACACAGACAGGGGCGGCGGCAATATACGTCCACATTATGAATGTGGTCATATAAAAATTAAGCCATAAAATAAATATTTCTTTAATGTACTGTATATATAAATATGAATGCAATCTCTCCACCCCTTCTTCCAAAAATGTAAGTATTTTCCCCACCCCACCCTCCTAAAATGTAAGTATTCTCCCCACCCCACCCTCCCAAAATGGAAGTATTCTTCCCACCCTCCCAAAATGTAAGTATTGACATGGATCAATAAATTTTATAATGGACGATTTTGCTTTTGTTGTTAATAGGTGTTTGTTTCTGTCATCTTCAGTCCCAAATGTATCTTCGAAGAAAGTCTTCCATGGCTGTTTCTGCTGAGTAGAAAGAAAAGATAGGACGGGGAATAACTATATGTATGGTTTCATGTTGTCATCTTTGGCCCACATCTGGCAATCCATAATTTTCATATGTGGGACAAATATGTGCTAGTGATTTGTTCTATCTCTGGCCAACTTGTGGCATGTCATATCTTTGCCAAAAACTGCAAGCTGTTTCCCAGATCTGGTCCAGTATACGGCGAGCGTGGCAACCTGGTAATTGGGCTGTGTGGAACATGCTAGAGTCGATTATTTGTAGCATAGCTGGCCCACGGTAGGCCTACATGTTTTAGACTGTTGGGCATTATGATTATTATGTTGAACACAAAACTCTAAACTATGGTACAAAGCTTGTCATTGTATCCCTCACACTTAACCCCCGGTGCCAGATCGGTCCCAGTTGTGGTATGCCATCAAACTGATCCCGCAGTGAATATTCGCTTGGCCGCTACAATCACTGATAAGCATGACATCGACGAGGCTTAATGAGTACGGCATATTAACTTTTTTACTCCGACAAATCAAATTCTCAAACATTTTTTTGAGGTAAGAGAAAAATAAATAAAGACGTTTGAAGTATTTGTAGTTAAAAAATATTTCCTATTTAGTGTAAATGGGTATTAAAATGAGTAATTTTAAAATGCATCATTTTGCCCGAAGCAGTTAGGTGTTAAGTAAACATTGCACGAGCCGTTGAGCCAATGACTACGGCGCTTGCAGTCAACGCACGTGTTCTGGACAGTCATCTGTCACAGAGATAATTCGTAAGTAATTCTCTGTGAAACAGATTGGTATGCCATATCAGGCCCAATCATTTTGCTGTGTCATGTTAGTATCATGTGTTCAATGTGGTAATATTATGTCCTTGATTGAGGCGATCATTAAACGCGGTCAAGTCAATATACATACATCTGCTATACAGATTAATTATTAAATGTCTTCTTATCGTGTTGTAATTTTCCATAAACTCGAGTTGACAATCTCGGAGGCAAAAATCAGGAAAAATCGTTTGAGTCGCCTCGCGAGGTGTATTAGGATGTTCTTGATTTTTTAAAAATTTGTATGATTAATTTAAAAACAAAATAGGCTATACATAAATGCAATTATCGAGAGATAAGTTCCATTTTTTGTCCAAGTGAATTCCGGTGTGTTTAAGTTAATTCCGATGTTTATAGGTTTATTCCGGTATTTAATCTACCCGGTCTAACGCATGTCTGGATAATCTAGACCCATTGTTTACACAACTACGGGACCGTGGTCATAAATAAAATCCATATATATATATATGAACAGATCGCGCTATATGTGAACTATAAGATATTGATTAGGAATTGAATTATAATATTACCAGACAAATATAGGCAGTGAACCCCCACCAAACTACCTCCCTTCGCGTGTCCAGTTTATTTTTTTTAGATTACCCGTTCAAGGGAAACAACTCTAAATGAAATGACCCTTGACCTATTTGCATGCCTAAAAATTATAACGAAACTAAAGAAAATAAAGAGACCAAGGCAAGATTATAAATTAACCATCTTAGAGAACGTGAAGTGTTGTGGAGATTTGGTGATGGCGTCTCTCGATATGTATCTATACTGTGGACTGACAGTCGTATTAGCATACTTAATTTATAGATGTTCTACCTTAGTAACCGGCTACATGCAATGGTTGAAACTAAATAACAGTTTTGTTCATTTACCCTTCCACTGGTTTTTTGGAACTTTGCACTTGGTAATAATATAGTTTATTTGGTTATTGATTTTAAACGTTAGTAATTTTATTACAGTTGCATCTATCACTCATATTATTGTCTATCACTCATATTAGTTTATTTGGTTATTGATTTTACATGGAAATAAACAGCGGTTAAAAACACAATCTCAATAGTAAGTGCAGGAGGGCTGCACCACACACAATTCTACACAAAAACAAATATATGGACAAGACATCATACTCAAAGACCACAAACATAAACAAATCAAAAAGAGTGAATGGATCCGGGGGCTAGCCGTAAGCGTCCACTGCGCTGTACAGTCCCGGGCCTGTGGTGACACAGACTTCATTCATATTTGGAAACAAGTTATTGGGAGCAAAACCCAAAGAAATAATTATATAGTGTCAGCATGAGTCATGATCTATTAATAAATTATATGTTGCAAGAATTACGAATGCAAGCATATTGTTGTATAAATTCCGCTACACAAGTAACCACACCGTTAAATGTATCAGATCCGAAGTAGGCCTAGTTCAAAAAACTAAATCAATAAAAAGGATTGAAGTATACTCATCAAAAAAAGAAAAGCACAACCCATTTTCATCATTTTTTTATTTGAACGAGGTCTTTGTTTCGGTAAATATTACTTGTTTTTAATGCCATTATGTAAGGATAAAAGAAATTCATTATTGATTTTAAAGGTAGGGTCACTAATTGTGACTGGTCGCCCTTTTTGTCGAAATTTTTTATCGCTTGATTGCACCAAGAATCATGAATTTAATAACTTCGCGAGCTTTTCGCATGGAACCTAAATCTAAGGTCTTTAAAATCCCGGGGTTCTCGCTTTCCAAATAAGTTGCACATGTAAACACTCCAAGACCCGAGGGATGCCACATCGGAACGAAGACCAACGCAACAACGCTATTGGTAGATTACAAGCAGGTGACTCCAAGACAGATGTAGCCAGGCTGCTGAATGTTTCCCTTAGTTCCATTTCTCGCCTTTGGGATAGGTACCGACAGCGAAGTTCAACACGTGAACGCCCTAGCTCAGGCCAAACAAGTGTGGTTCCACTTGTCCTGGGTCGTCACTTCCGGTTACGTCATTGGCGTAAATGGTTTTCAACAGCGACCTCTACTGCAGCAGCAATTCCCGGACGGCGTAGAATCTCGTACCAGACAGTAGGCAAACGCCTACGTGAAACCGAATAACGAGGCAGACGTCCCCGTTAGAGCTTCGGTTTTGAAATACGCCGACACCATGAAATCCAACTTTAATGGGTTCAGACACTGAGGGTATGGTCACAGCAACACTGGAGAGCAGCTTGGTTCAGCGACGTGTCGCCGTTCTTGTTGCAACAAGGCAATAGTAGAGCGAGGATATACTGACGACGAAATGTAACGTTGCGTTTCTTTTTTGGTAGAGTATATATTGAATGCATTTAGGACACACATTACAACCGTCACAGAAACAAAAACAAAACAATGTTGTTGGTGCTCCAGTGCTGGCTCTAAGACTAAGACTAAAACACATTGTGATAGGTGGCCTGAAAATAGCCCTACAGATATTTTGGGTTTATGGATTAAAGGAAGAAAGTTCCATTTAAAGTCTCTAACTTATCATCCAAAATCTTCAACATTGAAAACACGAATTATTTGTCAATTTAAATCAACCTTGATGCTGTGATTTTACCAGAAAAAGGTGGGCCTCTTATATCCAATATTTAAGACAAAATAAACATTTTACCATTGGTACACGAATCGTGTAAACACTTTGCATCAAATCAAAAGGCGTATGTAGACTTGAATAACCAGACGCTAGAAATCTGACATGCACGCCAATGTGTACCTCAGTTTTTTGTCCCATCTGACAACTAGACAGATTTCCTTGTCAGGCCGGAACACGACAAATAACAGGTATCAACATCCAATTTTTGTATTTAGTAAGTTACTATTGAGCATATTTCCATGGTTTGAGTACCTATCTTTATTTACAGATTAAAAACTTCAAGGATGTGTTTGTTATACATGAACCATTGATGAAAGCAGGTCATAAGGTCATATTATACTGGTTTGGTCCATATAGACCTGTATTAGCCACAGTTCATCCAGAAACAGTCAAAGTTATCTTGAAATCTACAGCCCCTAAATCCAAGGGACTTTTAGGATACTCTTTAATGGTGCCCTGGCTGGGTAAGTATAAACATTTGTCTCTCTGTATAGTTAAAGGTTAACACAGAGTAACAGAGACGCATAATGTTTTCCTCCGTGGTTGCCCTGGTGAAAGGTGCAAGACAGAGGGCTTGGCAAGTAAACATGCATAGTTGCTAGGATGGGATGAAAACCGAGGTCCCGTGGACATATTGGCAGGCATGTAAAAGAACCTGCTGCAGTTAGATTTTGATGTAAAAGTAGGCTGTAGCGATGCTGTCCGAGCAAAATTTTCCTCAAGGTAGCCAATAAGATTTGGTTATTTAGTCACGTGGTACTAAGGGAGGCAACAATCATGGCGGAAAAGTGGATCGAGACCGACGAAGATAAGTTAATTGAATTATGGCCGCAACGACCCTTGTTATTTGACAACACGTGACAAAATCTGATTTGTTTAAAAATAAGAAAAAAACATGTTAATACCGCATACTGTTGGGATAAATGAACAGTAGGGCAAGCCTAACCCCTTTTATTTATTACAACGATAAAATTTCAGAATTGCCGCCGCCATTTTGAAGCTTATCACGTGCCACTTGCAGTCATGTGATCAGTTGTGACTCCGATTCTATAACTGATGCCGGGCGACATAAGCGGGCTTACGATAAGACCAACTAGTTGCTCGTGGTTGAATCCAGTCGTAGATAAATTCAGTCGTAGCGACATAAGCTCTCAGTCGCCGTTAGTTGCCGTCAGTTTCGTCGCGTCGTAGGGCGACATAAGCTAGGCTTTACACCAACAAGCATGTTTTCCCGCCAAGAAAGGAAAGTTCTCAATGATCTTAAAGATGACCTTATTGTTTCCGCTGACAATAGAAAAGAGACGGTGATCATGAACACTGAAGAATACCTGACCAGTGTCAACAAACTACTCTCTAGATCCAGTAACTTATAGAAGAATCTTCATAGATCCGATTGAAACAATTTAAATATCTATAAGCTAGGATCAACTTGATTCCATTTCTATTTTTATTATTTATATTTTAACAGGTGATGGCTTATTGACAAGTGATGGGAAAAAATGGGAGAGAAATCGAAAACTTTTAACAGCAGCTTTTCATTTTGAAATATTACAGCCTTATGTTCGTGTTTATAACAGTGTAACAGATATATTAATGGTAGGCCTACTCTACTATTATAACAAATATATTAATGGTAGGCCTACTCTACTATTATAACAGATATATTAATGGTAGGCCTGCTCTACTACTATAACAGATATAGTAATGGTAGGCCTACTCTACTATTATAACAGATATATTAATGGTAGGCCTACTCTACTATTATAACAGATATATTAATGGTAGGCCCACTCTACTCTTATAACAGATATATTAATGGTAGGCCTACTTTACTCTAATAACCGATATATTAATGGTAGGCCTACTCTACTATTATAACAGATATATTAATGGTAGGCCTACTATACTATTATAACAAATATATTAATGGTAGGCCTACTTTACTCTAATAGCCGATATATTAATAGTAGGCCTACTTTACACTAATTAGGAGATAAACACCTCCTGTTTTGCATTTTGAGGGGTTTATCGACATTATAACATGTTCTTTTTCAGGATTTTAAAAGAACTTAATTTATTGTGTAAACTTCAAAATTCGCATAACAGCAAAACGGTTTGAATGACGTAAAAATAAAAAAAATCAATTTTGACGTCGGACAACGTTGTGACGTAACTTGATAACGGACTGCCATTTTACCGAGGTGTGCCAAATTTGTGGTCGAATCCAAGCGAAGATCAATTCAAGTTTAAAATGCTTGAGTCTTTGGTCTCTGGTAAATAAATTATGACAGAAAATGTTTTTCAAATATTTCAAATGAAATATTTTTAACGTTTGAAGACTTAAAAAGATAAGTAAATTAGCCTTAGTGTGGTCTTTTTGACCGGCAGTGCCAGTCGTGAACGAATTAGTTACGGCCTGTTAACCGAGACTACACAGAGGTAACTCTTCTTGGCAACAATGATGTAAAGTAAAGTAAAGTAAAGTAAAGTAATCTTTATTTATCGTCGGTGGCTTCGTTTTCGCAGTTTGTGATAACATGGGTGAGTTTTTAGCCTTTATTATTTTATTTGCAGACTGTCAACACAATATTGCTGGACTCTTGTTCGGAGTAGAGCTGTTCTTACATACATCCCTCGAAATAGCCTATAAAACTATGTGATGCGTAGGATTCAACACTAGGAAACTGGAATCGTTTAATTTGGGGTTTTTTGACTTTAAAAAATGCTATAGAGTTTAATTTCAAAACATCGTTTGATAATTGATTATAATCGTTTGAAAATTACAAAAATGGTTTAATTAGTACTATGGTTTAATTTAATGATACAGCGTTTGATTTCTCCGAGAGGGGTTTAGAAATGGACGGACCCTTTAATTATGCCAAGCGTCTAATTACTAGCCGAGTACTTTAATTTCCCGAGATGCATTTATAAATTAAATATTAGACGAAACTTTTAATTTCCCGCGAGTCGTTTAACCGATCGGCTCATTTTGTTTACGATTATTTAAATGTGAAGTACGAATAAAAAATATGAATATAGAAAAATAATGCGCATCAAATAATTGCTAATCTTTTAATTTCCCGCGAGTCGTTTAACCGATCGGCTCTTTTTGATTACGATTATTTAAATGTGAAGTACGAATAAAAAATATGAATATAAAAAAATAATGCGCATCAAATAATTGCTAATCTTTTAATTTCCCGCGAGTCGTTTAACCGATCTGCTCATTTTGATTACGATTATTTAAATGTGAAGTACGAATAAAAAATTATGAATATAAAAAAATAATGCGCACCAAATAATTGCTAATCTTTTAATTTCCCGCGAGTCGTTTAACCGATCGGCTCATTTTGATTACGATTATTTAAATGTGAAGTACGAATAAAAAATATGAATATAAAAAAATAATGCGCATCAAATAATTGCTAATCTTTTAATTTCCCGCGAGTCGTTTAACCGATCGGCTCATTTTGATTACGATTATTTAAATGTGAAGTACGAATAAAAAATATGAATATAAAAAAATACTGCGCACCAAATAATTGCTCATCTTACCTTGGTCGTAGTATTTTTATCCATTATCGATTAAAGAATGATTCCACCATTGACAAACATCAAAAATCGGTAAATCACGCCCAATGTTATTATACAATCGGGAATCGGTAAAGCACATCCCAAACAATGAACATAGCCTTCCACCTGTACGCGTCGCTATTTGTTGGAAATCGGTAAAGCACATCCCAGGTAATGTATTTTCTTTAAATCACAAATGAATGAAAATAGTTTTCCACCTGCATGCGCCGCTAGAAGACATCACAATGTACGTTATCATGGAAGAAATAAAATAAAACCAAGTACGAACAATCCAAACCATTAGACAGAATTCGAAGTCCTAAAAACGTTATTAGGCAAAATAGTGTAATCAGCAAATGGACTGCTCCCCGTGTAGAAAATACACGACAAACAGTGGTAACAGGTGTCCGGAAGAGTAAGCTTACCCTGCCTGGCGCCACACCCGCCATAGCTGCATCCAAACTATTGGACGAAATCTCAATATAATAGCATGTTTGGCCAATGAACAATCGGTATGCAAAATGCACGTGATGAACTGTCTTAACGATGTAGTAACATAATTAGGGAGATAGTAATAGTAAACGTGTCAATTAAATATATCTAGAATAATAGCTGAGAGAGACACATTATATTTACTAATCAAGTCAATGTGACGGCCATAAAACTTTTTAAGGGTTTTTATAAGTTTAGCGCGCACGTATCCTTGTAGTTGAAGTTTAGACGACAAATGCCTCGATCTAATTAAAAAATCAGAATAAAAGGAACAAGCTCTCGCGTAACGAATTAGCTGAGACACAAACACTCCATAAGCTGGTGATATTGGAATGTTACTACTAATAAATGGAAAGTTAACAATCGGAAAGTCAAAGTCATCACGTTTATCATACAATTTAACACTCAGTTTATGGCAATTGTCAAATTCGAGACGCAGATCCAAGTAGGAAGCGTAATTGTCACTGTCAGTGGTGTTTTTGATTTCGAGCTCATCAGGATATATGAAATCGACATAATCACTAAATTTAGAATTATTCAGTGATAAAACGTCATCGATATATCGATAAGTGAAATTAAAATGTCTGACCAATCGTTTATTTGTTTTTACGAGCGCTTGTATGTAATCGGCTTCGTACGAATAGAGAAATAAATCAGCAAGCAAAGGTGCACAGTTGGTGCCCATGGGGATACCCACCACTTGTTGATATATTTCCCCTCCAAGAGTGATAATCTCGCGAGACTTTTACTTTGGCGCCAAAAAGAAGCTATTACTATTTGTCGATCTCTATAGACAAGCTGTCGATCATTTTTAGACAGGTCTATAGAATGGCTTCAAACAGTATCAATGACTGATCCCGCCTTGATGTTACGTAATCACTTGGGACAATAAAATGTTGACTGCAGAAGAACGATATCAAACGATATTGCTAAATCAACATTTACTCCCTCAATATATAAAAAATAATGTGTGTTGGCGAGGTATCGGTGTTTTTTTTTTGTACTATTCAAAATCCACGTTAGATCTTTCATCCCACGACCGTTTCGCCACCCTAAATTACACAGCTCGTTTCATCCCACAAATTAAAAAGACAATTATTACGTATTTTAAATATTTTATTGATACATTAATAACTAGTGATGGTCCGATATGGCACCATCAGATATTGACAGCGAAACATATCGGCCGACACGGATAAATTACCGATAGTGGTGGATATAAAACTATTACACATTAAAATGTCTCGAATGACGTGATGATCTATGTAGATATTTGTCTTTATTAGTCGAGGAACGCATAATACTATTTTACTGCGTGAATCATATCCGAACCCTGTGTTTTCGAAGTAATAATTGGGCCACGCTTCCTACGCAATCAAAAATATACACCATCCAATATGAAATTAATTAAATGCTGTACCATCAATGGTCGAGATTATCATATTTTAAGTGTTGAATACAATATAATTCCTAACAGTTACAGCACGTCTATATGTGCATTAGTTCATGCGGTAATAAAATGATACATCAAAGCGATAACTTCCTGACCTGTTTGTCAACAGTGGCTATCACGTGACACTCTCCCGACATTTCTAGAACTATTGTTTAAAATAAAACATCTAATGGGAACCTATTTGTTTATAATATTATTAATTAATAAAGTATGATTTGTATTATGAGTTTTTATTTGACAACACAATAGTCAAGAATAACAATATAAATCGCTAAATTATTTCTAAATTTATATCGGCTTCTAGAAGCCGGCATGTATTAGACAGTGATTACGTGACATCAAAAGAATATCCCCCCTTTCATCCTTCATTCTACCACACGCAAAACACGTGATATTTTCCCACCTTTTCCAAATCTTCTGACAGACAATATAGTGAACTAGATAAAACAAAGGAAAAAAAATATTTACTTGACGCGTCATGTTTCCAGCACCCAGAATCAAATTTAGCGATATTTTTCTGCAGGCGAATACCGAAATTTCCATTCGACAATATAGTGAACTAGATAAAACAAAGGAAAAAAAAATATTTACTTGACGCGTCATGTTTCCAGCACCCAGAATCAAATTTAGCGATATTTTTCTGCAGGCGAATACCGAAATTTCCATTCGACAATTATTCGAAAATTTTATTTCATGGGCTTTATTTGCAGTTTGGGGGTTCGTTTTTTGACAAATATGTAAAATATGACGAGCGCTTTTATCCTCGAGGAAAAGCAATAAAAAGCTCTCATATTTTGAGGCGAAGCACTGATATCATCTTGTTATTAATGTATCAATAAAAGATTAAAAATACGTATTAATTGGGCTTTTTTTTAATTTGTGGGATGAAACGACCCGCGTAATTTTGGGGGGTGAAACATTCGTGGGATAAAGATCAAATGTAGATTTTGTTTTGAATAGTACAAAAAAAAAACACCGATACCTCACCAACACACATTATTTTTTATATATTGAGGGAGTAAATGTTGATTTAGCAATATCGTTTGATATCGTTCTTCTGCAGTCAACATTTTATTGTCCCAAGTGATTACGTAACATCAAGGCTGTGATCAGTCATTGATACTGTTTGAAGCCATTCTATAGTCCTGTCTAAAAATGATCGACAGCTTGTCTATAGAGATCGACAACTAGTAATAGCTTCTTTTTGGCGCCAACGTAAAAGTCTCGCGACATCATCACTCTTCCATGATAACGTACATTGTGATGTCTTCTAGCGGCGCATGCAGGTGGAAAACTATTTTCATTCATTTGTGATTTAAAGAAAATACATTACCTGGGATGTGCTTTACCGATTTCCAACAAATAGCGACGCGTACAGGTGGAAGGCTATGTTCATTTTTTGGGATGTGCTTTACCGATTCCCGATTGTATAATAACATTGGGCGTGATTTACCGATTTTTGATGTTTGTCAATGGTGGAATCATTCTTTAATCGATAATGGATAAAAATACTACGACCAAGGTAAGATGAGCAATTATTTGGTGCGCAGTATTTTTTTATATTCATATTTTTTATTCGTACTTCACATTTAAATAATCGTAATCAAAATGAGCCGATCGGTTAAACGACTCGCGGGAAATTAAAAGATTAGCAATTATTTGATGCGCATTATTTTTTTATATTCATATTTTTTATTCGTACTTCACATTTAAATAATCGTAATCAAAATGAGCCGATCGGTTAAACGACTCGCGGGAAATTAAAAGATTAGCAATTATTTGGTGCGCATTATTTTTTTATATTCATATTTTTTATTCGTACTTCACATTTAAATAATCATAATCAAATGAGCAGATCGGTTAAACGACTCGCGGGAAATTAAAAGATTAGCAATTATTTGATGCGCATTATTTTTTTATATTCATATTTTTTATTCGTACTTCACATTTAAATAATCGTAATCAAAAAGAGCCGATCGGTTAAACGACTCGCGGGAAATTAACAGATTAGCAATTATTTGATGCGCATTATTTTTCTATATTCATATTTTTTATTCGTACTTCACATTTAAATAATCGTAAACAAAATGAGCCGATCGGTTAAACGACTCGCGGGAAATTAAAAGTTTCGTCTAATATTTAATTTATAAATGCATCTCGGGAAATTAAAGTACTCGGCTAGTAATTAGACGCTTGACATAATTAAAGGGTCCGTCCATTTCTAAACCCCTCTCGGAGAAATCAAACGCTGTATCATTAAATTAAACCATAGTACTAATTAAACCATTTTTGTAATTTTCAAACGATTATAATCAATTATCAAACGATGTTTTGAAATTAAACTCTATAGCATTTTTTAAAGTCAAAAAACCCCAAATTAAACGATTCCAGTTTCCTAGTGGTGGTTGCTATGTATATCGTTCTGACGTGTTGTCAATCATTGTCAATTTTGGCATAATTTCCCGTTATTCTAGGCCCATTCTCAGCTGTTATTTCACCTTCCCTAGTTACTATATTTCCAAACACTTTCTTTTGACTAATGACTCATTGTCAGGCGGATCATGTTATTCAGAATTTGAGCAAACTTTGATTTAAAATTTCCACTTTAAAGTAAAGACTGCGGAGTGTAAAAAACAAAAACAAAATTGTCCACACTGCTTAGTTACGAATAATTTATGTTGCCTGAAAACGGTTTTCATTAATTTATGACTGATTTTCTTCTGTTTTATGTATTTCAGAGATGTGTTTGTATAAAGGATGAAGTTTGAAAATAGTGTGATGGTCATTTGAGCAGAATTTCTTGAAGATATTTGTCAATAAAGATTTGAGTTGAGGAAGATGGCTGAGGACAAAATGAAAAAAAGTACACTGTAATATTTATACGCAGTTATTCGCCTTGCTAAAACAGAGGGGTGTTATTGTCCAATCAACAGTGTCTAATCGACCAATCAAAACACAAGATTCACCCTTAAGCATGTTACAATAACCGATATATTAATGGTAGGCCTGCTCTACTATTATAACAGATATATTAATGGTAGGCCTGCTCTACTATTATAACAGATATATTAATGATAGGACCTGATAGGGGCTATATAGACACATTGACTTTGTGAGTAAAATACTACCTCACTAGCTTGGATGTCATGTGTTCTGGCTGAGAAAATTCCAAGGACCTTTACGAGCGATTGCCGTGCACCCTACGTTGACAATTTATGTCATAATTTGCCCAACCAATCAATTTGTGAAACTACAAATTATATTACTTTGTTTTTGGTAGAAAAAGTTAGAGAAAACAGATAGTGAATTTATTGAGGTGTTTGAACCAGTTAGTTTGGCCACATTAGATACCATGTTACAGTGTGCATTCTCATATCAAGGAAACATTCAACAGCTTGGGTATGATCGAATATACATGTATTTTATTTTTATAAATTTTTTCCATTTTTATAGACCCACATTTCACAATAGAGGCTACAGTCAGCCTGTAAAAATGACAGCAGCTTACTAATTAGCATGTGAATACGATTGCGGCTTACAGTAAGCATGTGAATACGATAGCGGCTACAGTTAGCATGTGAATACGATTGCGGCCTACAGTTAGCATGTGAATGTGATAGATGCTACAGTTAGCCTGTGATATAGGCTACAGTGAAAAGTACTGTGGTCAGGAAAAAAGAAATCCTATCGATATTCAGTCTTATGTGGTTTCACATGCCAGAGTTATTTCTTCTTGAACGAAAATGTTATTTAAGAAGCATTTGGGTCATGGGAGGACAAATCAGAGTTTTGTTGCCTCCTATTCAAGAGTTACCTCCCCCTTCCTTGCTGAACATTGTGAATCTTGTAAATATACAGCATTCTGTGACCATCCATTCCAAAGTTACAACCAATTTCCCCACAATGGCCCAGCTTGGTTTGTCCCCTAACCCAACCCCCGGCTGACCACAGTTCAGCAGTTTCCCCCGGCGATCACCGGCACAAGATGGTGAACATGTCAACGAGATAAAATTCACGTTAGTTAGGAATGCCATTAAACACGAATATTAAAGCGTTAAAATTAAACCAAATACTCTGAAGTTGAATTTCCCCACAATAGTAGCTACAGTTTTTAACAAATGTTGAACATTGTAGGGATCTAATATTTTGAAAGAGGATTCTTATCTGTTTAGGTTAACAGAAAGTTGAATGGTGGAATAATAGCGTGTGTGTGTTGTATCATAGAGTCATCTGGAGTGATTTAGATTCCCTGGTTGTACGTGACAAAGAGTAGGATCAACCTCGTGGGTTTTCACCAGGTCTTAGGTTTCCTCCCACTGCTGAAGATCCCTATGCACAAACGAATCATTGAATAAAATTGAACCATATGTTAGTCCCAAAATGACCTAGTTTGTGTTGAGGGGATGTTAACCCCTTGTGGACGGATGACGTGTTGACCCGCAAATATTTTCCGTGCCCAGAGACGGTTGACGTGTTTACACGTGACACATGACACCCTGAATCAGTCCTCATTTAAATATGCTAAATTTAGCACGGGGAATCCCCCTTTGCCTTGCGATCATAAACTAGTTATCTCCCGTTGTTCTAGATGGCATCACTTGTATTTTATCGTGTAATTTTCTCGAATTTTCTGCATATTTACGACATGTAAACAATGGCGGTTGCCAGGAAGCGCCAGCTGTCTTTCGACGAAGTTTTGGGTTAAAATAGACAATAAGGCAAGGAAAATTCATTTTGTGAACTCAAAACATCATAAAATTACAACAGGAATTCTTTTTTAAGAATTTAAGCCAAGCAGATTGAAGATAAATTCACATTTAAAAAAAAATGATTTTTTCCCCTAAATAATCCCGTCCAGGGTTACGAAATTTCGTCGAAAATCCCGTCCACAAGGGGTTAAACCCGATTTCACTCTTTCTCTCTCTATTAAGTGATCATCAAAGTTTTCCCTTTTGGATAAGTTGGTGTCCATGATTATTGTTTTGCTGTGTGGGTTGATCTTCTACACTCTACAAGATGTCTGGATGGTTGATGTAAATATTTTAGTGGGAGACATTTTTGAACAGCACTATTTTATTTGTGTTTGTATATTTTACAGAATGCATCATCCCTATGTTGTTTGTGTTCAGAGAATGGGTTATCTGATTTTAAGGAGGAGTGTGTAAGTATTCATCTTTCACAGTGGCGTTGAACATTTATATTGTCCCTTAACAGATGGAATTCCACCGAGAGAATTGACAAAACAAATAAACTCTTTTAGATGACTTGTTTGAATGCTTGACCATAAAAATAATTATGTTTTACCATGTTTTTATTTAGATACAACAGAATCCTTCTTCAGGGTTAAAAATTGTTTAAATTCTCCGATTATATCAGTACTATAAATACTGACAGTCCTTGGTCTTGACATTAATAATAGCAACCAGTAGTTTTAATTATCAAGACCACATCCTTTTCAATGAATGATTGGAACTGCCGTGTCCTAGTGAGTAAGGCATTGGCTGGTTAATATCTAATGTTTGATCCAAGTGTTGACAGGGAAAGTTCATTGGTTCGTCATCTCATGTTTGATCCATGTGTTGACAGGGAAAGTTCATTGGGATTTTAGATCCACTGTCCAGGCAAAATTGTCCTGGTAGCACACTGTATGACGTATGCCGATCTTCATATATATTAGCCCAGTTACAGCGAAATTTCGACAATGGTTAATAGAATTATAGAATAACAATTTAATAGTTTATAAAATGTTCATCAGTAAGGACTAAGATGTGAGTAATTATTTTTCAGGAGTTTAGTGACTCTGATTACACCATTGTATAAACTAACTAAAGAAGGTAAAGAGTTCTATAAAATGTGTGATTACGCTCATCAGTTTTCTCAAGAAATTATCAACAAGAGAAAACTTCAACTGGTGTGTATTTTATTTATATAATAAGATTTCGGGAGGGGGGGGGGGTCTCCTCCGTCTAGGGTCTCTGGGAGGATTTTTATCTTCTGGTTATATCTAGGTTTTTAATTTCTGGCTGTATTCAGGAAGTCTTTATCTTTTGGCTATATCCAGGGGGAGGGGGGCTATATCTCCTGGCTATATTCAGGAAATCTTTATTGCTGGTGTTATTCAGGTCTTTATCTTGCTGTATTGTTAAATTTACTGTATATTGTTGTTATTACAAACAGACCGAAGTTTCTGTATTCACCTCTTGAAAATCTGTTGGAATTTGTAATATTTTTATTCCTAATTTCAGCAAAAAGAATCAGAAGAAGAAGTAAAGCAGAGACGCCATCTTGATTTCTTGGATATTTTATTGACAGCTAAAGATGAAAATGGCGAAGGTTTGTCCGATATAGAAATACGAGATGAAGTGGATACTTTCTTATTTGAAGGTGAGTTTTACAACATGTAGTTACAGAGCCTCGGAGAAAATTTACAGAAATTGGGATGTCATATATCATTTACCAGTAGATAATGATGAGTGATTTTAAAACTTCTACAACTTTCTAAACTATTTATACTAGTAGTCATTTTATTCTATTTCTTCTCCTACTCTGTATTGTGATTCATAAATCATTATAGGACATGATACGACAGCGTCTGCTATTAGTTGGTGTTTCTATGCGTTGGCCCGATATCCACAAATACAAGAGAAAGTTTATGCTGATGTTTGTAAAGTCTTAGATGTTTCTACTGATCTCCAATGGTAAGTTAATTAAATTATCTCCCTTTAGTAACCGTTTTAATGATATTTACAATCTTCTTTTCAACACTCTACCCATCTGTTCCAACTTTCTACCTTAACAGAAAACAATTTTTATGGAAACAATCACTGGTTTCATTCTAAAAGCACAATATTTCGACAATTATCCTCTTATCGTTATCAAGCACAATGACCTTAGGTAATCTTTAGACCAATATTTTGGAGTTGCAAGGTAAAAACTGTGTCCCGTTGATGTGTTTCTCATTTGCTAAATGTCACTTAAAGATGAACATTCCACCTGTGTGTTTCAACATTCCACCTGTGTGTTCCAACCTACCACCTGTGTGTTTCAACATTCCACCTGTGTGTTTCAACATTCCACCTGTGTGTTTCAACATTCCACCTGTGTGTTTCAACATTCCACCTGTGTGTTTCAACATTCCACCTGTGTGTTTCAACATTCCACCTGTGTGTTTCAACATTCCACCTGTGTGTTTCAACATTCCACCTGTGTGTTTCAACATTCCACCTGTGTGTTTCAACATTCCACCGGTCTGTTTTAAAATATTCAGTTTGTTGTTATCTATCTACAGGAAAGATCTGGCAGAGTTCACATTTTTACCGCTGTTTATTAAAGAAACAATGAGATATTTTTCACCTGTACCGACCATCAGTAGACAGGTGAAGGATCCAATGGTAATCGACAATGTCACGATACCAAAAGATACGATCATCGATATACACATGGTTCATATTCATCATAATCCTAATATATGGTCTGATCCTGAGGTAAGAATGTTCACCGCAACTTTAAAGGTGTGGTCTGATCCTGAAGTAAGAATATTCACCATAACACTAATATATGGTTGTGTCAATAGGCTGAAGAAACAATGTTGTGTGTACACTATGGCATTTGTATGGAACAAAAAACCCAATCCCATGTACACTATGACATTTGTATGGAACGAAAAACCCATGTCCCATTTACACTATGACATTTGTATGGAACGAAAAACCCAGGTCCAATTTACACTATGGTGTTTGTATGGAACGAATTAAAAACCCAGGTCCAATAATGTACACTATGGATTGCGCATTAGAAAAACACTTGATATTTGGAATTTGAATTAAGAGAAGGCCACATTGCCTTTCCTTCCCTTTTCATACATGGCATATACATGTCTTCATAACACCTGGTGGAAGACCTCAGTTTTTTGTACTATCCGAAGGACAACTTGAAAATTCCAGATGTTTTTCTCTCCAGTCACTTGTAACTTAAAACAAGAGGAACTGAGGCAAACTTGGAAAATTTTTATCAATATCCTTTTCGAACAACTATAGCAAGAATGGGCAGCTGTTTATATTTTACAGATTTTACCCTAGACTTACTCTACATATACATTAAGTTTGTTTATATAGTCTGTACAGGATTCTGACTCTTCAGTCCAGGGATTCAAAATTACTCAAATGACATCAGTTGTTCTTAAATTGATTTCAAATGTAACAACTGCATGTTATCAAAACCAAACATGGGCCACAGTGTCTCAGTGAGTGGGACATTGTCTTGCTAGTCTGCTCTCAGGGTTGATTGAGAAAGTTTCCCTTTGTTAGTTGAGCAGGCCCGAGCCCCAGAGACCCAGAGCCCGACAAAGAACAGTGTATATTCATTCAGATGGAATGAAGGACAAGGATGTTTACCTTGTTCTGCTTGTTTGTGAACTCTTGACAGATGGAATTTGTAAAAAGAGTTGGTCATAATGCCACTGTCTGAGCAAAATTTCCCTAAACGCATTTGCCCGACTTCAGTATCCGTGACTGTGCAGGACATTTCCAAGACTAAACCCGCCTATCAATACATGTTTTATTCATGAATGTTTATAAATCATGTTTTATTGTATTGATCACACCGTGTTTATAAATCATGTTTTATTGTATTGATCACACCCTGTTTTATTTTTTTGATTAGGAATTTAAACCAGAAAGATTTACCAAAGAGGCCATTGATAGTCGAGATCCATATGCATTTGTTCCGTTTTCTGCCGGACCAAGGTAAGTGTTAAAAAAAATCAACAAAGGATGAAGATTAGGAGGATTAACTGTCAAATTTGTGAGCCAGTGTACATTAATTGGAATATCGACTATGGTTATTACGTGGGTATATAAGCTGTTTTCTGTAAAAACCTCTCCTACTGCTCCTTGCATGGTACATGTAATCAGGGAAATAGAACTCCCCCACCACCCCTCCACCCCTCCTTGCATGACAATGTAATCAGGGAAATAACCAAGGGACTACAGCAGTGGAAGGAACCTGGAGGTTCAACAGGCAATTTAACTCTTTGAGAGTCTTTGTCACTTACAAGGGGGGTAACGAAAACCATGCCACTTGACTCAGTAACAGACCTGTAGATCTAAAATGGATGTGTTTTGTCATTCAGATGTCATCTATCGGTTATAAATAAAACCCCAGGCCACTTGAATTTGAAGGATTGTTGTCTATATTAGGTCAGATCGTGCAGGTAGTCTGTTGATATCTGTTATTAATAACTTGTTTTATTTGCTACAGAAATTGTATCGGTCAGAATTTTGCCATGAATGAGATTAAGACGGTGATTAGTCGAGTTGTACACAGGTGAGTTCACATTATTTCACAATTTATGAATGAATTTGCTTGTCACATGACCCTACGGATGTGCATACAGTTTGAAGCTAGCTTAATTGGTTATACCAAATATACGTATTAATAGGTCCAGTCTATATAAACGTCACTGAGAAAATCGTCCACACAAGGGAACTATATGTAGGTGATTTCAATGAAGCATTGTGTCCATATGAATTGATGTGTTGTGGTTCATAGAAGATCATTTGTTGGATAGAGTCAGATTTTGTGTAGAATATGATGTTTTGTTTGTAGATTCCGTGTAGAATATGATGTTTTTTTTATTTGTTTGTAGATTCCGTGTGGAATATGATGAGACGAGAATACCAGAACCAATACCTGAGTTAGTGACACGAGCTAAAGATGGTTTATATTTACGATTTATACCCAGAATACCTGCAGAATAATTACAGGTATATATCTCATGTTAAATAAAGACTACAATGAATAGACTGTAGTTTGTATTTAAACTCTTCACTTGTAATAAATGTCCGCCTCTATTGGCCGAGTTGGAGCAGAACTTACAGTAGG
Source organism: Patella depressa (assembly GCA_948474765.1). NCBI lineage: Eukaryota > Metazoa > Mollusca > Gastropoda > Patellidae > Patella > Patella depressa. The sequence continues at coordinate 73,207,645 of OX419720.1, read as the reverse complement.
ATGTTAAACCCCATTTCATTTCAGATGTAATAAAATGTTTATATCGGTTGTAATAAATGTTTGTTATAAAAGTTTATATCGGTTGTAATAAATGTTTATTGGTTGTGACATAATGTTACGTTTGTTATCAATAGAAAGATAATTGAGAACTGAATCGGGTGATTTTAATATTTTTCATTTTTCGAACAATTGTTAATGGCTGGATTCCGCTATTCAAGTGGGTTCGGGGTATATTCAACTGGATTATCTTGTCATTTACGACCAGAAACATAAACAATGGATGGCTAGAGAGGTGTTTGAACTTGTGTCTGCCATGTTATTATATTTTGTAATGTTATATTATTATAGTTAGTGTTATATTATAATATTATATATTATAATGTTATATTATAGCTAGTGTAATATTATAATGTTATATATTATAATGTTATATATTATAGTTAGTCTTGTATTGTAATGTTATATTATAATTAGTCTTGTATTGTAATGTTATATTATAGTTAGTGTTATATTATAATGTTATATATTATAATGTTATATTATAGCTAGTGTAATATTATAATGTTATATATTATAATGTTATATATTATAGTTAGTCTTGTATTGTAATGTTATATTATAATTAGTCTTGTATTGTAATGTTATATTATAGCTAGTGTTATATTATAATGTTATATATTATAATGTTATATTATAATGTTATATTATAATGTTATATATTATAATGTTATATTATAATGTTATATTATACTTAGTCTTGTATATTGTGATGATAATTTCTCATTTAATTCTATAATTGCTCAAATCACGTTAATTTGATCAAACCTGGCTTGATGAGAGCAGGAATTATTTAACAGCTTGTTGTTTTAGTTTTATAAAACTTTGAGAATGATGACCTATAAATATATATATCCTAGTTCTTACTTCTCATCATTTTTACTATGTTTTTACATTATTATTCAATTTTTATATATTGCAAAATATAAATTAAACATACATTATGATACCTATTGCAGGTCTTTCTTTATTCCTCAAATATTATCTGAAATATTTATCAGACCATAATCTGCCTTTAATGCCTGTAATATTTAGCGGATTGAAATACATTTTATGAAAAATAATTAAACGTAAAAATGGATAATTCAGACTTTGTGTCTTTATCCATGGCGGCTAGCCAAAAATTCAAATCTAATATCTCGGTTCCGTTAATCAGCGTTGATGTTTCTATCAGAATATCCACAGCTCCCTGGTCGCATGCCAAGAACGCGCTGCAATAGATTATTATCCCTCACACCAACTAGAATAGAACGCAGGTTAAAAAACAACTCTCTCAGATCCGGAGCAGAAGCATATTCCTGAAGCAATGGCCTGAGAAACTCCTCTCTGCCCATTGCTGAAATGACTTCTGATACTTGAACTTTTGATGGAGTGTGTCTATTCTTCCCGTTCAACCAACATGGCAGTCCTACGTTTAATCTGGGTCTTCCCTAAAACTTTCGACAGTGATTTAAGGTGAAAGTATGTTCGTTTCCAAAGAGTATTGTTTACATTTCATTGGACTTGATAGCCTCGATTGTCACGCAATTAGTTTTAATGCAATATTCTGCTATGCACTGGTTAATTGGGTATAATAAAATCGTGAGCCATGACGTAACGTTATGTAAACATATTAAGTCCAATATTGGCACTCGTTTTAAATGTAAAGATTTTGAAGAGCAGCTAGTCATTGGTTGTTAGTCGGACGACTGACCAATCAAAATTTAAAATAACAATATCCACTCATTACAGCAGTGAGTAGTGGGATTACCTCTAATCAAACGGAACACTGTGAGGAGTATGGACCAGAAGTGGGTATAACCTGGCGTGAAGTAAAGTTTAATGACGATGCAACGGGAACAAACATCGATACTCGCATAGATCAATGTGGCTGTTTCTTTCGATATTCGCACATTTCAGACCATTACTTGCTAAATTATGGCCCATTATTGTACGAAAAACATGTTTTTGTTAGCTTGTTCTCTATCCATCTCTTGCAAAATATGGTTGTAGCTTGCCTGACAACCGATTGTGTTTCTGAATTAAATGTTAAATGGTTAATGTGTGTAGATTTTAACGGCAGAGGCGTAAATATGGAGGGGTGGGGTGGTACACCCTCCCAGCAAAAAAAATAGTCGGTCGCAAAATCAGTGCAGTCGGTCGCAAAATAGGGGTGGTCGGTATCAAAATAAGTAATCACTGTATACGTCACGCTACTCCCGCAAAACTTTAGTATAAAAATAGTCGGTCGCAAAATCAGTGCCCTCGGTCGCAAAATAGGAACAGTCTTTAATATAAAATAACCTTGTCAACCTATCATGTTTGAAAAGATGTTGTGTTTCACTCTCATTCTGTTGTGAGTATGTTGGTCTAATGACAAAATTTCACCCAGGGAGAAAAATAGTCGGTCTCAAAATAAGTGCAGTCACTGCAGTCGGTCTCCAAAACAATGCCAGAATAGGTCCCAAATACTATATATTTGCGTGAATCCGTGTGCCTAAATTACATACGTCACACAAAACTCCGCTTGTCACTCTTTTTCTGTTGTATGTTGTTCTATGAAATGTTTTCTACCATGGCAAAAAATAGTCTTTCTCAAAAAAAGTACTCACCGCAGTCGGTCTCCGACTAAATGAATTAAAATAAACATACAATTACAAAACAGGCGAAATTGACAGATAAGCCTCAATTAAGATTCTTTCCAATTTCTTATCAACCCCAGTCCAAAAAATTTAAAAGCTCTGTTACATATGTGAAATTTTTTCGCGCCTGCAGCGCGATTCCAATATATCATCCTTCTTCTCCTCGGTTACATATCTGAAATTTTTCGCGCCTGTGGCGCTCGATTCCCTTTTAAAACAATTCTTCTACTCCTCAGTTGTCTTATACTGTCTCAGCACTATCATATTCACGATTATAGTGAACTGCCCAGTTTGTAGTACCACTGGTGTGTGGGGCGGGGCGTCAGATTGTACAGATGTTATGCCAACCCTTGCAAAACACATCTGGAGATTCTGTCCCATTGATTGCCATTTCTGGTCCACTCGCCCACAAGATTTTCTCCCAGAAATGTCCTCAAATGCTAGGATATTGAACAATTTTTTAAAAATTTTCTCAAATTACTCAGTGTAATAGGCACAATCATTAATATGACATAACTTATATGTGAACTAAAACAAAACTAACCCTTTCCGACGAGACAACGATCGGCGAACAACTATATAATTATATAATAATTACTATGTATGTTCTACCGGGACGCTTAATGTTATAGTCAGTATTTTGTTTATTTTCATTGTGGGGTCGGATTGTGGATGGCGCCCTAGATTTGAAACCGCCCTTACCCCACCCCCATATTCCCTAGAAAACTCGCACGTGGTGCTCAGCTCCTGATTGCGTCACTCGCACTGGAGGGGGGGGGGGGGGTATGTTCATCAGTCGGTCGCATTTTGGGTACCCCCCTCCAAACGAAATCGTTATGTACTACGCCCCTGTTTAACGTGGATGATGAAGCAGGGGCGTGGTGAGGGCAATTATTGAGAAGAAATTATGAGTAACAAAAAAAATTTTGGCACAAAAACCCTTTTACTGACCGCGAGCGCCGAAGGCGCGACCCCGCGGCGGGGGGTCTGGGGGGCCCTCCCCCGGGAAAATTTCGAAAATTAGAAGCCCAGAAACGCAATCTCCAGCAATCCGAGACAAGAAATACGGTAATAAAATATTGTTATTTTCTCTTGGAGATTCCATTCTTTCCTATAGCGGCTGCAGATTCGCTGTCTGCACTCTGCATTGCTGAATCTGCAGTCTGAATTTTCCAGTGTGGTACCATTTTGTGTACTCACTTTATTCTCTAAACTCTAAGCATTTTTCAATTTTAATTTTCTCCATGAACCCCTCAGATTAAATTTTCCAACTTGACTCTTTCAAAATTTTTTTAATTGGGTCAGATGAAACAATTTTTCCACTTACAAATGTTTTTCATTTTTTGAGTAATTTGATTGTGATTTTGGCGCAAAAACTTTTTGGCGCATGAGTATGGCTACTCATGAACTCATTCTCACCACGCCCCTGTGATGAAGTGACAAATACAGTATTCAGTAGGTTTATCATGTCACAGATGGGAAACACAAATATATAGTATTTAGAAGGTTATCAAGTCACAGATGGAATATAAAAATTAACTGACAGTTTTATCTTTAACACTGATCGTCCTTCTTAAAACTGTCGTCTTTTTCAATCTGGGTTACATTTTAATGTCTCCGTTTATCAGGTCGTGTTGAAGGAATACAGATGGATTTCTTGTTGTTGTTGGTTTATCAGGTCGTGTTGAAGGAATACAAATGAATATATTGTACCAGTTGCTTTAGATGAATATATTGTATAGGGTCATGATTACGCCTGACAAAATGATTCTCCACATTTACCAACTGAAAAATATAACAAATTATTTACATATACTATTCAAAAAAAAGTAGGGGATATTCGATTTGTAAGTGTTATTAAAGTCACCTAATGAAACTGACGAAGAAACAAATGACAAAATGAAATGAAGTTCACATTCATCGATTTATTCCAAATGATCGTTAGACTAAGTAAGGCACAGACTGACCATTATAAGGGTAAAATGATACACGGGGTCAAACAGCAAAGTTACCACAGCATCACAACAAAGTCAGTAACGGGTAAATCCTCCTCTGTTTGCCAACAAGCATTGATTGATCCGACGTGGCATACTCCTAATGAGACGTCTAAGGTCATTTTGGTCCAGATTGTCCCATTCCTGTTGCAACGCAGCAGCAAGTTCTTGGACATTGGCAGGACGTTGTTGACGTTGACGTAACCTCTGTCCCAGACATGCTCGATGGGGGAGAGGTCGGGACTCAGTGCTGGCCAAGGTAATGTGGTGATGTTCTGTTGTTGGAGGTAACCTGTAACGATCTTGGCCCTGTGACATCTTGCGTTGTCATCCTGGAAGATGAAACGGCGGCCATGACGTCGTGCGAACGGCCCAACATGGACTGCCAAGATGTTGTCCCGGTAGTACTGGCCTGTAACACGCCCTGCAACAACATGTAAAGCCGTTCTTCCAGCAACAGTGATGCCTCCCCACACCATAACAGAACCACCCCCAAATCGATCATGTCTGATGACGTTAACGTCTTGGAAGCGCTCGTTTCGACGACGCCACACCCTCCCACGTCTGTCCAAAAAATCAATAGTGAACCTTGACTCATCTGGAAACATCACATTGCTCCAGCGTCGATTATCCCAGTGTTGACGATCCCTACACCAACGACGTCTTGCCTGAATGTGATGATCTCTCAAGCAAGGGATCACGCGAGGACGTCGGGCGCGAAGGTGACCCCTATGCAGTCGATTCCGAATCTTCTGGCCACTCACTCTCACACCAGTGTCTGTTTGAAGACGAGCGCTGATCTGATTTGCTGTGATGACACGATTTCTCAAGGCCAAGGTACGGATAAATCGATCCTGGGCTTGAGTTGTCGCCCTTGGTCGACCTGAGCGTGGTCTGTCCTGTACAGATTGTGTATCACGGTATCTGGACCATAGCCTGCTTATGACAGACTGAAAAACATTCATCGTCCGCGCCACAACCGCCTGTGTTGTGCCGATCTGTAGCATGCCAAGGGCACGTAACCTTTCATTTTGGGTAAGCCGACGCATATCAAAATTTGTTTTCTGGTCCCTAAAACAATTAAACTAATGTTTCCACCCTGGAATTCAATGCCAAAATGACCGTAACATTCAAAGTCAGAGTCGTGCAAATCTTGGGTTGAACCCCCATGATGATCCCAAGCATCACCTGCATTCCATGCGGTAGCTATTGGTGCGTTTGGGCGTCACATGTAACTGGAAATGTTTCTTCTGTTAGGTTCTATAGTGACTTTTTTCGTAGTTATTTGCATATTTTAGTATTATGCCCCCAAAATCAAATATCCCCTACTTTTTTTGAATAGTATATTATCATTATACAAACCGCAATAAGCCTAGTCAGAAAATGAAATTATGCCAGAAAAGGGAATCAGAAAAAGGAGTATGGTAGTTTTCATAATAAAGGTAAACCTTTGAGTAGAATGAAACCGGTGTTTGACGGCGCCATCTTGGTTGAAGGCCGAATGATCATTGAGAGCGTATGTACAGGTTTACTCAAAAACTACGTCGCGTTATTACGTCACAACCGAGTTTGCCTATAATGGTTCAAGGCCAAATGCATAGTACTCCCCGCAGTGTTTCGTTTGATTAGAGCTAATCTCACTTAACACTGTAATAAAGGAAGAAAATGTCTGTTCCAAATTATGACTGGTCAATAGTCGGATTAACAACCAATAGCTAACGATAACAGTGCTCCATATTGGACCAAATAAGTTTACATAAACGTTACGTCATGACTCGCGATTTTATCATGTCCAATTAACCAGTGCTTAGTAGAATATTGCAGAAAAACGAGGCTATCCAAATGGATACAATGTCAACAATACTGTTTGTAGACGACCAAGACTCTCACCGTTTTTAATACCTTAAATCACCGTCCAAAGTTTTAGACTAGACGTCAGATTAAACGAAGGACTGTCATGCTGCTATACTTGTGATAGATTTGATTGAACGGGAAAAATAGCACACTCCCTCAAAAGCTCAAGCATCAGACATCAATCCAGCAATGTCCAGAGAGGGATTTCTCGGGCCAATGCTTCGGGTTACAGGTAGCTCCACGGAAACCAGACGTATTTGCATACACCGTCACCTACACATTGTCCACCATTCATGCATTCTGCAGCATCGCATGGATCTACTGAAAAATACAGTATTATTTACATATTAAAGTAACTATACATGATTTGTATTACAAGGAAAATGTCACAGTTTAATCCACGGCACCACGGCACTATGTACTTACACTGATTATTTAACTAAGAAAACAAAGAGAGGTGATCTACCGGCCCGGATGTAAAATTGTCCCATCAATGTGATTCAATGGAATAGAACCATTTGTGGACTGGTATTCATATGGGAGATTCATGTTAAAACGTGATTATATAGCAGCTAAAACACGGGATTGTGTAGCGCACACAAATAGTACTTATATATATAAAACGATTTTGATAGAAAAAACAAAATTCGCTTGAGTTGCGTTTAAACGTCTTTAAATCCAAACGTTTTTAATGGAGGGAAACTGGAAACGTTTAGATGGAGAAAATCCAGAAACGATGAATTGTGTCAGACATGATAACAGCGCAAGACACTTTAATTACGGGGCTTATTCTTTTTCAGTATTACTGGTATTAACAGTTTCCCATTCTCAAACTAGGTCATATCGGGACTAACATACGGTTCAATTTTACTTCAGTAATTCGCTTGTACATAGAGGGTCTTTAGTAGTGGGAGGAAACCCGAGCCCCCCCCCCCCACCCCCCCCAAAAAAAGAAAAACCCCACCAAAAAACACGAGGTTGGAAGGCGCCCCATCTTCGTTAACCAAACGTTAACCATTCGGCCACACAGACCCCGATTAACTTATGTAGAAATGATTTTACATCAACAGAAGAGAATGGGGTTTAACATCCACTCCATACCAACATGGTCATTCGGGACTAACATATGGTTCCATTTAACTTTAGTTATTCGATTAAGTTGATGGCTAAGCGGTGAAGTCACAGTTTTGAGGGCTCTGATAGTTTTGTGAAAATTATGAAATATTAATGAGTGTAAAGGCTTAAAACTTTGCTGGGTGCTGTGTAAGAGTATAGAGCAGGGGTTTGTGTGATTATATTTATGGATTATGAAGAAATAATTGTGATATTGAGAGAAATATTTTGAACAATATAAAAACAGATTAGAGTTCAGAGAGCAGGTAAAGCTAATCAGTGAGTTGTGATTACACAGTGAGTTAAGTTCTACACAGGTAGTTCAAGTTTAGGCTTGACCTGCTGTATTGACAAGGTGTCTTCCCATAACGCCGACTCACCAGAGTTTGGAAAGTCGACCGCGGCACTCTTTGATGGGTTAAGAACGGATTAAAGGCGTTAATGAGGTAGGGATCAGTCATTATTAAAGGGACAATAACATTCTTGCTGGCTTGGTAGCTCCAGAAAATAAATAATACCCTTATTCTAAGTACTAGATGCTTAAATGTCCTACCTGTTGTGTAAATTATCCATTACAACCTATTTTATTTGTCCAGAGGTTTCGAAAATATTTTAAAATCCAAGTCACATTTGAAAAGGTTTACGTTAGACTTTTCAAATCAATTGGTTGTATTTTTCCAATTTTTTAAATTAGGTGTGTTAAGATGAAACTTATATCATCATTTAATTGGAATATTCTAAAATAATACGATTTGTTGACCAGAATGAAGATTGGGACATATTTTTCAGTTACAACAAGAGTGTTATTGGGGCTTTAATATAGTTTACTTTACTTTGTTCAGATTATTAATATAGTTCACTTAAATTCAACTCACTCATTAATTAATAAAATAATATACTACAGTTCAACAAGAAGCTGACAAGTGATCGAAATTCAGTTCATTGTGATTATTTCTCAAAATAAGTATAAACACGTAAATAATCTCAAGACATTTCATATACATTTCTTTCTACGATGGCTAATGTACAGTTACTATCTAAGTTTCTTCCTACAGCAAGAGGTGGCAGTTACCTATGTGTTGCTGTTTTTAAGTATAGACTGAATAAGAGAAAGAATAACGACTTATTGATATGGCAGTGCTGCGAAAAGAGCAAGGGATGTAGGGCTACAGCATCTACCATTAACGATATAGTTAACAGAATAGACGTCGACCACAACCACCCACCAGCCTATTCCGATATACAAGTAAGTTACTGTGTTATAAAGAGCATCTTTAAAATTACACTTGAATTCTCTTTTTTTTTAAATTTCATTTTTCAAGTTTTTTGGTCTCTAAAAGTTGCAATTATTATTCAATTTACAAAAATTTTTCACTGTATGATATCTATGCCATTTCTGATTTCATAAAACTAATTGAACATTTTCATTAACACCGGAAGTAATGTAATTTTGTCAAGATCATTTACAAGTAACAAATGTACAAAATGAATTGATATTGCTGGATTTGGTTGATTCTGCGTCCATTTTATTTGATGTGAGCAATGTTTATTTGGAAACCTGTTTAGTGGTTTCGTTGGTACCGGAAGTGACATATGTTCAAAGGTAACCTGGCACCGGAAGTGACATGTTCAAGGGTAACGTGGCACCAGTGAAACCCGTCATTCCTGCATGCAGGGCTAGTTATTCATTGTTATTATAAAATAAATCTTATTTTTCATAGATCACAGAAATGATGCAGTGCTTAAAGGAAAATGTGTAATCTACGACAAATCCAAGAAGAAATAAACGGTAAACGGAATGGTGAATGGACCGACGACAATAGAACCACCATCGCCAACATGCCAACTTTTTACTCCAAGAAGAGCACCCTATATAGAGCCAGAAATACGAAATTTCCCAAATTACCTAAACATCGACGTGACATTGTTGTGCCCGACCTTTTTCAACAGACAGATAGCGGAGAACAGTTTTTATTGGGATACCATTACTGCCCGTGACTGATGTAAGTATTCATTATATTCAGTAAATAGTTAATATAAATATATAGTTAATATAGATATATTGTAAATATAGATATATTGTTAATATAGACATTTTGTAAATATAGACATTTTGTAAATATAGACATTTTGTAAATATAGACATGCTATATTGTAAATATAAATAATTTATATGTATGTATCTTTCTTTTATTTGCAGATTGATGACGCATGGATCCAAATAATGGCCGAGGTACCAGATAATGAGAAATTTCAACAACTGGCCGACTATATGGTTACCCAATGGTAACCCTTTACTCAAGTACAATGGAACCACAACCAAACCACGCGAATATTTTTGAAGGATGGCATTTTTGAAAGAAGAGCAAAAGACGATCGAAATTCAGTTGTTGCAGTATTCGAGTGGCCAGCGACAACCACCTAAAAGGAAAAAAGACACAGATATCAACAGAAAGATTGAAGATGCAAAACATAGATATGAAGAAGGAGGATTGAATTTGTTAGAATTTTTGGACTATGTTGAACATTTTATGCGTGCCAAAAGTTAATATTATTTGTAATGTTATGTGTTAAAGGTTGTTTTTTTTTAAATAAATGCCCCCAAAATTATCGGCTTAATTAGTTAAACCCCCCAGCTTGGGTCTATTGTTCTTGGCCAGTCGACCCCTCAACACCGACCAAAATTTTCACCCTAAAACTCGGTGAGTCGGCGTTATGGGAATAAACCATTGACAAGTTTTTGAGACATTATTGTGTCTGAAGTAGAATTTGGTGTGATATAATGTCCGTTAAAAGAGCTCATGTTTCAAGTTCTTCATGTGATGAATCCGATCTAACAGCAATATATAAAAGTTTGGGTGATATAAAGGATAACATGAAAAAAATGGTACCTGTTAAAATGTTGGATGAAATAAATACAAAACTTAAAGATCTAGTAACTGTAAGTATGTTTGATATTAAATTCAGAGTTCGGGATCAAGTCAGAGACATCCTGTCAATAGAGCTAGAAAAACAAGAAAATGAATACGAGAGAGACTAACTGGAGATAGAGAGTCTTACACAAGATATAGAGTGCTTAAAGGGGGAACTAGAAAATTGTAAGAGCGTAGAAAGAGAAAATGCTATGGCAACAAAATCAGCTTTGATACTCGCAAACAAAAATGAACAATATTCTCGGGAAAAAAAATATAAAAATTTACGGTGTGAGAGAGGCGAGAATCGAGGACTTAAAATCAAAATTCCTTAAACTTGCTCATGACTGTGCCGGTCCAATTATGGAAATAAATGCCATTCATAGAATACCATCAAAACATCCAGATAAACCTCGCCCAATCATATTGAAGGTACTAACAACATATGCAAAAACAGTATTAATGAGAAATCGTAAATACTTCAAAGAGCAAGGTGTTATCTTGCTAGATGACGTCACAACCAGAAACGTAGAGCTCATAAATAGACTCAAATCACATGAAGAAATAGAAAATACGTGGTATTTTAACGGAAATGTTCGTGGTGAGACATATGACAAAAGACGTATCATTTGCAATCTATGATGACATAAATGAAACCCTTTTCAAGATTAAACCAGCCACTAATAACAGCAGTCAAGTTAGATAACTGTGAAAAATGCGTATGACTCTGTGCCCAGTGTAATATACTAACGTACTTATTCCAAACCGATCTAGTTTAAAGCGTTTAAATTATTATTATTATTACAGCATATTTATAGTACACCCTTTCATATAACATGTTCAGGGGCACTTTACAAAGTGACAATGTAATCATAAATAAACAACAAGATGTTAACGATTGCATACAGAGTCAGTTAAAAGCCTGATTAAATAAATGTGTTTTAAGTTGTTTTTTAAAAGAATATAGAGATGTACAACATCTTAAACTAAATGGTAGATTATTCCATAAAACAGGTGCTTGATAACTAAAAGAGCGCTGACCATAAGAGACTAGTTGAATAGTTTTGGGCTTTAAAAGTAGTTTATCTGATGTACGTAATGTTCGGCCGGGTGTATAAAGTTCTAAAAGATCTGAGAGGTAAACAGGAGCTAGATTATCTAAGCATTTAAAAGTAAGTAACAAAATCTTAAAATCAATTCGATATTTAACAGGTAACCAGTGTAAATTGTATAAAACAGGAGTTATGTGGTCCCATTTTTTAGTTAAAGTAACAAGTCTAGCAGCAGTATTCTGTACTTTTTGTAATTTATCTATAAGCTTTAACGGTAAACCAACTAAAAGTGAATTAAAGTTATCTAATCGAGAAGTGACAAGAGAGTTAACAAATGACTTAGTGGCCTCTTCAGTTACAAATTTACGTATTTACCTATATTTCTAATATTAAAATAGCACAATTTACAAATATTATTTACTGGAGCTCCCATAAGCATAAAACTATCAAAGATTGCGCCAATATTACGAGCAGAATCAGATGAAAATATATCACAATTACCTATTACAACAGGGGGATTATCATGTGCAAATTTCCTTAAGTGATGCCTTGAGCCTAATAACAAATATTCAGTGTTATCATCATTAATTTTAGAAAGTTCTTTGACATTCATTTTCTAATTTCACTAATACAGTTCTCAAGTTGCAGTTTTGATAAATTGAAAGAGGATGGACAATTAGGTTTAAGTGAAATATATAATTGAGTATCATCGGCATACAAGTGAAAGCTGAGACCATATTTTCTAACAATATCACCTAATGGTGTCGTATAGAGGGTAAATAAAATCGCTCCAAGAACTGAACCCTGGGGAACCCCAGATGACAAAACAGATTCAGAAGACGATTTACAATTAACTAAAATACACCGTTTTCTACCCACAAGCTAGCTTTCTAAAAGATTTAATGCAGAGCCACAAATACCGAATTTAAACTGTAGTCTACGTAGAAGAATGGAATGGTCCACTGTGTCGAAAGCAGCAGATAGATCCAATAAAATTAAAAATGTACATTTTCTATTATCAATTTCAATCAAAATATCATTTGAAACCCGTGTTAAGGCTGTTTCGGTGCTGTGAAATTGTTTATAAGCACTTTGAAATGGTTAATACAAACAGTTATCATCTAGATGGGCCTTTATCTGAGAAGCAATACATTTCTCTAATATTTTAGAAATAAAACTTAAGTTAGAGACAGGTTTGTAATTTTTAAAAATATTTGGATCCAGTGTAGACTTTTTAATTAAAGGGGTGACATAAGCTTACTTGAAAATGTTTGGAGCAGTAGGGGATGATATACAAGAATTTATAACATTAGTGAAAACAGTCCTTAAGAACAGGAGTCGGAATAGGATCTAATGAACAAGATTTAGGAGCAGACGATTTAATTAACTTTAAAACAAAAGATTCACTAACCAAATTAAATTTTTCTATATAAACAGAGTTTTCTAACTTATCAAAATCATGAGCGTTAAAGTCAATAGTTTTAGTTAAATCATCAAGTTCAGTTCGTATTTTCTGTATTTTTATTTGAAAGAAATCAGAGAATAAATTCGCAAGTTCAGCATCATTATCATTATCCGGGAGAATAGTCCGCGCAGCATTATATTCCAAAAGGGAATTCACAACTTTATACAGGTCTTTTTGTCTGTTTTCGCCATTTTCTATTTTATCAGAGTAAAATTTAATTTTAGCGTCTTCAATTAATTTATTCACATTGTTTTTTAAAGATTTATAAATCTGTTTATGGACATGTAGATTTGTTTTACGCCATAGATGTTCGGCCTTATTACGATCCCTTTTGGCTTCTAAAATAGACTCATTAAACCACTGCGTATTGGGACGAATGGTAAATGTTTTTGTTTGAAGAGGCACAAGTGAGTCCAAAATTTCAGCAAGTTTAGAGTGGTATTGGGTTGCCTTCTCTTGTACATCTTGAATATGTTGAATGTCATTGAAGTCCGAGTTGACTATTTCCGCTTTAAATTTAGTAATGACACCTTTACACAACAAAAATCAGTCAAGACATCAGTGTGCCTATTCCAACATCACATATGTTTGCAATCTGTGTTCATGTGTATAACTTTATGACATTTATAAGTTTTCAACATTTTCATTCAAAACTATTTACAACTAATTTATACAAACTACATGGATTTATCAGTACAACTCAATATTTACTTTATTTTGAAGTAGACATATTTGAAAATATAACGATTGGTCATTGTTTGTTACAATGGTACAAATTATTAGTATGAACCGTAGAGGGTTGAGGGATAGCTCAAAACGGAAAGATCTGTTTAATTATTTAGCAGAAAAGAAATACTCAATATGTTGTCTACAAGACACACATCTTTTGAACTCTGATTTAAAAAAAAATGCATTCAGAATGGGATGGCGACATTATTTTAGGTGAAGGAAAAACAATGCAAGAGGGGTCTGTATACTTCTAAATAATAACTTTGAATATGAGATAAAACGAAAACACATAGGTCAAGACGGTAATATTATAGCGGTTGAACTGCTTTTAGAAAAGGTAATTACTTTGAATTTAATTACAATATATGGTCCAAATAGAGATATTCCTGATTTTTATTGTAAACTGAAAAAACTAATACGAGAATTTGACTCAGAATTTAATATAATTTGTGGCGATTTTAACCTTGTCCTTAATTATGATCTTGATTGTTTTAATTATGTTAAATATAACAACATAAAGGCAAGAAAAGAAGTATTAGATTTAATGAATGATGAAAATCTTTCAGCTGTTTGGCGGGTATATTCTCCATGGCGCAGGAAAAAAAAACAACAAAAAAGGCCAGATTAGATTTCTTTTTATTTCCGAATAGTTGATAAGTTTAATAGATAAACCAGAAATTTTACCAGGTTACAGAACGGGTCATTCTGCAGTTTTCTTGAATATAAGAACTACTATAGTTCATTCGAGAGGGGCAGGGGATTTTGGAGATTTAATAATACACTTCCCGAAGATGTTGAATATGTTAGAATAGTCAAAAATACGATTCTAGACACAAAAAAAGAATATGCCATATTACCTTATGCGAGAGATAAAATAGGTCTTATTAAAGATAGAGACCTTTCATTTGTGATTAACGATCAATTATTTTTCGAAATGTTGCTACTCAATATAAAGTCAAAAACTATCTCCTACAGTGTATTTAAGAATCGGAAAGAAAAAGAACAAAAGCAGTTTTTGGAAAAACAGTTACTCTTTCTGCATGTTTTCTTCAGGATAAAGATGACACGTTTTGAAATGAAATTTACCATGATTATTTAAATCAACAAGAATGTTTAAGAGAGAAATACATAAAAGGATTGATTTTAAGATCAAATGCTACATATATTGAACATGGTGAGAAACCGTCCAAATATTTTCTAAATCTGGAAAAAAGAAATTGTGTCAATAGGAATGTTACAAAAATTATTGATACAAATCAACGACTGATAACAAATCAAAAACATATTTTAGAAGCTATTAAGGATTTCTATAAAAAATTATACGAATCACGGGACAGTAATTTGATAGACATAACGTTGGATTTTATTGGTTGATAAATAGGTGAGTTAAGGCGACTGTTGTCTTTATTCTAAATAGGTTTCCAACGAACAGGTCGCAGCTCGATCGGTCGAATAGGTCGCTAGCCGAATAGGTTCCCAATTTGTGTAATAGCGTTAGGTTTTCCTCTTAAAGTAAACCGGTAGCCGCATCGCAAATGTATGGGCGTAGGTACATATCACTTACTGTCATACAGCCGAGACTAGATGTAGTTTACGGAATCTGTCGAGATTTGCCGAGATTAGATGTGGGTTCCGGAACCGGAATCTGTTGAGGATTGCCGACTGCATCTCGGTACCCACAAATTGTAGTTCGTCTATTTATAGCAATTCTCTCTCTGTCCTTTTGAATTCCCATTTTGGTTGATATTTCGGTCTAGAATGGACGAAGGGGGCTTAAATTAACATTTTCTGTCAGTTTTTGGAAAATATTCATGATTTTGAGTCGGGAGGATAATGGGGTCATCAGGTTGGTTACGGTGGTATGTACGTCAAATGGTTACATGTTTTAGTGTGCTTCTTCAAGTTTGTGTATCTCAAAATTTTGGTGGTCAACCTCATACAAAGTTTTAGTGCAAAGACATGACCATTTGTTCCCCTGTCTGTAATGAAAGTCATTCACCCCAACCCAAATTTGGGGAAAAGTTGGGAGCTGGCCAAAGAGGTTAGAAATAACATTGGTCTGCTCTATTGTAATGCCAATAACATACAAGTTCTGTCCCTTGATCGGCATAAATAACAACAATTGAAAGTGAAAACATACTGATTTGATGGAGAGAACTACATTTTTAATACGCTCTAGCTTGTGATTTAGTCGCTTCTTATTACCTCTGTCTTGTAGAATATGTAATCTTTGTGATTTAGAAATGAAGCCCGAACCCATACACGACCCGAGTAAGTAGTTTGTAATTGTAGAATGTATTTTAAGAACTGTACAAGATTGGGATCCAATAGTTTCTGACAAGGACAAGATAACAACTTCAAAATTGATTGCAATGGAATGATATTCAATTCTAATTCCTGCTTTTCATTTGAAGAGTTTGGAAATTAATGACATGCCGACCTTTTTTTTTTCAACGTGGATGCCACTTGCCAGTGTTGCAAGGCAGGGGGGACAGCTGCCTAGTCCTTCGCATGGGACGAAACACAGTGGTCCCATGTACACATTAACTTGTACGTTAAACAACCTTGGCCGTAGTGTCGTTATCTATGCAATATTTCCCACGTGATACACTGTATGGTGTATGTCGTTTTTCATTAGCCTTGTCAGTAGAATGTTAAACCACAATTTCATGCCACGTCCTTTAATACTGGATCATGTATCCACATTATCTATTATTTATTATATACTACAATATCATCAACCCTGTCCCAACACTACCCCAGCCAGAGAAATAGAACTTTCCACTCCATGCATGTGCCACAGCCGCGGAGAGGATAAAGCCGACCAATGTTTAATCCCCACCCCCATGAATGTCATTCTCCCAAGTATTCCTAATCATACATGAACTATGTCACCCCGCCACCTCCCCCGACGAGTTTTTATATCCCTTGTTATAAAGCTAAAATCTGTAAAATGAAATTCAGTGGAAAAACTGTTGTGATAGGGTGAAAAAATCGATATGGATGACTGACAAATACAGCAACGTGAGGTTAACAAAATAAACAACAAACACTATTTATTTTTTCAATCTGGGTTACATTTTAATATCTTGTACTTGTTGGTTTATCTGCTTTTTATAAAGAAGTGCGAATAAACATATTTTAGTTCTTGGCTAAGATGAATATAATTTATAAAGAAAAAAACAAAATAGCATTTATTTATTTCAAAGAAGTAGTTGAATATTACAATATAGTTTATAATACTAAATCTTATAACAGTTTTTACATATTACAATACATGTATAATTTATTGAAACATTTATATCAGTCGTTGACTAATCTACTGTGGGAAGAACATAACTAGTTAGCTCACGACCCTAACAAAATGATTCTCCACATTTTATAGCTGAAATACAACGAATTATTTATATATTATCATTAAAGATGCATAATAGGAGATAAGATAAAGGGTTGGCAGTTCTCACTATAATAGTTAAACACTACATAGAGTAAAGGTAATTCGCTGAAAATTTCAGTCGAATTGATCCACTATGAGCCGAAAACGAAAATGGTTAAATTTCCGCCTGGCCTCAGTCATCAGTACTAAAATAATTAATATAAACGGCATAGTCCCGATTATCCAGTTTTAAAATTTAATTTTAATGGCCGTTTAGCGGCATATAGGAATCTAATCCAGCCAATATCGAAGGCTAGTCTTGACATCGAGAGTTCATTATGGTCCGGATAAGTTAATTAATGTCTAATTGATAATTTAGATACCATTTCAGGCCTAAAGAAAGACTCGTAATAGGCAGATTTTGCTCTTGCCTAATGCATGTTTAAACAAGCCATCATAAGCCTGGTAATAGCGAAACTCGAATGACCCTATCAAAAAATAAAAATTCCTCAGAAAATAAGATTCGTGAAAAATACTGGGTGTTTGTTTTAAAGGTAAACATGTAAATAAATTATTTTAATGTATTGAAACAGGTGTTTGACGACGCCATCTTGGTTCAAGGTCGAATGATCAGAGGGAGTTTAGGTACGAGATTACTCAAAAACCACATGACATCACATGCTATTACGTCATTTTGACTAAGCGTAAGTCTCTAACAAGATACTGGGCTGTTTTATATTCGAATTCCTATTTAAAGGTGTTTTCCTATTTTCAATAGCCTCCCCCCCCAACAAAAAAAAAAACCCACTGTGATTTGTATCAATTACATTAAAATTAGAAATCTTTGTCAAAAGACAGTGTAAACCTATAGTACGTCATGATTTCTACCAAATACATTAAAGTTAAAACCTACAGTTCACCATGATGAACGGTTAATAATAGACAGTGTACACCATGATGAACGATTAATAACATTACTAGGTGTTTAGTGTCAGGTGATTATAAATAAAATAATGAATATTTACTTGCACAGAATCCACCAATACATATGGACTCAGGACAATTCCTGTCGTTACTACATGGGACTATAAATATAAGTTATATATCATTACACATATAAACTATCTATAAATAGATGATACAGATGAGGGTGGGGATAACAGTCATTCAACACCAATGATTAGGTCCTAACAGCCCTATTTTAACTCGGTGGTTATGTGTAAAGCAATACCTTATTGCATGGGCAACTGCATGCTGGCTACTTGCATGAATGACTGGCTACTTGCGTGGATCACTGGTTACTTTCATTGACAACTGGCTACTTGTACGGGCAGCTGGCTACAGACATGGATAGTTACTTGCATGGATAGCTGACCTTATAATACGAGCACATGAGTTAGACCACCCAAACTCCTCAAGACATGTGTAACACCACTCAACCATACAGCCGCTTTCTACCATTGTCCAACACTATGATTAGTAAACGATATTTGATAATTTGAAAGCCGGCCCTGAATTCTTTCAACTAATATAAATCATATTTACCGAGACAAACTCCATCTGAACAACTGCCACCAATGTTAGAGCAAGTTGTTTCATCCGTATCACATTGTTTTATAACTATAATAAATATAATTTACAATATACAATATGGTGTTTAACACACTATTTCATCAGATAAAGCCTGTAACTATAATAAATATAATTTACAATATGGTGTTTTATTTTCTCTTTCATCAGATAAAGGGGTAACATGATCAGGTTGACAAAATATAAAACCTAACAAATCATCCAATATAGAGGAGTGTTACCAGGTGTTCCTCTTGTTATGTGCATCCAAATAATCAAATAGAACGGTATTAATAATATCATTAATTATATCTATATTATACTTACACCTGCACGTCTCATTTACACATAAATTGGGAATAAAACTACTACAGAATCCTTGCCCACATGGTTCACCTGAAACAATCGAACTATTAGAGTGATGACTGATACTACAATGTATTTCTGATTTATTTACGGTTTCTCTCACCCAGACTTAAACATGAATATATATTCAGCGCCATAGAAAACGCATCACTTAGTTTTTCGTATAACAAAATGATCCTGTAAACATCTTATTTATTAGCGCGCGTGTCCTCCACTGGCTCTTACACACGCTGTGCAGCGCAATTAACCATCTTTGTCGAACTTTTGGTTTTGACCTATCTGACTTTGTACCGTTTATTACAGATGAAACATCCATAAGTGTACAAATGTGTTGTTATTGATGTGTTCCCATTTGAATACATGCATTTTGCATACCGATAGTTCATTGGCCAATCACGCTATTTTACCGACATTTTTACCTAATACTTTGGATGCAGCTATGGCGGGTGTGAAGCACCAGACATGGTAAGCTTACTCTTTCCGACACCTTTTACCACTGTTTGTCGTGTATTTTGTATACGGGGAGCAGTCCATTTGCTGATTACACTATTTTGCCTATAATATTTTTTTAGGACTTCGAATTCTGTCTAATGGTTTGCATTGTTCGTACTTGATTTTATTTTATGTCAACATGAAGGGGTTATATGAATGGAGCTGGACATTATATTGTGAAATTAAATAATATGTAACAAATAACATACCCCTAGGAACGCAAGAGTTGAATCTGTTATTTAGATACCCACAACTGTCTCCTGAAATATCAAACATGTATACAGTGATATGAAGGTAAATCGTACTTAAAACATAAACAGGTTGTAAACCTTGTGAAATCAGGAAGTCCTACAACCCTAAAAATGTTTAAGATGGTTTTGCAGTCTTGATATTTTTTGACTGTTCTGGTGATAGTTTTTATTAATTTTATTGTAATTATCATCTCATGAGCTTTAGTTAAAATTCAAACTTTTTAAAAAGGTAGAAAATGGTCTAATGACATTTAATTTGGAGGTACCAGTTTTAATCAACGACTACACATAACTAATGACATATAACTGTTTGTATATTCTGAGATACGATAAAACAATTTTAATCAACGAACAAGTAACATGTTATACTTACCTCTGTCAACACATGTATCATCAATACACACTTCGCCTTTAGTTTCATTACAGACTTTACCCCCACAATTGGTAGCTGAAAAATACAACCAAATTACCGGTGAAACGATTGTCAAATTATTTAAAATTTACATATTTAGCCATAATTACATGAAATATGACAATGCAATCAATGTGTCTAGTTAATTTGTAGATTAATTCACAGATTAAATGATGGAATATTGTATGGATAATAACTGAATTACATGTAGTTGTAAATGAAACTGATAGAAGACTAGGTATCTTACCATTGTTAGTACATCTATAAAAAGTACAGGATACACTTTTATCTCTACACTCGGCCATGTTACATTCTCTCACTGTAAAATAATTATAATATTGGCAATACATTAGATATGTTATATAATCATGATTTGAGAAATCATTGCATTAATAGAGACATCTGCTCATGATATTCACCAGTAGGTAAAAAGTGTATTATAGAGAACAAAATCACAACAGATACTTACTGTTACAATTAGCTCCACCAAAACCAACGGTACAATTACAAACTCCTTCACCTACACATTGTCCACCATTGAAACATTCTACACCATCGCATGGATCTACTGAAAAATATATCTATAATTACACATACAGACATGTGATTTACTAGCAAATAAAGTGTTGACTCTAACGATAAACATAACGCTAACGCTACAATATACGTCCACATTCCTGCTTTGATTGATATGGTACTTTGTCAAGAAGGCTAGGCGTTTGGTTTGTTTAGCGTTGAGGGTCGTGCCTCAACATCAATAGTTGCCGTCCTTAGAGTATAAGGAATAAGTATACCAAGATAATCCATTCAGAATTGTGCCTTCCTAACGCTAAAGGCAAAAAGTGGGCGTGGCCCTGCCCCTGGGGGTCAGGACATTCATCAAAATCAATAGTGGACGCCCTCAGGCTATAAGGAATACAAGTACCAAGCTGCTTCATTCAGAATTGCGGCCTGTAAACGACAAACACAAAAATTGGGCGTGTCTTGCCTGTGGGAGTCGGGACATGCAGTTGACGTCCTTAGCCTATAAGGAATACATATCCCAAGTTTAAAGACGATCCATTAAGAATCGTGGCCTGTAGACAACACACACAGACACGAAGTAAAAATGGGCATGGCTCTGCCCCTGGGGGTTAGGAAATCACCCAAAACAATATGGGTCATCTTTAGGGTATAATAAGGAATAGGTATGTAAAGTTTTAAAAGGTTCTGTTAAGAATTGCATCCTGTAGGCGAACACACGACACAAAAGCATTGGGTGTGGCTCTGTCCCAGGGGGTCCGACATGCACCAAAAATAATAGTGGTCAGCCTTAGGGTATAAGGAATAAGTATAAAAAAAGTTTTCAAGACGATCGATTAAGAATTGTGGCCTGTAGCTGACACACAGACAGACAAAAAGAAAATGGGCGTGGCACTGTCCCTGGGGGTCGGGCATGCACCAAAAACAATAGAGATCTTCCTTAAGGTACCAAGAATGAGCATTCAAAGTTTCAAGATAATACATTAAGAAATGCAGCCTGTAGACGACAGACAAACAAATACAAGAAATGGGTGTTGCTGTCCCATGGGGGTCAGGCATGCACCCAAAACAAAAGGGATCATCCTTAGGGTATAAGGAATAAGTATTTTAAGTTTCAAGATGACCAATTAAGAATTGTGGCCTGTAGGCGACACACAAAAAGAAAATGGGCGTGACTCTGCCCCTGGGGGTTGGGCATGCACCCCAAATGATAGGAATGTTCCTTAGGGTACAAAGAATAAGCATTCAAAGTTTCAAGATGATACGTTAAGAAATGTGGCTTGTAGACGACAAACAAATAAATACAAGGAATGGGCGTGGCTCTGCCATTGGGGGTCGGGCATGCACCAAAAAACAATAGGGATCATCCTTAGGGTGTAAAGAGTAAGTATACAAAGTTTTAAGAAAATCCAGTTAGAATTGCGGCCTGTAGGCGACACACAGACACACACAAAAAAAATAGGCGTGGCTCTGCCCCTGGGGGTTGGGCATGCACCCCAAACGATAGGGATCATCCTTAGAGTATAAAGAGTAAGTATACCAAGTTTGAAGAAAATCCAGTAAGAATTGCGCCCTGTAGGCGACACACAAAAAGAAAATGGGCGTGGCTCTGCCCCTGGGGGTTGGGCATGCACCCCAAACGATAGGGATGTTCCTTAGGGTACAAAGAATGTGTATGCAAAGTTTCAAGATTATAAGTTAAGAAATGTGGCCTGTAGACGACAAACAAACAAATACTAGAAATGGGCGTGGCTATGCCCCTGGGGGTCGGGCATGCACCAAAAACAATAGGGATCTTCCTTGGGGTATATGGAATAAGTATACCAAGTATAAGGAATAAGTATACCAAGTTTGAAGAAAATCCAGTAAGAAATGCGCCCTGTAGGTGACACAAAGACACAAGAAAAGAAAATGGGCGTGGCTCTGCCCCTGGGGGTTGGGCATGCACCCCAAACGATAGGGATGTTTCTTAGGGTACAAAGAATGTGTATGCAAAGTTGCAAGATTATACGTTAACAAATGTGGCTTGTAGACGACAAACAAACAAATACTAGAAATGGGCGTGGCTATGCCCCTAGGGGTAGGGCATGCACCAAAAACAATAGGGATCTCCCTTGGGGTATAAGGAATAAGTATACCAAGTATAAGGAATAAGTATACCAAGTTTGAAGAAAATCCAGTAAGAATTGCGCCCTGTAGGCGACACAAAGACACAAGAAAAGAAAATGGGCGTGGCTCTGCCCCTGGGGGTCGGGCATGCACCCCAAATGATAGGGATGCTCCTTAGGGTACAAAGAATGTGTATGCAAAGTTTCAAGATTATAAGTTAAGAAATGTGGCCTGTAGACGACAAACAAACAAATACTAGAAATGGGCGTGGCTCGGCCCCTGGGGGTCGGGCATGCCCCCAAAACAATAGGGATCTTCCTTGGGGTATAAGGAATAAGTATACCAAGTTTGAAGAAAATCCATGAAGAATTGCGCCCTGTAGGCGAACCACAGACACACACACACACACACACACACACACACACACACACACACATACATACACACACACACCATCACACACACACACACACAGACAGGGGCGACGGCATAATACGTTCACATTATGAATGTGGACGTATAAAAATGACTACAACACTTACATGTAACGTTACAAGTAGGTCCACCAAAACCAACGGTACAACTACAAACTCCTTCACCTACACATTGTCCACCATTGAAACATTCTACACCATCGCATGGATCTACTGAAAAACACAGTGATATTTACATATAAACCATGTGATTCATCAGTAGGTAAAGTATTTACTCTAAATACAAAAATCACTACAATACTTACTGTTGCACGTTGGACCACTGTAACCAGATACACACTGACAAACACCGTCACCTATACATTCTCCACCATTCAAGCATTCTACAGCATCGCATGGATCTACTGAAAAATACAGTAATATTTACACATTAAAGTAACTATGCATAATTTGTATTACAAGGAAAATGTCACAGTTAAATCCACGGCACCACGGCACTATGTACTTAAACTGATTATTTATCTAAGAAAACAAAATCAAAATAACAAAGCTAAAACATGTAAACATGTTTACAGTGCATTCTATAGCAGTTAAAACATGTTCACAGGGGGTTCTATAGCAGTTAAAACATATTTATAGTGCATTCTATAGCAGTTAAAACATGTTCACAGGGGATTCTATAGCAGCTGAAACATGTTTACATGGATTCTACGCTTTAATCATGTACCAGAATGCGTTTCAGTGCCATTTGTAATAAGGGACTCGAAGAACGAGGCTAGCCATATTCCACCAGTCATGTCAAACGGTGACCTAATATTCTTATCTGGAGAGCATGCGCAATAAATACTACCAGTGTAGACTGGAATAAACAGACGCTAGAGATTGAAATTCGATTGAGACTTCTCGCATATTTTGCGCGATTTGAAATTAGAGTAAAAGACGGAAACGGTTCACACTACATTAGTATACGGGTTGCGGCCCATTTGTGTCAGTACACATTGGAGTGCACGTAAAAGATCCCTTGGCAGTTGGAATTCGATATAAGAGTAGTCCGTAGTGCCGCTGCCCGGGCAAAATTTCCCTCATAGCACTCTGTATGACGTATGCCCGTCTTCCATTAGCCCAGGTTAGGTGCATAAGAGTAGGACGTTAAACCCCATTTCATTTCATTTTTTTCCATTTGTGTCAATAACTTGATTTTACTCCTTTATATAATATGAGGTTTGATTGAGAGACATCCACACACGACGCTTTAAGTTTGATAAGGTTTGGGCTTTACCAGTATACCTATATGGTATTAAGTTTCCTATTTCCTCGCTGATAAAGATCCACTTCGTACAAACGAATTACTGAAGTAAAATTGAACAGTATGTTAGTACCGAAATTACCTAGTTTGTGTCGAACGGGGGTTAAATTTATTCTCCGTTGTCAATATATTATCAATGGTATGTATTTATTTAAATCGCAATAAATTGTTTATGAAATAGCGTGAGAATAACTGGAAATAGGGTCTAAGTTCAAGGATAGATTCTATGTCTATAAAGACATGATCGGAAAATTGCGAATGCATCAGTGGGCTTAATTAACCAATCTCTATAATTATTTACATCATATTTGACAAATTAGATAATTGAAGGTCCAAACCCCAAAGCTACAAAACTGTCATATTTCTGAGCATCCATCAGACAGTTGCTTAATTCTAGAAGGGAAAAGGTGTAACAATTTCTATCCGCAGACTCGCGCTAGAAAGGATGACTTTACTGTAATTTACTGTATCTATGCATCCAGCTATGATATATAAAATGTAAAAGCGAACTGTTGCATTGTTATAAATGATAAGACTTA
Source organism: Patella depressa (assembly GCA_948474765.1). Lineage (NCBI taxonomy): Eukaryota > Metazoa > Mollusca > Gastropoda > Patellidae > Patella > Patella depressa. Next base: position 73,182,472 of record OX419720.1, on the reverse strand, counting down.
TGTCTTATCTACTGAGATAAGAAGAAGAGAATACACAACGTGAAGGGGAAGCAAAGACGACAAGTGATAATACTAGACGGTCACAAAGCTACTGAATATGTAGTAAGAAAAGAAGCATGGATAATACGTAGTAGAGTGTCTAGATCGATTTGGCGTGGTCCGCTCTACACGTCTACATAAACCAACGAGGGAATCCCGAGAAAACCCACGAGGTTTGGAAGGCGACCCTACTCCTTGTCACGTACAAGCGGGAAATCGCAATCACGCCTTCTTGACCCAATGACAGACCAAATGATACAACTCGCACGTGTTAACCATTCGCCCACCCAGCCCAATATTAACTTCATCACTGGGCCTAATTCTGGTCATTTTCAGGCTGAGTTTACCCGTTTTAATATTCCTTGACAATTTACTAAAAAAAAACAATTATTGTATATTAGGGCGGGAAAAAAACACAAACCCTAACCCTAACAATGTGCGAGAAAAAAACACCCTACTGTGATTATAATCTAATGGGTGTAAATCTCGACATGCTCTAGCCCTGTTATTATCAACCAGATGTGCCTTGAGATCTTTCAAAGTGTGCCGCGAAATTTTGAAAGGCACTCTTAAGAAAATGTCAAAAATCATATGATCCCAATTGAGCATTCACTGTTGTCTACTGGTAAGTTCATTGCTGTGTTTTTCTTTATTTAGTTTCAGTCAGCCCACGTGTCTAGATGACTAGTCCGTGTCTACGGTTGTATGCCCTCTGTAACTTGCCATGTTTTTATTTTGCAAAATTCAAATATTTTTCATATATTATTTAGCCAGGTGTAGCCGCTATTTTTTTTTATGTGTTCCAAGGTGTTCCGTTGGCAAAAAAAGTTTGAGAACCACGGCTTTAGTCCAAGCAGACGACAAATGATATTGTCCATCATAGGTCAACTTCTGAGAACACATTTCAGCTGCTACAGTTGAAATATAGTTTATTGTAAATTATAAATGTGAAGAAAGGAAATATTTACCATGGCAACAGCTACAGAGATCAAATTGTTCAACTTCATCACAGTGCAAACTTCTTAGCATAATTGCGAATATCTGCGAGTTTGAACATCTCTTTTTGTGTACCGTACAACTTGAAAAAGTAAGAGCCACCACAAGATACACCAGAATTAAAGAAGCATACATATTGCAACTTGAAGTTAAACACCGACAGTTAGTGTTCGTCTATTTACCTGTCCTTTTAAACATAAGCGAGTCGTCACAGTCTTCCATTGTAAAAAGAAAAATACCTAGCCACCATGCCGTGCTGGGAGGAGTCAAGTATTACTATTGGTTGAGAGGAATACAGTATCTCATATTGGTGAATGGGAGGAGTCATGTATTACTATTGGTTGAGGGGAATATCCTATATTGATGACGGGGAGGAGTCAAGTATTACTATTGGTTGAGAGGAATATCATATATTGATTACAACGCATCTTCATCATTATTCGTCCATAATCAATGCTTTATTATTGATTACATCGACGCATGGCATTCATGATTCATCCTAGAAATCTATGGTTCATATTTATGGCTATTACGTGGATTTTACTGAGCGTAAAAACAGAAAATAAAAAGTAAAATGTTCCCCATTTTCCCTGTGGATTTAGGATTGATTGTGTATTTGTATAGTGAATGAGGACCCTTTTTCTCGTAATGAATATGAACATTATGTTTTCTATGGCCATTTGGTCCCATGTAGAAGAATCGGTCAACAGATAAAGGAATTATCAGAATTAAATGCGTGCACGAGAGTTCATAGGGTTTATCCTTGATTGGTTTCGATTCGCCGTTTGCACCTGACACGGTGTAAGGATGCCTGTCTAACCTCGTGGGTTTTCTCTGGGTGCTCCGGTTTCCTCCCACAGCGAAAGACCCTACACACAATGGGACTATTGAGTAGAATCATATAGAAGGTTTATGTGATAAATCAAGTGGCAGCTATGGTTGCTCAGAGAGTAGGACGCTGATTCCCTAAACTGTAGCCTAGTCGGGGTACAGCAATAGCAGTTAAACCCCATTTCATTTCATGTCATTTTAAACTAGGACCAGACGAAAACACGGGAATTGTTTCTGGCTCTATGTTCGATATTGGACAATAGTTCTGATTTTCTTTGTTTGAGGAGTAAATGTATTCAATATATTCGATGCTTGATGTTGGACATTAATTTAGATTATCTGTGCCCGAGTGATAAATGTATTCCATATATTCGAACGACGAGAAACTACCATTTAATGACGATTTAAATAAAAGGCAACGTTTACTGCAAATGAGAATCTTGAAGTCTGATATAAAGCAGCAATTTGAAGGGTTACCGCTCGAACTCAGCCAAGTCCCAGTTGTATTTTGTAGGGTGATCTGGGAGTGTTGTATTTGACCAGGTGTGTTCTAATTTGGCGAAGGAGCAGGGTGTGTTGTTTTTGGTCAGATGACCCTGGTGGTTGTTTTTGGTCAGATGACCTGGGTGTTTTGTTTTGGGCCGGATGACCTGGGTGTGTTGTTTTCGCCAGTTTTGCTGAATGTTTAAATTTATTTTTTTGTTCATGAGTTTTACACTGACATTGAGTGGGATATCAATTTGGACATTGGTCAAATATTGTTACTTTAATTAAAATCAGTTGATAATCATAATAAAAAAATGTCTACAAAGATATACAATAACAACGCGTAGGCAAGCTTTTGACGATAAAATACAATAAATTTATTTGATGTTTGATGCAATTTAATTTAGAATATGGTAGTAACAAGGAAGCAAGGTGTCGCCATTATATAAAATTAACATTAATATATGTGAATATCACTGAATAAATTTGATATGCGATTTCAAATATCGTTAAAATGATGAAACACGGTGTGATCAAAATGTTCACAGTACATTAAAATACAATAAATTCATGCAACAGATTTTATATAAGATTATGAAGATCGTTAAAATAAGGGAGGATGGTTCCACCAAAATGTAAAACGAACATTAAAATACAAGAAATACATATAGCAAATATTAAAAGATAATATTATCTGACAGTATTTATACATAATATAACATCTGTTGGTCATATCATAAAACCTGTCATTGAGTCAACTGGCGTGGTTTCAATACCCTCGTTTTATACGTGACAAGGAGTAGGGTCGCCTGTCTAAGCTCGTCGGTTTTTTTCCGGGTCCTCCGGTTTCCTCCCACTGTTAAAATCCCCTACTCGCAGGCGAAATTTTTGAAATAAAACTAAACCATATGTTTGTCCATACTCCTGCGCAGTGTTTCGTTTGATTAGAACTAATCCACTTCACACTGCTATCTTGAGTGAACATTGTTGTGCTAAATTATTATTGGTCAGTAGCGCCATTACCAACCAATGACTTACATTGTAACAAACAATTTCCGGGTTACCGCAATGTATCTAGTGACAATCGCGACTTGTTTACGTCATAACCCGCGAAATTTATTATGCTCGATTATCTAGTGCAAACATGTTTTCTTCGTCAGCCATTTTGAAAATTATGCCGAATGCGAGAAGAGAGGAGGGATTTGATTGGACGTTAAAAAGAGACACGCCCCGCCCAATTTCAAGAATATGACTTCTATCCAGCAATGGTAAGAGAGGGATTTCTCGCGCCATTGCTTCAGGAATATGATGTTTGTCCCGAAATGACATAGTTTTTGTTGAGTGGATGTAAAACCCCATTTCTCTCTCTTGGTCTCACTTTACACCTGTCAAACATCAGAATAATATAATGTTTTATTATAGATTTTTATATTTGAGTTCTACCATAATGTTTGATTTAATTAACTTAACGATATATCTATAGAATTCCAGAATGTTAATATGGTACGCATTGTATGTTTATAAACAGAATCATCACCATTAACTCTGGTCAGAATGAAGTAAATATTACGTATTACATTTTTGACCGAATCGTTAGAGGACACCACAGAACGGGAAATAGAAACATTTTGACTCACTGTTTTAATAAAATGTCGTGTTGTTGCTGACCGTCATTTGCATGTAGATTTGGCAAATTGTAATAATATTACGAGATGTAATAATATTACGAGATGTAACAATATTACGAGATGTAACAATATTATACCCTTGACCGACCATAATAGCTACATGCTTATCAAATCAGATATTATTCTTAACCCTTTGGCAAGTAATACGACATATATGTCGTCACCGATAGTGAGATTAGCGACATATATGTCGCCAACGTCATACCTTAGTTTTATATCAATTTTTCTGATTGCACACTAAAGGAAATCCCTCGAAATATTGTCCAATGACGGGAATAGAAATTAAAGTTACTATTTTTAGCTCATAGCCTCGTTTTATTTAACTATTAATGGGGGTTTTCCATAGGTTTTCTTGACAGGTCAAGTACGTTCGCTGTCTTTTGTTTACCTAATGACGTAGACATGGGAAAACCCGCGCTTAGCCTATCGTCTGCTTTGTTGTCATTAGTGCAAAATGGCGGCCTCTTGTTCTAATAAACGGCCACGGACGAATAAATTGAACAAAAACTTAACATTAAATGATGTCTTAGAAATTATGAATGATGAAAATGATGAGGATGATAGCGGTAGTGATTTAGATCCACGAGATCTTGGAATGGCATCGGAAGAGGAAGAAAATAACGACGATGAAAATGAACCCGTTCTGATGACAGATCACGCAGACGGTAGGCCTATTCACGGTGTTTTTGTTGGGGCTGATGGCGATAATTATAATCACCTAACGAAGAATTGGAGTATTGTAACAAACAGTCATAATAACAGACCAGAAATTCATGAGTTTTTGGGAAATAATGGGCCTACGTGGCAACCTACAGAAGCACAGCCTGTGGAATATTTTGACCGTTTTTTTAGACCCACACAACCGGGTGAACTTTCTTCATGGGAGCTTATGATTGAACAAACAAATAAATATGTTGAGTTCTATCTGACGAAAAATCAAGTGCTACAACAACACTCTAAAGTTCATCTCTACAGACCGGTGACCCTTGATCAACTGCGAGCTTTTTTTGGATTATTGTTGAACTGCGGATTAGTAAAGAAGCATGGAATACACGAGTACTGGAATACCAAATCTGCTTCGCAAGACACACCGATCTACAGAAAAATTTTCAAATTAGAAACTTTCAAATTATTATTAAGATTTTTTCATTTATCCGACAGTGAAACTGAACCAAAACGAGGTAGTGCCAGTTATGATCCCACATACAAGTTCAGACCTTTGTTGGATCATCTAAATAAAACATGGGCTTCTGAATACAACTTAGGAGAGAAAGTCAGCATCGATGAATCCATTGTGGGCTTCAAAGGTAGACACGTCTTAGTGAATTACATTAGAATAAAAAAACACCACCAATGGGGTCCAAAAGAATACGTTTTGGCAGATTCGCAGACAGGTTATGTTCATCAAATAATATACCACACCAATAAACTTCGAACCACAGACAAGGGACAGCCTTATGATATTTGTACAAAGCTAATGCAGCCTCACTCAGGACTCTATCATCATCTTGTAGTTGATAATTATTATACATCAGTGCAATTATGTGATGATATGTTCGACAAACAAATATATGTTACTGGTACAGTTCGATCAAACAGAAAGAATCTCCCAGATGAAGTTAAACAGACCATGAAAAAGAAGGGCGATCTAATTGAAATGAGAAGGGACAACTTATTGGCAGTTAATTGGGTTGACAGGAAGCAAGTGAGATTCCTTTCTACGTTCTCAGCTTCAGGGACCGTTGACAAAACCTCCTTCGACCAAAAAGTAAATCACATTCCTTTATGCGTCATTGATTATAATTCGGGAATGGGTGGAGTTGATCTTGCTGATATGATGACCGATCATTATGCCGCAGAGCTTAAAACATTAAAATGTTGGAAGAAAGTAGCCTTTCATTTGTTAGACAGATGCATGACCAATGCATATATATTATACAAGACAAACCCAAATTTAGTGGGACGTCCAATAACCCATTTGAAATTCATAACTCAAGTAATTGATGGACTTATTGGTGGCTATGCAGAGGAGCGTATAAGAGTGGGCAGACCAAGCATACTTCCACTAGCAGCTAGAAGAACTGAAAGGCATTTTATAGATTTCATACCAGAAAAAAAGCGACTCAAATGTCAAGTCTGTGCAAGGAAAAGAAGTGATTCGTGCAAAGGTACCCGAGTAAGAACATGGTGCAGAGACTGTTGTGTAGGACTGTGCGTGGGAGATTGTTTCCGCACATTCCATTCTTGAAAATGTTAATCGCAATAACGGCTTTCAGGATTATCATGATAAATAACAGTATGGCAATTAATTATATATTCTATCACGGGTGGCTGCATGGTTAATGCGTAAATGGACATAGTCGAATGGAATGGAATGAAATATTGTATTATTTGTAATTTGCAAAATACTTTTTGTCCCCTTGTTTGATTATACTATTTATTAATAATTTATATGTATATAACTTTCTTTGTATCATATATTTTAAATAAATGTGAGGTATACTTCATCTAGCATAAAAGTTAACCTTGTAAATATTTATTTGTAAATTAAGTCTTAATGGCTCTCCATTTAAATAGATCATTATCAAGTGTTAAACATTCATTGTCTATTTGCATCACTTTCACTTAAAAATTTATCATTTCCTACTATTCATTATAAATATATCAAATGAAAGTATTTTGCCAAAATAGTAATAATTAAGATTTAATATAGAATTTTGAATATGAAAATAAACTACAATATGATAATGGTTTTAATCTTTGTTGTTTTCTTTATTTAGCTCAAATACTGGACTAACCTAGTAGCGTTGACTTCTGAAATCCAAGTCTAAAGTATCGATTTGTTTTGCTGTATTGATGGGTGTCATGTTCCAGACTATGTTCATTTGAGGAGTTCACATAGCTAAAATACTATTATGTTATCACTTACTATATCTCTAGCCAATATATCAGACTAAAAAGGAAAAGAAAAGGGGTTTACGGCCTACTCTAATTTTGAGTACATGGGACCTTGGTTGTTTGTCCCATCCGAATCATTAGCCTCTGTTCCTTGCCAGGTCCTCCATTCTACAATACTGACAAAGGTAAACCACTCTGGAAAATCCCAGGTAACTTTATTGCCCAAACTTAGAATCGAACCCAACTTCAACAATATCAACAAAAAAAATTGTTATTAATTACATTAGGGTACATTATAGTTATGGGTGATGCTAATACATGTAATTGTAGTTCGTTTGGGGAGGTTTGGGAAATTCCCATGAATGCATCTGTCATTTAGTCAAAGGATGTGGTTTCTAATATCTAGTTGTATGTGACAAAGAGTCGTGTCAACCGTCCAACCTCATATAGGTTTTCTCCATGTCCTCTGGGGAATCACTGTGGCTAAGTGGTTAAGGTGCTTGCTCGCTAGCCTAGAGGTCGGGTGTTCGATCCATGTATTGACCGAGAAAGTTCATCTCGATTTTCTGTGTGGTTTCCCCTTGTCAGTGAAGCAGAACGGAGGGCCTGACAAGGACTAGATGTTCGGATGGAATGGAAAACAGAGGTCCCGTGTACACACTGGTGTGCACGTAAAAGATCCCTTGGCAGTTGGAATTTGATATAAGAGTAGGCCGTAGCGCAACTGTCTGAGCAAAATTTCCCTCATAGTACACTGTATCACCTATGCCCATCTTCCATTACCACGTAATTATATACTACTAAAAGAATAAGAGTGCTAAAGATTTTATTTCAAAGTTTATTAAGCTTTTCTTCCTTATTAAACTCGTGTTAAATGATGAAATTGGCACTGAATGAAAAAAAAAGAAACAAAAGCTTGTATCACGATATGTATGAAGAAGTTATAAAACTGTTAACCAATTGAAGAAATATTTGTTGTTATATATGATTGATTCGTCATGTAAATATTTGATAAAGTATTTAACTTCCGTGAATTAACATTTTACAGTGATGTCAGTGGGGATATCAATGGTGGACGTCTGTACCCATTAGTCCGGAAATGATTTCCGGCATGGTTTCCCCTGTCAGTGATGGCCTGACAAGGGCACTTGTCTAGTCGTTCGGGTGGGACGAAAACCGAGGTCCCGTATACACATAAGAGTGCACGTAAAAGATCCCTTGGATGTTGAAATTTGATGTGAGAGTAGGCCGTAGCGCCACTGCCCGGGCAAAATTTCCCTCATAGCGCACTGTATCGTGTATGCCCGTCCTCCATTATCCCAGGTTAGGAGCAGAACACTAGGACGTTAAACTCCATTTCATTTCCGGAAATGATTATCTCCCTTTATTCAAGAATGTGATTTTATTTGTCTCCCTTCTATCACACCCGCCTGTTCCCATAGCAACAATCGATAAAATAATGGGTGCATTTCTTCGATCATCTCAATTTAAGGGATGCATGTAACCCAAATTTGTTCGGGTATTTCAGATTCTGCTGCCCCCAACACTCAACATTGCAACGTGAGGTAAACAAAATAAACAACATGCGATGGACAAACTATTTATTTTTCAATCTGGGTTACATTTTAATATTTTGTAGTTATTGGTTTATCTCGTTTTTATGAAGATGTTGGTTTATCGGGTTGGTATAGATGAATATATTGTATATATCAGTGGTTGACTAATCTACTGTGGGTATAACATAACTATCCTGAGATCACTTCACAAAATGATTCTCCACATTTTATACCTGAAAAATACAACAAATTATTTATATATTATCATTAAACAAACTACCATAAAACTAATAATAGCCAAATGTATAATTATTACACACTAAGACTAGTATAATGACCAAACTCGTTTCATCGAAAGCCGGGTGATATATATATAACTCAGGTCATAATGATGGGTGATGATAAATAGAAGAATGAATATTTACTTGCACAGAATCCACCAATACATGGCAAACCAGTGCAATCCCTGTCTTCACTACATCCTACTATAAATATAATTATTATCATTAAACGCGAGAATAAACTACATAGATATAGTCCAGATAACAGTTCATCAAAAAATGATTAGCTTCTATCAGATATAAAACGGTACGTTTTATTTTAACCAGAGGGTTATGAGGAATAACTACTTGTATGGATAGCAGGTCTTATAATCTAAAACATGTACGTTAGACCACTCGGCCACCTGACTCCCGGTAGAGTGGCCAATACTTTGATTAGAAAACGGTACCATTCTTTAATGTTTATCATTGACTTAAGGGTGTTAGTTTCAACAGACACATAATATCCATAATATCTGATATCATATTTGAAAGAGACACTGAACAGTTTCGTACTCATAACAAAATAGTTAGATTTACAGATTTCTTGTAATAGTATCTTTAAAATAAATATATAAATACACCGGGTTTATGTAAATGACCCACTGTATATAATATAAATCATATATACCGAGACAAACTCCATCTGAACAACTGCCAGTTATCCCAGTGATGCTGGAGCACATTGTATCACCAGTATTACATTGGAGTATAACTATAATAAATAAAATTTACAATGTCAAATATGGTGTTTAACATTCTATTTTATCAGATAAAACCTGTAACTATAATAAATATAATTTACAATATGGTGTTTTATTTTCTCTTTCATCAGATAAAGGGGTAACATGATCAGGTTGACAAAATATAAAACCTGACACATCATCCAACATAGGGCAGTGTTATCAGGTGTTCCTCTTGTTAAGTGCATCCAAATAATCAAATAGAACGGTATTAATAATAACATTAATTATATCTATATTATACTTACACCTGCACGTCTCATTTACACATAAATTGGGAATACTACCACAGAATCCTTCCCCACATGGTTCACCTGAAACAATCGAACTATTAGAGTGATGACTGATACTACAATGTATTTCTGATTTATTTATAATTCCTAACATGCCATCATAAACTGATTATATGAATGTACCATAATCAAATATTATTAAATTATATAATATTGTACAACAAATAACATACCCGTATCAACACATATGGTGCCATCACAGACGTCTCCTGAAAGATATACGGTACTATGATTTGGCGGTAAATCTCTTTTGGGCGCTGACCAGGTCTTACAGAAAGTCACAGATTGTGTTGGTGCGATCTGCATCACACAGGAAGCCATTGAAATTGTTATGCACTAATGCTGTGGTTAAAATGTCAACCGTTTGTAAATCTTGTGGAACCGGTAAGCCGAATAGCTCCCAAGATTTTATGAAGTCTTGGCAATGTTTTCATTAATTTTATTGTAACTGATCATCTTATGAACTAGAGTTAAATTTGAACTGTTTATAAAGCTACGGGTAATGGTCTAATGACATATAACTATTGGTATATTCTGTGGTGCGATAGTACAATTTTAATCAACGAACATGTATCATGTTATACTTACCTTTGTCAACACATGTATCATCAATACACACTTCGTTGTTAGTTGTATTACAGACTTTACCTCCACAATTGGTAGCTGAAAAATACAACCAAATTATTATTTCAGAAGATTGAAAAATTGCATTTTTTTGTCGAGAAAAACTTATTTACGATTTACGTATTTATCTATTTAGCCATTTAAAAAAAAAAAAGGTGAAATGTGTTGTTATTTGGCAGATTAATCCAGCGATATGGTCGACTATATAAGCGTAATTGGTTATAATTGTAGCTTATAGAAGACTAGGTATCTTACCATTGTTAATACATCTTAAAACAATGCAGCGTCCATCTCTATCTGTACACTCGGTCACGTTACATACTCTTCCTGTAAAATAATTATAATATTGGTCACGTTACATAGTCTCACTGTACATAGGTGAGGTCTCATCGGATCATGTGGTTCACCAGAAGGTAAAACGTTTATTATCAAGGCCAAAATCATAACAGATACTTACTGTTACAATTAGCTCCACCAAAACCAAAGGTACAATTACAAACACCTTCACCAACACATTGTCCACCATTCAAACACTCCACGCCATCGCATGGATCTACTAAGAAACACAATAATATTTACACATAAACCACATGATTCACTAGCAGATAAAAGTGTTGAATCTAAAGACAAAACAATACTTACATGTAATGTTACAATTAGCTCCACCAAAACCAAAGGTACAATTACAAACACCGTCACCTACACATTGTCCACCATTGAAACATTCTACACCATCGCATGGATCTACTGAAAAACACAGTGATATTTACATATAAACCATGTGATTCATCAGTAGGTAAAGTATTTACTCTAAATACAAAAATCACTACAATACTTACTGTTGCACGTTGGACCACTGTAACCAGATACACACTGACAAACACCGTCACCTATACATTCTCCACCATTCAAGCATTCTACAGCATCGCATGGATCTACTGAAAAATACAGTAATATTTACACATTAAAGTAACTATGCATGATTTGTATTACAAGGAAAATGTCACAGTTAAATCCACGGCACCACGGCACTATGTACTTAAACTGATTATTTAACTAAGAAAACAAAATCAAAATAACAAAGCTAAAACATGTAAACATGTTTACAGTGCATTCTATAGCAGTTAAAACATGTTCACAGGGGGTTCTATAGCAGTTAAAACATATTTATAGTGCATTCTATAGCAGTTAAAACATGTTCACAGGGGATTCTATAGCAGCTGAAACATGTTTACCTGGATTCTACGCTTTAATCATGTACCAGAATGCGTTTCAGTGCCATTTGTAATAAGGGACTCGAAGAACGAGGCTAGCCATATTCCACCAGTCATGTCAAACGGTGACCTAATATTCTTATCTGGGGAGCATGCGCAATAAATACTACCAGTGTAGACTGGAATAAACAGACGCTAGAGATTGAAATTCGATTGAGACTTCTCGCATATTTTGCGCGATTTGAAATTAGAGTAAAAAACGGAAACGGTTCACACTACATTAGTATACGGGTTGCGGCCCATTTGTGTCAGTACACATTGGAGTGCACGTAAAAGATCCCTTGGCAGTTGGAATTCGATATAAGAGTAGTCCGTAGTGCCGCTGCCCGGGCAAAATTTCCCTCATAGCACTCTGTATGACGTATGCCCGTCTTCCATTAGCCCAGGTTAGGTGCATAAGAGTAGGACGTTAAACCCCATTTCATTTCATTTTTTTCCATTTGTGTCAATAACTTGATTTTACTCCTTTATATAATATGAGGTTTGATTGAGAGACATCCACACACGACGCTTTAAGTTTGATAAGGTTTGGGCTTTACCAGTATACCTATATGGTATTAAGTTTCCTATTTCCTCGCTGATAAAGATCGACTTCGTACAAACGAATTACTGAAGTAAAATTGAACAGTATGTTAGTACCGAAATTACCTAGTTTGTGTCGAACGGGGGTTAAATTTATTCTCCGTTGTCAATATATTATCAATGGTATGTATTTATTTAAATCGCAATAAATTGTTTATGAAATAGCGTGAGAATAACTGGAAATAGGGTCTAAGTTCAAGGATAGATTCTATGTCTATAAAGACATGATCGGAAAATTGCGATTGCATCAGTGGGCTTAATTAACCAATCTCTATAATTATTTACATCATATTTGACAAATTAGATAATTGAAGGTTCAAACCCCAAAGCTACAAAACTGTCATATTTCTGAGCATCCATCAGACAGTTGCTTAATTCTAGAAGGGAAAAGGTGTAACAATTTCTATCCGCAGACTCGCGCTAGAAAGAATGACTTTACTGTAATTTACTGTATCTATGCATCCAGCTATGATATATAAAATGTAAAAGCGAACTGTTGCATTGTTATAAATGATAAGACTTATGTCTTATCTACTGAGATAAGAAGAAGAGAATTCACAACGTGAAGGGGAAGCAAAGACGACAAGTGATAATACTAGACGGTCACAAAGCTACTGAATATGTAGTAAGAAAAGAAGCATGGATAATACGTAGTAGAGTGTCTAGATCGATTTGGCGTGGTCCGCTCTACACGTCTACATAAACCAACGGGGGAATCCCGAGAAAACCCACGAGGTTTGGAAGGCGACCCTACTCCTTGTCACGTACAAGCGGGAAATCGCAATCACGCCTTCTTGACCCAATGACAGACCAAATGATACAACTCGCACGTGTTAACCATTCGCCCACCCAGCCCAATATTAACTTCATCACTGGGCCTAATTCTGGTCATTTTCAGGCTGAGTTTACCCGTTTTAATATTCCTTGACAATTTACTAAAAAAAAACAATTATTGTATTTTAGGGCGGGAAAAAAACACAAACCCTAACCCTAACAATGTGCGAGAAAAAAACACCCTACTGTGATTATAATCTAATGGGTGTAAATCTCGACATGCTCTAGCCCTGTTATTATCAACCAGATGTGCCTTGAGATCTTTCAAAGTGTGCCGCGAAATTTTGAAAGGCACTCTTAAGAAAATGTCAAAAATCATATGATCCCAATTGAGCATTCACTGTTGTCTACTACTGGTAAGTTCATTGCTGTGTTATTCTTTATTTAGTTTCAGTCAGCCCACGTGTCTAGATGACTACTCCGTGTCTACGGTTGTATGCCCTCGGTAACTTGCCATGTTTTTATTTTGCAAAATTCAAATATTTTTCATATATTATTTAGCCAGGTGTAGCCGCTATTTTTTTTATGTGTTCCAAGGTGTGCCGTTGGCAAAAAAAGTTTGAGAACCACGGCTCTAGTCCAAGCAGACGACAAATGATATTGTCCATCATAGGTCAACAGTTGAGAACACATTTCAGCTGCGACAGTTGAAATATAGTTTATTGTAAATTATAAATGTGAAGAATGGAAATATTTACCATGACAACAGCTACAGAGATCAAATTGTTCAACTTCATCACAGTGCGAACTTCTTAGCATAATTGCGAATATCTGCGAGTTTGAACATCTCTTTTTGTGTACCGTACAACTTGAAAAAGTAAGAGCCACCACAAGATACACCAGAATTAAAGAAGCATACATATTGCAACGTGAAGTTAAACACCGACAGTTAGTGTTCTTCTGTTTACCTGTCCTTTTAAACATAAGCGAGTCGTCACAGTCTTCCATTGTAAAAAGAAAAATACCTAGCCACCATGCCGGGCTGGGAGGAGTCAAGTATTACTATTGGTTGAGAGGAATACAGTATCTCATATTGGTGAATGGGAGGAGTCATGTATTACTATTGGTTGAGAGGAATACAGTATCTCATATTGGTGAATGGGAGGAGTCATGTATTACTGTTGGTTGAGGGGAATATCCTATATTGATGACGGGGAGGAGTCAAGTATTACTATTGGTTGAGAGGAATATCATATATTGATTACAACGCATCTTCATCATTATTCGTCCATAATCAATGCTTTATTACCGATTACATCGACGCATGGCATTCATGATTCATCCTAGAAATCTATGGTTCATATTTATGGCTATTACGTGGATTTTACTGAGCGTAAAAACAGAAAATAAAAAGTAAAATGTTCCCCATTTTCCCTGTGGATTTAGGATTGATTGTGTATTTGTATAGTGAATGAGGACCCTTTTTCTCGTAATGAATATGAACATTATGTTTTCTATGGCCATTTGGTCCCATGTAGAAGAATCGGTCAACAGATAAAGGAATTATCAGAATTAAATGCGTGCACGAGAGTTCATAGGGTTTATCCTTGATTGGTTTCGATTCGCCGTTTGCACCTGACACGGTGTAAGGATGCCTGTCTAACCTCGTGGGTTTTCTCTTCGTGCTCCGGTTTCCTCCCACAGCGAAAGACCCTACACACAATGGGACTATTGAGTAGAATCATATAGAAGGTTTATGTGATAAATCAAGTGGCAGCTATGGTTGCTCAGAGAGTAGGACGCTGATTCCCTAAACTGTAGCCTAGTCGGGGTACAGCAATAGCAGTTAAACCCCATTTCATTTCATGTCATTTTAAACTAGGACCAGACGAAAACACGGGAATTGTTTCTGGCTCTATGTTCGATATTGGACAATAGTTCTGATTTTCTTTGTTTGAGGAGTAAATGTATTCAATATATTCGATGCTTGATGTTGGACATTAATTTAGATTATCTGTGCCCGAGTGATAAATGTATTCCATATATTCGAACGACGAGAAACTACCATTTAATGACGATTTAAATAAAAGGCAACGTTTACTGCAAATGAGAATCTTGAAGTCTGATATAAAGCAGCAATTTGAAGGGTTACCGCTCGAACTCAGCCAAGTCCCAGTTGTATTTTGTAGGGTGATCTGGGAGTGTTGTATTTGACCAGGTGTGTTCTAATTTGGCGAAGGAGCAGGGTGTGTTGTTTTTGGTCAGATGACCCTGGTGGTTGTTTTTGGTCAGATGACCTGGGTGTTTTGTTTTGGGCCGGATGACCTGGGTGTGTTGTTTTCGCCAGTTTTGCTGAATGTTTAAATTTATTTTTTTGTTCATGAGTTTTACACTGACATTGAGTGGGATATCAATTTGGACATTGGTCAAATATTGTTACTTTAATTAAAATCAGTTGATAATCATAATAAAAAAATGTCTACAAAGATATACAATAACAACGCGTAGGCAAGCTTTTGACGATAAAATACAATAAATTTATTTGATGTTTGATGCAATTTAATTTAGAATATGGTAGTAACAAGGAAGCAAGGTGTCGCCATTATATAAAATTAACATTAATATATGTGAATATCACTGAATAAATTTGATATGCGATTTCAAATATCGTTAAAATGATGAAACACGGTGTGATCAAAATGTTCACAGTACATTAAAATACAATAAATTCATGCAACAGATTTTATATAAGATTATGAAGATCGTTAAAATAAGGGAGGATGGTTCCACCAAAATGTAAAACGAACATTAAAATACAAGAAATACATATAGCAAATATTAAAAGATAATATTATCTGACAGTATTTATACATAATATAACATCTGTTGGTCATATCATAAAACCTGTCATTGAGTCAACTGGCGTGGTTTCAATACCCTCGTTTTATACGTGACAAGGAGTAGGGTCGCCTGTCTAAGCTCGTCGGTTTTTTTCCGGGTCCTCCGGTTTCCTCCCACTGTTAAAATCCCCTACTCGCAGGCGAAATTTTTGAAATAAAACTAAACCATATGTTTGTCCATACTCCTGCGCAGTGTTTCGTTTGATTAGAACTAATCCACTTCACACTGCTATCTTGAGTGAACATTGTTGTGCTAAATTATTATTGGTCAGTAGCGCCATTACCAACCAATGACTTACATTGTAACAAACAATTTCCGGGTTACCGCAATGTATCTAGTGACAATCGCGACTTGTTTACGTCATAACCCGCGAAATTTATTATGCTCGATTATCTAGTGCAAACATGTTTTCTTCGTCAGCCATTTTGAAAATTATGCCGAATGCGAGAAGAGAGGAGGGATTTGATTGGACGTTAAAAAGAGACACGCCCCGCCCAATTTCAAGAATATGACTTCTATCCAGCAATGGTAAGAGAGGGATTTCTCGCGCCATTGCTTCAGGAATATGATGTTTGTCCCGAAATGACATAGTTTTTGTTGAGTGGATGTAAAACCCCATTTCTCTCTCTTGGTCTCACTTTACACCTGTCAAACATCAGAATAATATAATGTTTTATTATAGATTTTTATATTTGAGTTCTACCATAATGTTTGATTTAATTAACTTAACGATATATCTATAGAATTCCAGAATGTTAATATGGTACGCATTGTATGTTTATAAACAGAATCATCACCATTAACTCTGGTCAGAATGAAGTAAATATTACGTATTACATTTTTGACCGAATCGTTAGAGGACACCACAGAACGGGAAATAGAAACATTTTGACTCACTGTTTTAATAAAATGTCGTGTTGTTGCTGACCGTCATTTGCATGTAGATTTGGCAAATTGTAATAATATTACGAGATGTAATAATATTACGAGATGTAACAATATTACGAGATGTAACAATATTATACCCTTGACCGACCATAATAGCTACATGCTTATCAAATCAGATATTATTCTTAAGACAGAGAGGCGATTTGTGACCAACAATTCCCTCACATTTTGAAGAATAAAACTTATAAAGAACCTGAACTGTAATCTGTGGTTGCTAAGTGGTTGAGGTGATGACTCAGTATCAGTTGTGTTGGACGGAGGGTCTGACAACAACAGTGTCTAGTCGTTCCGGGATCCCATCTAAAACATGGGCGTGTCAGTTGTTAATTGAGAGTCCCGCGAACCCTGACAGCTAGACTATCACATGGTATGACGTCATCACAGTTGGTGTAAAAAAGTAGGACGTTTATTTCCTCAACTGCTAGATACACTTCGTAAAATGGTTTAGAGTTGAAAAGATAACAGAGTGAATAGGGTTGTCAACGGCGATGTGTATGCATTTAATGTGGTTAAATTCATACAAAATTTGGGGCCAAGTCACAGTCTACTGTTGCTCTGTCTGCATCAAAACTTGTTCAGCTCAACGAAGATTTGATGAAAAGTTGCAGTCGGTCAAAGAGATCAGAGTTAACAGTGGTGTTAGTGGTGAAATTAATTAGGACCCGTTATTCCGGTGACAACACAAGAAAACAGACAAAACACTTCGTCCGTCCAAAGCCGATCCAAAAGGGAAATGATATGTGGTTTAACGTCCTACTCTTATGCACCTAAACTGGGCTAATGGAAGACGGGCATACGCCATACAGTGTGCTATGAGGGAAATTTTGCCCGGGCAGCGGCACTACGGCCTACTCTTATATCGAATTCCAACTGCTAAGGGATCTTTTACGTGTCAATGTGTACACAAGACCTTGGTTTTTCGTCCCATGCGAACGACTAGGCAGCTATCCTTGTCAGGCCCTCCGTTCTGAATCACAGACAAGAGGAAACCACGCTGGAAAATCGAGATGAACTTGCTCGGCCAATGCAGGGATCGAACACCCGACCTCCAGGCTAGCAAGCTAGCGCCCTACCCACTTAGCCCAGGGCCATATGCAGGATTTTAAAAGTTGGGGTGCATCAGAATGTTGGGGCACCATAGCCTCCACGTAAGTGATATAAGAAAGTTTGGATCAGGGCAAACGAACCCATTGACATGTGGGCGCCCTTTAAACCGATTGACTGATCAATGCCTTAAGAACATCACTGTGTGATTTTATTCAAGTGTATTATTTTATAATTGAAAGATTATCAAATTTTCCTTTTTTTGAATTGGGCGGGGGCGCCATTTTTAGGGGAGCCTTATATTTCTGTGGGTGCAATGTACCCCTGCAGTCCTGCACCCCCGCTAGATACGGCCCTGACTTAGCCACATGGTCCCTGACCCAATCAGACCCGACATAACGTCAAGTAAGGTCATTGAAGTGCTATTAATGTGATGTTCATGTTACATTCAGAAGAATATAATGTTGTAGAACTAGGGGCAATCCGAGTTTTAAAACTTTTTGTTTTATTCCCAGACCTAAAGATTGACGAATTATCCGTCGACATTTTGATCTCAGTGATACACCATAACAATATTTCAGAAATTCGTTTTCATATTCCTTCGTATCCTCATACAAATGTTCTCGTTCAAAATTCAAAATGATGAGTATGTCAGTAATCTCGGCGCCACTTTCGTACAATATTCTTCTCATTCTCTGTCGCTTGTCGCAATCGAACTCGTCAAGATCTGAATAGCGCTCGACTGGGCACGTAATTTCCAACCCCGAAAGGCGACAATTCTCCGACATCAAAAACCGGAAGAAGTCATCACACTGTTGTTTATCCCAGTTTTTTAAAGCAATCTGTAAAAATGTTTGTCCATTTGCGCCTGGTCGATCGAGACAATAAACGCCATTCGAAGTTGTGATTAACTTGAAGCATGTGAGCCAGTGATGTCCGTGAAATAATCTAATATAATGTAAAGCAGATAAACCATCCTTGTCAACAACATTGACATCAACACCACGATCCAGTAGATACTTTACACGCGTCAAGTCGTTTTCCATAGCAGCTAACATCAGCGGCGTTTTCTCTGTATTTGGTGAAATCTGCTTATTGGTTTGGAACAAATCTCTCTCGTCCATTGTGTTATTCATCGTTGATGACATCATATCGACGAATCTTCTTCCTTTCAATTGAAACAATGTATTCAATGTTTATTTTAAAAATATCCACAAGTTCGCCGTGGTTTAACACTGTGAACATTATACACATTTCTATATGATTGTTCTTATAACAGGTACACTACTAGTGAATACGTTACACACCTACAAGTCAATACGTTACATTAATAAACAACTACACTACATTTAAACATTTTACCTCAATTAGAAGCAGAGTTAGTATGTTCTAAATCCATGACAACGGATGATGGACCCATACTTGCCCCCCCCCCCCTGCTTTTGTCGGAAGGAAGGCGTTGATTGATATTTGCTTAGATAGAGATCTATATCTGTTGTTTGTATAATAGTTCAGATATAGACAATGACATAGATAATAACGAATTGACATAACAAGAATAATACACAGCGAAATATTTGACTTCATAAAGCTTTCTAGATTTTCTAAATGTGGTTTTATAAACAATATATTATAGTTTTACCTTTATAGTTTCTGACGGCTATTCTTCAACACTTGCCGTGTTCTCTGAACTAATTATTTCTCGGAAAACACATAACAGTAATTGCTTATTGCGTATAACATACATATTTAGAACGTGGAATCACCGATTATTTACAAGGAAATTGAAAGTAGTATAGCTCCATGACAACAGACAAACAACTGGTTTATTTTTAGTATAACATGTGAAGAGAGAGAGAAATGGGGTTTAACGTCCACTCAAGACAAACTACGTCATTTCGGGACTAACATATGGTTTTAATTTTATTTCAATAATACGCTTGCGCGTAGGGGTATTTAGCAGTGGGATGAAACCGGAGTGCCCGGAGGAAACCCACGAGGTTGAGAAGGCGCCCCTATCTCCATGCCAAATACGCTCACACCAGGGATCGAAACCACACCCGCAAACCAGAGGTGACCGACCAGTTAGAGGCCGAAGCGCGGCTCTCTAGACCACTAGGCCATCCCAACCACGGAAACCGAAAGTAAGAAATGGGTGAATAGTCCACTAAACATAACTGGTTTATTTCGGTACTAAAAGATGTTTCTGAAAGAGATTTTAGACATTAACAACGCTAACTTTTATCAGTTAACTCGTATTTGTACCTATTCAACTCAGTGGCTTTAAACTCAGTTGTGGGAATGTGAGTCTAGCACTCCTTGTAGAAGACTAATACCACTTTTATATTAACCAGAGGCTTTATAGAGCAAGCTTTAACTAACTCGGCCACCAAACACGCCAAATTAATTGATATCAGATTTTTAACTGGAAATTAAGCCGACCTTGAATACATGATACCTGTGAATACAGGATTAGTAATAAAACACGACATTATTCATGAACTCCTTTATTTATTTTTATTTATAGCTGAATGTTATGTTAAATATAAAGTTGTTTACTAATCCTTGTGACAAGGAAGTAAAACAAACAATTATCTATTCTCTGAAAGGAGTAAATGGAACGAGGTTAATGGCACACGTGGCTACACCGACTAGACTGCCCCAGCTTGACCAATGAAGACGAATAAACGAATTTAAACCTAAAGTTACACAAATTAGGCATTACGGGAACGAATGGAAATTAAGTGGGCCTCTTATTATTGAAATCGTGAAGCTTTGTGCTAAAATAATGCTAGGTGTAGGAAATAGAATGAGGATTAATAGAATGAGGATTAAGAATGAACTTGTAAACATAATAAAGAGGTGGTAGTTAATATTAACAACATGCACGGGAATTACAACAGGATATTACTGACTGATGTTAATGGCAGTTCACGTTTATTTCCGTACAGGAAATATTTCTATCTATCCGTCCACTCATCAACACTGATAGTAGATTAAAGCGGGACTCACTCTACACTCATAACACAGTCCTGACATACACATCACATATCACCTTCGGTGGAAGCGGACGTTAAACACCAAGAACAACAACAACTACACATCACATGATCGTCACATGACCACAGATATACACAGTAATGACTTATATACAGTGTAATATGCAGTCCTGTCATTCTGATCACGTGATTGTGTAAAACAGCAACTCTACTACACATGTCATAGACACCTGTCAACTAGGCAACAACCCCCACCAGTGAGAATCAGGCCGATGCCTGTATTTCATCACGGGACATTCTTGTCGGGGTAGGCCTACCACGGCCCCTGGGGCTCATTTTCTCTCGGGCGGGCATTGTTACCAGACCACTCAGCAACCACAGTCACTAGGTCAGTTTGTATCTCCTGCACTCTTTCCAGACCAATTATCTAGCTGTAATTTATAAGATAATATTATCAATATTCAGCGATTGCTCGGTGGTAGATCACCTTATATATGTAGCCAACAATCCACTTGCTCTTCCCTTCAAATATCTCAACATATACGTAGTTCCTGTTGCTCTCGTTGGCGAACAGTTCTAATCTATAAAGTCATTATAAAATCTGTACTGTTATGGAGAATAATTAAGGTTTATATTGCGATGTTTTCAACAAACCTCTAGATCGTACCAACTTTGTAGGCCTAAAAACTTTCGATATTGGGATTTTGAAGTTTCTGGATTTATGCATCAATTTCGAGTTATACAACCCTGCAATATTATAACGGTAGTATAGCTTTTCGATAGAATTTGTAGAAAATAGCGAACTGTAGTTTGATAACACCAGAATGACAATACTATGATTTCATCATTTTATTTAATTTTAAGAGTTTTATATGTTGATGAAGTGTGAAGTCATATGGACGTTACAAGCCATAGATAAGTGCCATAATACTCTAACCTATAGGACGTTACAAGCCATAGATTAGTATCAAAATACTATAACCTATTGCATCTGGCTTTTAGGATACAAACTAACGCCTTAATATTATACCTGTTTGGTGAAATGGCGAAAATGGAGATTCGTCCATTCAGTATCGCAGCTTTCATTCTCACTGTTTTAGCCTTTATTTTCGTGGTACTTGGATTTTTTCTGCCCCATTGGTGGTCAATAAATTCTGTGGAAACGACGAGAAGCTATGGATTATGGATTGTATCGGATTGTTACTATAGTGACTGTGTTATCCGATCAGCTACAGAGATACAGGGTGGAAAGGGTAAGTAAACTTTGAAAAAGCCCCTACCACAGTATTTCGCCTCGTGAACGTGTATGTCATCCCCTGAACCCGTACTTTCGTCCTCCGGACCTGTATTTGATTCCCCGAGAACACATTTTGTCCCCGGGACCTGGATGTCGTCTCCTCTAACATAATTGTTAAAACAACGGCAATTTATAAACCACCAATTTGTTTGTTGCTTCTTGGTGGGGTTGATTGGTTTGCTGAAGCCTCCGTGAAACCAGATCCCCTTCTAGCTGCCCTACCCCCATTGCATATTTCGGGATAAAAGTTAAATAACCAAAAAGTCAGTTGTAGGCTGTAATACATTTATGAAAATGGGCCGCTAGGATCATTCTACATTCATTGACTGTAGTAACGGTGTGGGGTGGGGTAACATCTGCAAAGTTGGACAAGGCAAAATAAAATTGACACAGCAAGCCATAATGAATTTTATTACTTTCAGAGTTTTTGTTTGTATGTAAAGTTTTTGAAACATTTGGTGCTTTATTGACGGTATTAGCTCTGATTCTACATGTTATATATATACCAGTTAGGAAACCCATGATTAGAAGTATTTCTATATATTGTCTTGGTGCTACAGGTAGGCCAACTAAAGTATTTTACTTGTTTCTTGACACCCACCATTTTACCATCATCGGCATGTCAGCGTGGACGACTACATGATTTCAAATTAAAGGTCGCGTGTGACGTACCTCTATGGTTGACCGCGTGGGGCGTACCTATAAGTTGACCGCGTATGACGTATCTGCATGATTGATGGCGTATGACGTACCTCGATGGTTAACAGCGTGTGACGTACCTGCATGGCTGGTCTACCAATATTCGCGAATTGTGAATACGGTATCTAGACTAATTGTGAATATCTAGACTAATTCCAATATGTGACACCCAAGGTACGATGACATTCACGTGACTAACCAGACCTAATGACCTAGTCTAAATAAATTATAATCCTGTACGGTCGATTGATGTACAATACTGTACGTACTACTACCATCGTGTCTTACTCAGCCCTTAACCAGTCATACCACGGTTAACCGACCTATTATATCTGTAGCCTCGGTTAATCAGAAACTTTATGTCAATATTATTTCCCCAGAGGTTGGTAGTATCTGTAGACTCAGATAACCAGAACATTTATAGGTCATTTACCTGTATCGTGGAACACCTGAATCCAATCAGTTATTTGTTTTATGTTTTCAGGTCTCTTTTTACTGTTGGCCATCATCATTTTTGGCGCAAAACATCAAGCTTTGGGCGAAGAAGGTCAACATGTTTCAATCGGAGCCTCTTTTTATATTTCACTACTAGGTGGCGTGTTGAGTGGAGTAGCTTCCCTTTTAACCGCCAAGGCTTCTGTGGAGAAAGCAAAGCGCCACGACGAAGACGAGGACAAGGCCGGTGTTTTGTAGAAAAAAACAAAAAACAAACCACCAAAAATATTTAAAGTAGGCTATATGATGACACTGCGGCCGTGTGTATTAAATTCCAATTATACAGACGTATATTATGTTAATGGCCAACGCTTGTTATTTAATTTATCACACTGCTAGGCAGCCTCAATCACTGATAAGTCGATGCGACTTAATGAGCCACAATATTAACTGTTTTCCTCCGACAAATTAAATTCTAAATTATTTTTTTTTTATGTATTAGAAAAATAAATAAAAACGTTTGAAGTATTGACGTCGCGTGATGTCATTGCACGTGTTGAAGACAGTCATCTGTGACAGAGATATTATGAGTAATTCTCTGTGAAACAGATTGGTAATTTATCTTTAACTAATTTAAAGACTTAGCCATTAGCATCTTAACCAACTTTTGTCTGTTCACTCGAAAAAAAACAAACGTGTAGCTATGGGATGTAATATATATTTTTTGCTATAAGTGTATATACAAACAGATGAACTGTTTCACTGTTTATAATTGAGCAACCATTATATGTGGAAGACAGGTATTCTTTATAAATGCACTAGTATTTTACTAGGTTTCTCTGATCATTGCTTGACACATTTGCCGAATAGTTAGCCTGGGCAGGTTGTATCATAAGATGTCATTGAGTCAGGTGGAGTGGTTTCGATTCTCCGGTTATACGTGACAAGGAATAGGGTCGTCTGTACAACCTCGTGGGTTTTCTCCGGGTCCCCCACCCATTGCTAAAGACCCACTATCCACAAGCAATTATTGAAATACATTGAACCCAATAAGTTCCGAAATGACGTAGTTGGTGTCGAGTTAAGTAATTACATCACAAAGTGATCCTACATCAGTATAAAAAAAACGAAGTTAAATTTGTATGTATGCCTATGTAATTTAGAGACGATGATGGCAGATTTCCGTAACCGAAACATGGCAAAACCCCTCCTGCAAAAATTCCTGGATCCGCACCTCTCGCGGCCTAGCGAATATTCATTCTGATCCGTGTAGGGTAAATAAAGATAAATAAATGGAGAATATGTCTTTATAAGTTTCTAGAGAATTGACAAATTGATGAGGATAATAACGTAAATAGTGTTATTCACATGAAACGTTTTTACTGGATTAAAGATATATTTTACAAACATGCCCATAAAAAGGAGGTACACCCTTCTGTATCCACCCTTCTGTATCCACCCTTGTATAAACACCCTTGTATGTTCGTACCGATGCGAAAGGTTCCTATTGTAATTTTATTGATAAATTGATGAGGTTAATAACGTAAACAGTGTTAATCCCGAGAAATGTTTTTATTATAGTGAGGGTATATTTTACAAACATTGACAACAACAAAAGGGAGGGAGTGCACCCTTCTGTATCCACATATACATCCACTGCTAAAGACCCCTATGAGCAAGCGAATTATTGAAATAAAATTAAACCATATGTTAGTCTCGAAATGGCCGAGTAATCTCTCTCGAATGGTAGTTTGTAATATATACTGTAATTATATTCAATAGAATGGTGTACAGTGAATTTAAAATCTCATAGCTGTAGAAGGAGGCAAAGATCAATCCAGGGCATCCTTGACCACAATATTACCGTATGTGCTTTTGAATATCTGTATGGCATTTTGTAATGCCCCTTCTCTGTTTCAACGGTTAACTCACTTAATAACAACCACATATATATACATGTATAGCTAGGGATAAGATAGGTTGCCAGGCAACGAAACATACGCCCACAGCAGCTAAGTCGTCCGGGCAGTCAACAAGGGTTGTCGCATATTTTTACTTTTTTCGGTAATGAAACATTTGTATACTAAGAACTGATTAAGAGTAACAACTCATAATGTAATTATCAGAAAATCATTAGAATTTGATTGCTTTTTATAAAGTTTTACCCCACGCTAACAATTAGTATATACATGAAACATTTAATATCATGGATTTAGCTGTTCAGTTATCTAAATTCATTGAAAATCAAAATACTTGTTCGTTTCAACACCTTAAACTCTATGTATAAATCTAAAGTCAATCGGATATTAACTTTGGTCTCTAGAGCGTCCACAAGATTTTTTGAGGTGATCAAGGGCCATAACTCTGGCACTAATTATCGGAAATAGCTGAAAATCAATAGGCATCTTCGTCTTATGACCTTAAACACTGTGTATAAATTTAAAGTCAATCGGATATTAACTTTGGCCTCTAGAGCCTCCACAAGATTTTTTGAAGTGATCAAGGGCCATAACTCTGGCACTAATTATCGGAAATCACTGAAAATCAATAGGATTCTTCGTCTTATGACCTTAAACAATGTGTATAAATTTAAAGTCAATCGGATATTAACTTTGACCTTTAGACCGTCCACATGATTTTTTAAAGAGATCAAGGGCCATAACTCTGGCACTAATTATTGGAAATCGCTGAAAATCAAAAGGCTTCTTCGTCTCATGACCTTAAACACTGTGTATAAATCTAAAGTCAATCGGATATTAACTTTTGTCTCTAGAGCGTCCACAAGATTTTTTTAGGTGATCAAGGGCCATGACTCTGGCACTAATTATCGGAAATCGCTGAAAATCAATAGGCATCTTCGTCTTATGACCTTAAACACTGTGTATAAATTTGGCCTCTAGGGCCTCCACAAGATTTTTTGAAGTGATCAAGGGCCATAACTCTGGCACTAATTATCGGAAATCACTGAAAATCAATAGGATTCTTTGTCTTATGACCTTAAACACTGTGTATAAATTTAAAGTCAATCGGATATTAACTTTGACCTTTAGACCGTCCACATGATTTTTTAAAGAGATCAAGGGCCATAACTCTGGCACTAATTATCGGAAATTGCTGAAAATCAATAGGCTTCTTCGTCTCATGACCTTAAACACTGTGTATAAATGTAAAGTCAATCGGATATTAACTTTGGCCTCTAGAGCGTCCACAAGATTTTTTGAGGTGATCAAAGGCCATAACTCTGGCACTAATTATCGGAAATCGCTGAAAATCAATAGGCGTCTTCGTCTTATGACCTTAAACACTGTGTATAAATTTAAAGTCAATCGGATATTAACTTTGGCCTCTAGAGCCTCCACAAGATTTTTTGAAGTGATCAAGGGCCATAACTCTGGCACTAATTATCGGAAATTGCTGAAAAACAATAGGCTTCTTCGTCTCATGACCTTAAACGCTGTGTATAAATTTAAAGTCAATCGGATATTAATTTTGGCCTCTAGAGCGTCCACAAGATTTTTTGAAGTGATCAAGGGCCATAACTCTAGTAGCAATTATCGGAAATCGCTGAAAAACAATAGGCTTCTTCGTCTCATGACCTTGAACACTGTGTATAAATTTAAAGTCAATCGGATATTAACTTTAGCCTGTAGAGCGTCCACAAGCAATTGTGGACGCCGGACCGACGGACGGACCGACCGACGGACGGGGGCGACGGACGGGGGCGACGACAATATACGACCACATTTCAATGTGGGCGTATAAAAATGAGTATGCCTATAAGAGTTACTATTCGTCATTTAACAACTCTGAAGAAAATAAACACAAAACTGTGGATTTACAATCAATAGAAGATTTAATAATGCAATATAACAAATACCATGATTTACTGCTGTAATAAAATAAATAAAATAAAATCTACTGTACAATAAGGCTGTATAATAAAAAGGCCCAGCCATTATACAGCTCTTCAATAAACAAATATGATGAAGGGTCATGGGGTCATGGTCCCTACACACTAACCTACATTCTTATGTCTCACCGGGAGAGGGGCCAGGTCACATCTCCATGCCTCTGGTAGCAATCCTTGTTTGAAGGTAAAGCAGTCCCTGTAGACAGGCGCGGATCCAGAGGGGGGGTCCAGGGGGTCCGGACCCCCTCTGCTCTGGCTTGAAAATTTTTTATGCGATTTTATTGGCGATTTAGACCTGTAATTTTGGAATTTACCTTCCGGAAATACGTCAGAATGAACCAAATTGAATCTAATTTACCAAATTTTTCGGTCGAGCGCAATTAGTTAAGCAATTATCAAACCTAGACCCTCCCCCCTGCAAAAAATCCTGGATCCGCACCTGGTAGAATTGTCTGGATCAAAGTTTGATGTTATAACACTTCTTGGCAATGATCATATAAAGATGGAAGACTGATGGATCATGGGTCAATACAGACATTAGATATTTATTGATGATTTCACTTAGTGGGAGTATAAAGGCCTACAACCTTGTGGTTAGCATACCGGAGCTTTGTTCAGGGAGTATGAAGTCCCAAAACCTTGTGGTTGGCAAGCCGGAGCTTTGTTCAAGGCTTAGATCACTGATCAACACCGTGGCTCAGCCTTATGTAAACAATACAATAATATTCAGACCAGTGATTGTCAACATTATATATCTAAAAATAATATGGTAGATTATAAGAATTTATGGAAATTACAAATATTATGCAATAGTCCATCACATCAGTTTTTAAAAATTTACAAAAAATTACAATCATAATTACAACCATATTTACAAACAAATTATAATGAATTATTTTCTATTCGAATTAAAATACAAATGTTACCATGGCAATGAATTATAGTCTATTCGAATTGAAATACAGTAGAATGAAATTTAGTATTTTCAGTTCTAATACAAGGGTTTACCAGTAATTAATGCTAGAATTCGGGGGGGGGGGGGGGGGGGGTAAGGTCTGTCATTTAGTCAAATGGTGTGGTGTCCCCATTTGTAGGTGACAGAGAGTATGTTCACCTGTCTAAACTAATGGGTTTTCTTCAGGCCCTACTAGCTCCCCTACTGATAAACACCCCTTGCCCAGCACGGATATATTTTATTTCCATAATCCATTTAAAAATACATATATCTACATATCATAATGTCTAGTTACATTGGCCTCCATTATAATATGGCAGGTTTATGGGTAAACTTGGACTTAATGCTGAAAACTGTTGTTTGTAACTAAACATACCTAACTCAAATCCCCCCCCCCCCGATCAAACAAAACACAGGTTATTTATAAGTTCATCCTACTGTTACAAAAACAAAACTTTATAAGTAAAACAGGATCAGATTAAAAGACACATTAAAAACAATTAAACAGCAGTTCTATAAAAAAAAATACATTTTACAGGAACATACAAATTTGGACAGAAAGTGGGTTTTGTATCTGGTTGAAATTTTAAAATTTGAGCCAAATAGCTGTCCCAGATTAGCTTGATTATTTCTAGATCAACTTCAATGTAATTCCAGGCCATATCTGCGCCCATACATCTATTTTGCTCTAAACATTATATCAGCAAGGCTGGGCCTGCTCTAAACATTATATCAACAAGTAGCCTGCTCTTAACATTATATCAGCAAGGGGCCTGATATATCACAGTTTTCATATCAATGGTCGGATTGGTTTATGTTTTAAAAAGTGAATTCTAATAAAAAATAAATTGGCATGTTGTCTGTTTACCTCCTGTAACGTCTGACTGTATAAATGGAGGCAGACCACCATTAATTTCCCCATTGACTTCAATGTTAATTCTGGACTCTTTGACCACCTCCAACTTATCCCCAAATTTTCGTTGGGCGAAATGCTTTTCACTATAGACAGAAGAACACATGGCCATGTCTTTGCACTAAAATTTTTATGAGGTTGACCACCAAAATTTTGAGATACACGAACTTGAAGAAGCATACTCAAAACATGTATCTAGTTGCCGTACATATCACCGTAGCCAACCTCATAACGCCGTTATCCTTCCGCCTCAAAATCATGAATATTTACCAAAACCTAGCAGAAAATATTAATTCAAACCCTCTTAGTCCATTCTAGGCCAAAAAATCAACAAAAATGGGCATGCAAAAGGGGAGAAAAGAGACAGAGAGAGAACTGCTATAAATAGACGAACTACAATTTGTGGGTACCGAGATGTAAAATTTAATGGTGGTCTGCCTCCTATATGTTTTTAAAAGTTCATATATCATCAAAATTCTTTTCTTTATAGCTTCACATTTATTTTTGCAAAATTATTATAATACAGAATCAAAAAAAATTAATTGCAGAAGAAATGGTGACCCTTTAAAGTTATGTACTGTTTTGTATGCTGGGTTGCAGATCAGGTCCATGGGCCTTTTGTTCTAGAATTGAAGACTCTTTCTTAATTTTGTCAAAATGTGAGTTTTGCAAAAAGATTTAAAGAGTTTCAAACAAGTCTCATCAAAAATATTCAAAATATTGGGATATTTTTCAAAAATTGACTTTATTTTACCTTTTTTTACAAAATGGCCCATTTTTTGACACTTTGTATGTCTCAAAATGCCAATAATTCCCTATTTCTTGGAAACTCTGAGGTGAAAGGCATTTATTTCTAGAAACCTTGGCCAGTATACAAGAAGACAAGCAGCAAATTGGTTGCATTGAGGGTAACTGTAAGGAACTATAATGAAACTTGTAAGCCCACCCCCTGAAAATGTTGCTTTGATAACAAATCCAACCTGTGTCCACATAAGTAATACTGTTGATGGAATATGGCTAAAAGCCACATTTTTCTATCCCTGGCTTGTATACATACATACAAACACAGGTACTTGTAAGAAATATGAATCATTTATTAAAATATGGATTGATAAATGTAAAATAAATGCTGTATTTAGTTGACAACCAGCCACTCCAACAAAAGGGTCACAAAGCATTATTTTTTTTAAAAAAATGGGAATATCTCAGTATTTAAAACACTTTAACAATCAGAGGTATCCTTGGAATTATATAGTGTCAATATTTTGTGGAAGCAAGTTGTTTTAATCTTTACATCAATTTCCTGACAAAATGAGGTGGAAAAAGGGAGTTATGACATAATTCATTGCATAAAAGGAGTATGAAAAGGCTATTAATTAATATTTCATTGCTCTGTAAGTGCCACATTTTAAAAGATCACCACAAATAATAGATTTACATCAAAAATGTCAAACATTAAGCTGCAAAAGACACATCTACAACATATCCATTTTGGGGTGTGGACTCATTTGGGGAAAATGTCATAGAATAACATGTTTGGCCATAAACAAAAAGTCTTAAAAATTCATGGAATCCTTTATGTAACTATTTGTTTGTGCAAAATAAAATGCTCGGTTACAATTCAAGCACAAAATCCAATTACTGTTAATTTGGAGTCAATATATTTTCAATTGAATATCCAAATATCATGTTCAAGAAAATGGGTGGGGTGGGGAGGTTGAGCCAGTCTAAATGAAATGAAGACAGAGAAATTTCCCTGCAGACACACAGATTTTACTTTCTCGAGAAGGGAAATGCAACAATTGCAGGTTTTAAAAGATTAAAATTGTGTTAAGTCTGAGGAACACCCAAGAAAAATGCAGTTCACTCATGTTTTGAAAATTCTAACATGCCTCAGCAGTACATAATTAGACAAAATTTCTTAATTTTTAAATTTCTATTAAACACATAGATACTTTTTCAATATCTGACAAACACATGGCTCCTTTCCAAGTTATTTAACAATGGAAATAAAGACATGCAAGACATTTTGTTTCATTTTAAAACAGATGAATAATTAAAATTTTGACAGTAATATTGGGGGTAATCTGAAGAATTTCAGACAAATTATCATGATTTTTAGGCAAAATTGAGTGAAATTATAATACTTTCTTCCCATCTAGCCTTTACGATGCAGAAAAAGTCAAAATTACACATTAAAATATTTTTCACTAATTTTAAAAAGCAAATAAACACTGAAAATCACAAAATTTGGACTAAAATCAAATATTCCCCTCACAAATTTGTCAAATATTTTAGAAATTTTACCATTTCACTTTTTTTATTATCAAAATGTCATATATCACATTTTCTGACAAATTGGAGATCATAGCATCAAATTTAGGCCTCTCATACACCGCCAGTTTGTTTACATACAGGAGGCAGACCACCATTAATTTCCCCATTGACTTCAATGTTAATTCTGGACTCTTTGACCACCTCCAACTTATCCCCAAATTTTCGTTGGGCGAAATGCTTTTCACTATAGAC
Organism: Patella depressa; assembly: GCA_948474765.1. Lineage (NCBI taxonomy): Eukaryota > Metazoa > Mollusca > Gastropoda > Patellidae > Patella > Patella depressa. The sequence goes on along the minus strand of OX419720.1, from coordinate 73,150,738 downwards.
AGAAGAACACATGGCCATGTCTTTGCACTAAAATTTTTATGAGGTTGACCACCAAAATTTTGAGATACACGAACTTGAAGAAGCATACTCAAAACATGTATCTAGTTGCCGTACATATCACCGTAGCCAACCTCATAACGCCGTTATCCTTCCGCCTCAAAATCATGAATATTTACCAAAACCTAGCAGAAAATATTAATTCAAACCCTCTTAGTCCATTCTAGGCCAAAAAATCAACAAAAATGGGCATGCAAAAGGGGAGAAAAGAGACAGAGAGAGAACTGCTATAAATAGACGAACTACAATTTGTGGGTACCGAGATGTAAAATTTAATGGTGGTCTGCCTCCAAATAATACAGTCTAGAGTTATCTCCCCTACAGAGAATACATCTAGATATAAGAAATGATGTAGAGCTTTAAACATTGTACTTATTACATAATTAAATATACACTAAGAATTAATTAACCTCCAACACAGACAAATTAAATACCCATTATGCAAAAGTTAAATTGCATCAAATTGTTTTATACAGTATTATTTAGACATTTGTTCACATGCAAAGCCTACAATCAACTCTCCCGACCTTTGTATGGCTGATAATCAACTCTCTTGACCTGCAGATGGCTGAGATATTGGGTGAATTAGATCATACCTACACTTGCTACATCTGCATGCATTAAATGAAAGGGCTGATGATCAAATTTTATTTGTTAATCTATGACAGTTTCACTAATCTATTTATAGACCTTGCTTGAATAACAACACAATATATAAACATCACCATCACCATATCTGAAATGGAGGGATGACAGACGACACAGCTTTTATAAAACATGTCTGACAAAACAAAACATCATAGAATCAAAAAGATAATTGAGATATCACAGAGTTATATTTTGAAAATATTCACCCAAAAACAAGCACTAACTGACTAAACATTATTAAATCTGTATTTTATTATGCCAGGAGTCTTGTTCTCTCATCTGAGCTGTCACGATCATAATAATATGGTTCTTCATCCAGATGCCGTACTAAAGGTCGCATGGCGATATTCAGCTCAAATTTAAAGAATTCACGAACATAAGTAAAAAAGTAACACATAAAGGTAATGGCTGTCATCCATTCCCCAGCGGTTGAAACCACGTGAGCTGCATAACCCTGGAAAAAACCAAAACATCCATCATTTTCATTTAGTTCTATATACAGTGGTGGAAAAGCTCCCCCCCCCCCAAGTTCTATATACAGTGGTGGAAAAGCTCCCCCCCCCAAGTTCTATATACAGTGGTGGAAAAGCCCCCCCCCCCCAGTTCTATATACAGTGGTGGATACAACAAAATAACTGTATACAGCTTTTTGGTGGATGATAAGCCCCTCACCCCTGCAGTATTGTAGGATTGTAGGTGATAAGCCCCTCACCCCTGCAGTACGGTGGGGCTGTAGATAATGACAAGGGATGTTGTATGTGCCACAAATCGACATTGACACCCCGATTTTTCACAATTTTCTCGGAGAATCCCCTCTGGTGAAATATCCTGCGTCCACGACACTGGCTATAAACTTGTCTCCTACTGAATATCATAAGAACGGCTGTACGTCATGACAAAGCCATAGACATTTCAAATCTTAATTAAATCTAAATAATCACCACTATTGTTTTAATTGAATCAACGATTTTAAACAAACTTACTGGGTCATCTGGTTTCCATTTAAATTTAGATTCATCATGTGTGTGTCCACGATTCCATTCATAAACAGCATAACCAGCTGCTGCTGCGGCTAAATATACTGTTAAAGATTTTTTACAAAAAGAGAGAGAGAGAGAGAGAGAGAGAGAGAGAAATAGGTTTAACTCCACTCACACAAACTAGGTCATTTCAGGACTAACATATGGTTTTGATTTTATTTCAATAATTCGCTTGCACGTAGTGTTCTTTAGCAGTGGGAGGAAACCAGAGTTCCCGGGGAAAACCCAGAACATGGACAGACGACCCTATGCCTTGTACAACCGGGGATACTCTACAAAAAGCCTGTATATTTAAACAAGCTCACAGCCCCCCCTCCCATCTCAATAACTCCCCAGAAAGCCTGTATATTTAAACAAGCTCACGGCCCACCCTCCCATCTCAATTACTCCCCAGAAAGCCTGTATATTTAAACAAGCTCACGGCCCACCCCCCAATCTGAATAACTCCCCAGAAAGCCTGTATATTTAAACAAGCTCACAGCCCCCCCTCCCATCTCAGTAACTCCCCAGAAAGCCTGTATATTTAAACAAGCTCGCAGCCCCCCCCCCCATCTCAATAACTCCCCAGAAAGTCTGTATATTTAAACAAACTAACAGTGAGACTGGTGCCCCGCCACCCTCCCAACACACCTCAAATCTATGTTTCTCTCTGTTTAACCTCAACAAGGTGTCAAGTTTCATCCCTCTTGCCTATTGATATTGTAGCCTCCATTCACATATAAAACTACTTTGTTTTAAAGGATACTGATGATAAAACTAGCGAGTGACGTGAGACAGACAGCTAATCGTACACGACATATATATATACCACTATAATCTGGGTACATGTGATACGATATTCCCGTCTGGACAAACGTATATAATAAACCCAAAATAAACGTCAACGCTGCTCCGGTAAAATGAACTGGTTCAACCTCTGTTCTCTCCTGTAAAATAATAAAAAAAATAACATACATCTTCTAATACAGGAGGTCACTGACCAATAAGGGGGCCTACTAACCAATAAGGGTCCACTAAACCTTGTCATAAGGGGGCCTGGATGACCCACAAACCAGGCAACCATTATAATTCAAAATGCAGTGGATGCTTCGGACTGGCCCCTGAATCTACATGTATTCACTTGATTTGATATTGTTGTTTATTTCTTGTCTCCATGTTTGTCTTGTTGGTGTTGTGTGTAATACAGTTCTCCTGCCCTTACTATTAAATTTCATTTTCTGGTGTGCGAATATCAAAATATATTTGACGAAAATTGTCAGGAATAAATAAAAATTAAATAAAATTAGGATATGTATTTAGATTAAATTTTTCGAGGGAAAATAATTTTACCTGGAAATTTGCCACCATGGATACCCCAATAGCTGATATAATGCCCATGATGAATGAGATTTTATTCATTCTCCGTAACCAGACGTCTTCATCTCCAGCTATCGATTGTATAGACTTATATCTTATATACATTGTACAAAACGCTGAAATATTCAAACATTTCATTTACAAAAATAGAATGCATATCAGTCATTTCCCTTTGGTATGAATTAAACACAACCAGAGATCCAGTAATTCCAAGAGGTTTAACGTCTGTCTGACTCAAACTAGGTCATTTCGGGACAATCTATGGTTCAATATTGGGGGTATTTGGTGGTGGGAGGACCCAGGTTAGACAGTTGACCATACTCCTTGTCACTTACCAGGATTTAAACCACAACCCTTGACCCAGGATAGACAGGTGACCATACTGCTTGTCACCTACCAGGTTTTAAACCACACCCCTTGACCCAGGATAGACAGGTGACCATACTCCTTGTCACCTATCAGGATTTAAACCACACCCCTTGACCCAGGTTAGACAGTTGACCACACCTACCAGGATTTAAACCACACCCCTTGACTCTTGATCCACTCTAGGATCTAAAGCACATGGCCACCTAACCCCTGAATATCCCACACTGCTGGTTAAGAGCTTTAGCACCATCTTGCAGAAACTTATGGTATTCCTAATTCGATGGCAATAATGTGCTCAACCCTTTCATGAGAGATGCCCACAACATTGGCAATCTGTTGAGTGGTCAAATCATTTCTGATTTGCAGTTGATGACCATCCAGACGCAGGTCAAGGCTCTCTACCACGCTTAAATTCCGCAGGCCACTTCTTTAGTGTGGGAAAGGAAGGGGCATCATCCCCTTAATCAGCATGTATATGTTTAGGGGTTAGTCCTTTTAGTTACAGGTACTTGATGACTGTCCAGGATCACAAGGTACAATGACTATAACAACACTACAGTTGCAATTCTGATGTCTATGATTCATTCAATGATTGTACTCGTTGGGTGGCAAAAGTTTGTTTCAACCCAATTGATCTACATGTATCCTTTTCAGGTTTAGAAATTTTCAGCCAGCCCTCGTATTTACCTACTTGTGGGGTAAACCTTAAATCAAGGTGACGAGCTATATATTATATTTACCTACATACGGAATATAAATCACAGTAAAATATATATTTACCCAGACATGCTGTTAAATTTAAAAACTGTCCAAAAATACAACTTTCTGGTATTTCTGCTCCAGTATCACTGTAATAAAACATAGAGTATTAAAGGGAGATAAATACTACATGTACAAAATATTACCTTGTTATTAGGTTTAACATGTACTCCACACTAACTACGTCATTTAGAGACCAACAATATTATTATGTACAGTAATTTCACTTGCCTTTAGTTTAGCAGAGGGAGGGGACATTTAGTTTAGCAGTGGGAGGGGACCTTAAGTTTAGCAGAGGGAGGGGACCTTTAGTTTAGCAGTGGTAGGGAATTTGAACAAACCTGCAATGTCAATATACTTTTATTTTGATTTCCTATGGTCACAATTGCAATGTTGGAGAAGAGAGTTATACATGTAGATGCATCATCCCTTTCTTGCCAGCCCCTTTCCTTGCCAGCTCCTTTTCTTGCCAGCCCCTTTCCTTGCCAGCCCCTTTCCTTGCCAGCTCCTTTCCTTGCCAGCCCCTATCCTTGCCAGCCCCTTTCCTTGCCAGCCCCTTTCCTTGCCAGTCCCTTTCCTTGCCAGCTCCTTTCCTTGCCAGCCGCTACAGATGCTTCATCTGACAAGTGGAATCCAACCTTAACACAAAAACTTCTCCATGGGATTTGAACCCATCTTGAACCGTCTGATGAACACGGTGAATGTTAAGACGGACAGTAAACAACCAATCTGATCAAAATACAGATCTATATGACAAGCTTTTGACCCTATGACATCAGACATTCGATTAACCAATCAGCATGGGTGTTACTGGTGGATTACCCAATGTTTTGAGCAAAATACACCTGAAGCTCGTTGTAACAGACTGTTTCATTGGCTAATACCTCACACCATCAAGAACATGTCAATGATAACGACAAGTAAAACAAAAGTTTGAACTATAAAAACGAAATGAAATAGGATCTGTGTTTAAATCAAATTGGTAAAAAACGTTTTTTGTATTCCTTGACTGATTTTAGTTGTTGTAAGGGTGGTATAAGCCTGGGCCCGATTCCTAGAAAATTCTTAAAAGTAGGCACAAAGTTATGCTTCACTTTTGCTTACGTAAGAAACTTTATGAAATACGCTCTCTAGAAAATTCTCAAAACCGTTCTTACGTAAGAACAAGCCAAGTACGAGTCTAAGCACATTCTGACTGGTAAATTGAGACTAAAATGCTCTCTAACGTCATAAAAACATTTTGGTATGCAAATTACACCGTAAATTCGTCTGCATATAGAGTTATAAATAGATCAATGACATTAACTTCAAATAGTCGATTTAGATGTATTTGACAAATGACATGAAATGAAATAGGGTTTAACGTCCTACTGTTCTGCTCCTAAACTGGGCTTATGAAGACAGAAAATCCTTTAGAAACATATTCTCGAGAAGAATGCTATAGAAAATTTCACGTCTACCCTTAACACAATTTATTTATTTCCAAATTAGTAAACAACACACACGTGGGCTACTTAAAGATCAGGCGATCAGTTTGCATGTACTTGCGTTTTGGGTTGTTTTCTTTTGTTTTTTTTTAGTTTGTGGTACATTTTATATGTGAAGGCCTATGGGGACACGTCAAAGGCATCAGGGGATCACGTGGCCAAGTGGGTAAGACGCTGGTTCGCTAGCCTTGAGGTCGGGTGTTCGATCCCTGCATTGGCCGAGATCCAAATTTTCCGACGTGTTTTCTCCTTGTCAGTGATGCGGACGGAGGACAGCAGTCTTGTCATTCGGATGGGACGAAAAAACAAGGTCCTGTGTACAAACTGACGTGCACGTAAAAGATCCCTTGATTGAATTCGATAGAGTAGGCCGTAGCGCCGCCACCCAGGCAAAATTTCCCTCATAGCACACTGTATGACGTATACCTGTCTTCATTAGCCGAGCTTAGGAGCAAAACAGTAGGCCGTTAAACTGTATTTCATTTCATTTCATTTATCAAATACATCTAAATCGACTATTTGCCGGGAAGTTAATGTCATTGGTCTATTTATAACTCTATGCAAACCATAGAGCTATATATAGAAACTCTGTGATGCAGATGAATTTACGGTGTAATTCACAAAATGTTTTTATGACGTTAGAGAGCATCGTACTCTCAATTTACCAGTCACAATTTGCTTAGACTCGTACTTAACTTGTGCTTACGTAAGAACGGTCTTAAAAATTTTCTAGCGACGGTATATTAATAAAGTTTCTTACGTAAGCATAAGTGAAGCATAACTTTGTGCTTACTTTAAAGAATTTTCTAGGAATCGGCTCTGGCTAGCGTCTTACCCACTTAACCACGTGATCCCCTGATGCCTTTGACATTTCCCCCATAGGTGTATAAACTACACCCCCCCCCCCCCCCCCGCAAAAAATGCAAGAACATGCAACCAGACGGAATGATTGAGAGAGCGCCTGATTTTAAAGTAGCTAAGTCTCTAACTCAATATCATCCAAAATCCTCGACATTGAAAACATAAATTATTTGTCAGTTTAAATCAAAATTTATGATGTGATCTTAACGAGAAAAGATGGGCTTCTGATATGCAATATTTAAAACAATATAAATATTTTACCATTGGTACACGAATCGTGTACCATAATTCGTTTCAGCCCAGTTCTAGCAAGAGACTCTGGGAACAAGGCTAGAAATATTGCACCTGTAGTGCATGTAAACTGGAATAACTAGACGCTAAAAATTTGCATTTGATTGACACTGTTAGCTTATTTCGCCACACATAACTGATTTGAAATTGGAGTAAAAACGCAAACGATTGAAGGTAAATCAGTTTATATACATTCATTTTAAAGTATTATATGCGTTGCGACCCACGTGTGTCAATTTCTAGGCCCCAAATGTTAGCGATTTAGCTCCTTTAAAGTGGCCTGCGTTTGTGTTGTTTACAAGTTGTAAATAAATCAAATGTTTTTAGTGTAGAAGCGAAATATTCTATAGCATTCTTGTCGAGAATATATTGCTTAAGTATTTTCTGTCTTCCAAATGTCTCTTAGGTATCAAAAGATGTGGTCAGCCATATTGTTTGAAGCAGAAACAGGCTTAAGGTTGGTAAGAAAGCCCTATACCTTGCTTGGGACTTGTGCTTAGATTGACAATTGCAAGAACGAAGTTGTGCTTAAGTTTTTTCTTGGAACACATAATAAAGTGCTTGTGCTTACACTGAAGTCTACTTAAAATCTAAGCACAAGAACGTTCTTAAGAATTTTCTGGGAATACAAAATAAGATAAGTTTACTTAATTGCAAAGTCTACTTAAAATCTAAGCACAAGAACGTGCTTAAGAATTTTCTAGGAATCGGGCCCTGGTTTCTCGTCAGATTGAGGAAATTATTCACAAATTATTACTTACCTTATATATGGAAAGGCTGCAGACACATCACCCCTAACAACTGCTATTATATATGTTGCTATGAACGTGGCAAAGGCTAAAATAACGAGGGTTATGGGCAGATAACCCAAGGAAGACATGATAACTTGTAATTATATTCACTACTGGAAGATGAGGTCTACAACATAAAACATGATAACTTGTAATTATATTCACTCCTGGAAGATGAGGTCTACAACATAAAACATTTAAAAATATCAAATAAAATTTACAATTGTCACACAAGCCAAAGATCTGCTTGGTCAACTTTTGCATTTGATATCTCATAATAACTGAAATGAAACGAAATGGGGTTTAACGTCCTACTCTTCTGCTCCTAACTGGGCTAATGGAAGACGGGCATACACCATACAGTGTGCTATGGTCTACTCTTATATCAAATTCCAACTGCCAAGGGATCTTTAACGGGCATGCCAATGTGTACACGGAACCTCTGTTTTTTGTCCCATCTGAACACTAGACAGCTGTCCTTGTCAAGCCCACTGTCTTGCTTCACTGACAAGGGCAAACCACGCCGGAAAATCGAGACGAACTTTCTCGGCCAATGCAGGTATCAAACACCCACTAATTTGCCATGTGATCACCCTCATAATACCTACTACAAACCTAACATTATTATGTAACATTGGATCTGTCTGTAATCCATATGGTACAGAGAGAGATAGTCCAGGGACTGTCCCATTGAATAAATGTCGAAAAAAATTGGAGAACAGTCAATTTTACTGGACAACTTTTCACTGTTAAACGACGGGGTGTCAATCCGGGTGAAAGCCTGTACAATGTAAAGCCTGTACATTTCGTTTCTTCTTGTATGATCGACATTCCTGAATGTGGACGTTGACCTACAGTTAGAGTGTCATGGCTGCGAAATTGTAATTTGATAGGAGGGGACGTATTTTTAACAGCGTGTTCTGTCGTTCATACTGACTCTAGCGAAGTAAGCAAGGTCTTATTTTTCTCACTAAGATGTTCGTTTACTTTGTACATGCGTCCACACGGATTGACACCCCATCGTTTAGCAGTGAAAAGTTGCCCAGTAAAATTGACTGGGGCGCTAATTTTCTTTCGACATTGATTGAATGGGACAGTTTCTGAACGTTCAGGGTGAGTGTAATGATACCTACGTTCAGAGCTGAAGAGAGAGGGAGAGAGAGAGAGAGAAATGGGGTTTAAGTCCTCTCAACACAAACTAGGTCATTTCGGGACTAACATATGGTTTTAATTTTATTTCAATAATTCGCTTGCGCGTAGGGGTCTTTAGCAGTGGGTGGAAACCGGAGTGCCCGAAGGAAACCCACGAGGTTGAGAAGGCGCCCCTATCTCCATGCCACATACGCTCACACCAGGACTCGAAGCCACAGCCGCAAGCCAGAGGTGACCGGCCAGCTAGAGGTCGAAGCGCGGCACTCTAGACCACTAGGCCATCTCAACCCCCCGAGAGAGAGAGAGGGTTTAGAATTAACTCTAATTGACCCAATGACAGACCTTACCGTTACCATCTATCGTGCACGCTTTTTTTCTAGATCATATAATGATATATAATCCACCTCGCCTCCCAGTCCCAGACAGTGAGATAGTGTTAAAACTTCTTTTCAACACAAACTATGTCAAATCAAAGACTGAGGAAGTGTCAAGTATTTCACGAGGAAGTTAACGAATAGTCAGCCATGCGATGCAATAAACAAATACAATAAACAATTGAAAAACTGAAAGTAAAACAACGTCGAAATTATGCGAGGAATGAAAAAGCTTCTATTTTTACCCCAAGGCCCAAGCTCTGGCTCTTTACACCGGTAACTTCACCATCAGATCTTTAGCTTCAACACGCAGGTGCGTTTAAATACGTGATTTAATCTTTTGTTGGTCAGGTGAGAATTATAAATTTAACCTAAATAACTGATAAGACGTCCAAATAAATGCAAATATATTCATATACACGTGACGAATTTATCAGCTTGTTAGTAAATAAAGCACTTTACCTTCTTTAGACATTAAAGATTCATTCAAGGGAGGCAATTTCATATTTGGGATCAGACTACTTTTATTGCTTGTATATATTCACCGTCGAGGGTTGAGCACCTATTTATTTTCGTTATTGCACGAGCTTTGAAGCACTTGGATTTCTTTAATACATGCGCGTGCTTTTTATATGCACACGTGAAAAGCACAGTAAATAACGCGTTTCGGTTACATATCTTAGTCTGTATGAGATTTTGGGGATATACTAGATTTGACGGGTATACTAGATCTGGAATTGAAGTCTCTCAATTACAAAAATATAATGACAATCGAGTGAAAACGGGGGTTTCGGTCTGCAACGCATGCTTCGATTGAATAAGAACACATCTTGACCAACCATGCAGCCGAAACCTATTCGTTATGTTTATTTACGTCACGATTCTACTCACACCACCTCTGTTGTTGGGACTGATAGAATTGTGACAGGATTGAATTGTACGACACACGGGACGTTCTGGCTTGACAATCGAGCGCCCCCTTTATTGTATGAACGCCATTTAAATAAAATTAATTCCACTCAAAAATTCGCTAGATACTAATTTTCCTCCAGTCGTTAGCCAATAGATCAACACATATAAGAAGCGCTTTTTACGACACTCGAACAATGAGACTGTCAGTTATAGACCGGGAGCCCAGAGGGTCGAACCTAGACGAACGAGGTACCAATATCTGACCATATAGGCATCCACATACTAACCTGGGATGCACAGAAGTAGGCGTCTGCCGGGGCCCAGTCCATGGGTGTGACCCTGGTGACCCCTATAAGGACCCCAAAAATGGGTTAAACTCATACATTCGAGGTACCGGTCAAAACCAATTTTAAATGAAAGAATACACTCTACTGAGTACGAAAATGCCCATAACAGACGATTTTGGCCCTGGGATGGCCCAAACTGACACCCCAAATATAGATCCCAGAGGGCTTGAAAAAAAATTATATTCATACATTCGAGGTACCAGTTGAAACCAATTACAAATGAAAGAGTATATCCCACTGTGTACGAAATTACCCATAACAGACGATTAGACCCCTGGGGTGGCCCAGACTGACACCCCAAAGCCGAAGGGGGTGGGGTGGGGCAAAAATAGGGTTTTCTCATATATATATACATTCGAGCTACCGGTCAAAACCAATTTAAAATGAAAGAGTACATCTCACTGAGTACATAATTGCTCATAACAGAAGATTTCGGCCCTGGGACTTCCCAAAGTGGCACCCCATCCCAGGGCTTAAAAAGGGTCATATTCATACATTCGAGTTACCAGTTGAAACTAATTTCAAATGGAAGAGTATATTCCACCGAGTACAAAATTACCCAGACGATTGGACCCTTGGGATGGCCCAGACCAACACACCAAAGCCGAAAAGTTGTGGTTGGGGAGGGGGTGGGGCAAATAGGGTATACTCATAGAATCGGTGGTACCGCTCAATACCAATTCTCTTGCTCATAACAGAAGATTCCAGCCCTGGGACTGCCCAAACTGACACCCAAAACGTGACCCCCTGAGTTTAAAAAAGGGTTATACCCATACATTCACGGTACCAGTTCAAACTAATTAAATGAAAGAATATATCCCGCTGAGTGCGGAATTGTCCATTACAGAAAATTACATGTGAGTACGGAATTGTCCATAATAACAGACGCGTGTGACCCTGAAACGGCCCAAACTGACGCCATAGTTATGACCCTTAGGGCTTAAAAATGGTTATATTCATACAATCGAGGTACCAGTTGAAACTAATTTTAAATGAAAGTATAGACCCCACTGAGTACAAAATGGCTCATAACAGATTTACACCCCCACATTGTTTTTCAATTATCTGTTATATATGGTCCAGGTTGATTGGTTTCCCTTTAATAGTTTTAAATACATTGATCTTGATAAATCAATAGGTTGCCAGCCCACTGCCTTTTAATGCCTGAAAGAGTTTCCGCTGTGATGGTTCAGTTATAAATGGCCCCCTAATCGAAGGTCTTGCGTTTTTATTGTATTTCATTGTTGTGTTTGTGTTGCATGTTCTTTTTATATTTGTGTACTATTTATATATTTGCATTGTCTGTGTTATCACCCAAGGTAGGAGTGGACGTAAAACCCCAGGAACGAGCGAACATATCTGTATCATTTGCTTGATAACGTCGTGAGTATCCTTGTGGAAACATCGTTTAGTACCTTGTACATGTATATAGACGATTTTGTTCTAAACTGACACTCTAAATTTTACATCCCTAGGCTTACAAAAAAGTTATTCTAACAAATCTTGACCCCCCACCCCCACCCCGCCCGCCCCCTCACATAGCTGAAATGGTTAGTCCTTTCAGTGACAGGTATTTGATAGCTGCCCTATAGCCAGTTTTTTCCATTTATGGTGATTCCTGATGGGTTCACAAGGTGGTCTGGTATGAAAACAATATTAAAGGGACAATAACACTCTTGCTGGCTTAGCAGCTCTAGAAAATAAATAATAGTCTTATTCTAAGTACTAGATGTTTATTTGTCCTACCTGTTGTGTAAATTGTCCATTACATCATATTTTACTTGTTCAGAGGGTTCGAAAATATTTTAAAATCCAAGTTACATTTGAAAAGGTTTACGTAAACCTTTTCAAATCATGTAGTTGAATTTTTCCAATTCTTTAAATTAGGTGTGTTAAGATGAAATTTGTATCATCAATTAATTTGAATATTGTAAAATAATACATTTTGTTGGCCAGAATAAAGATTGGGACATATTGTTCAATTACAACAAAAGTGTTATTGGGGCTTTAACACTACAGGTGCAGTTCTTATGTCCATGATTGTACTTGTTGGTGACAAAATTCTGTTTAAAACTTGCCTCACAATACCATTTTATGCATTTTGTCAGTTTGAACCATCATCTTTTATGGGTCATTTCGTTATCAGCGAGATGCACACTTTCATTTAAAATTAAAATGAACTGATACCTCGAATGTGTGAATATAAATTTTTCTCGAGCCTCGAGGTCGATATAATGGTGTCAGCTTGGCCGAAACCAACTGTTACGGACAATTTCGAACTCAGTGAGATGTACTCTTCCATTTAAAATTGGTTTGACTGGTACTTCGAATATATAAGTATAACCTATTTTTGACCCTTCGGCTCTGCGGTCCATATTTAGGGTGTCAATTTGCCCGTCCAAGGGCCACAAGCGTCTGTTATGGGCAACTTCGTACCTAGTGAGATGTACTCTTTCATTTAGAGTTGGTTTTGACCGGTACCTCAAATTTATGGCCCCATCGTCTTTGGGCGTCAATTTGGGCCATTCCATGGGCCCAATCGCCTGTTATGGACAATTCCGTAATCAGCGGCATATACCCTTTCATTTAACTACTAATAACTCGAATGTATGAATATAACCCTTTTTTTAAGCCACCCAGGGAGGATGGGGGGGGTATTTAGAGTGTCAGTTTGGGAAGTCCCAAGGCCAAAATCTTCTGTTATGAGCAATTTCGCGCTCAGTGAGATGTACCCTTCCATTTAAAATTGGTCTTGACTGGTACCTCGAATGTATGAGCAAACTCTATTTTGCCCCACCCCACTCCCTTCGGCTTTGGTGTGTCAGTCTGGGCCACCCCAGGGGTCTAATCGTCTGTTATGGGTAATTTCGTACTCAGTAGAGTATATTCTTTCATTTAAAATTGGTTTTGACCGGTACCTCGAATGTATGAGTTTAACCCATTTTGGGGGTCATTATAGGGGTCACCAGGGTCACACCCATGGACTGGGCCCCGGCAGACGCCCACTTCTGTGCACCCCAGGTTAGTATGTAGATGCCTATATGGTCAGATATTGGTACCTCGTTCGTCTAGGTTCGACCCTCTGGGCTCCTGGTCTAGAATGTTATTGTCCCTTTAATGATGTATTTCGTGATGGGTAGCTCGAATGTATGAGAAAACCCTATTTTTGCCCCACCCCACCCCCTTCGGCTTTGGGGTGTCAGTCTGGGCCACCCCAGGGGTCTAATCGTCTGTTATGGGTAATTTCGTACTCAGTGGGATATACTCTTTCATTTGTAATTGGTTTCAACTGGTACCTCGAATGTATGAATATAATTTTTTTTCAAGCCCTCTGGGATCTATATTTGGGGTGTCAGTTTGGGCCATCCCAGGGCCAAAATCGTCTGTTATGGGCATTTTCGTACTCAGTAGAGTGTATTCTTTCATTTAAAATTGGTTTTGACCGGTACCTCGAATGTATGAGTTTAACCCATTTTGGGGGTCATTATAGGGGTCACCAGGGTCACACCCATGGACTGGGCCCCGGCAGACGCCCACTTCTGTGCACCCCAGGTTAGTATGTAGATGCCTATATGGTCAGATATTGGTACCTCGTTCGTCTAGGTTCGACCCTCTGGGCTCCTGGTCTATTACTGTTATTTTATGGGGGATGCGCCAAGTAATATTTTCGTACGTGATCCCCATACTTAACATATTTCTCAGACAATACCCCCCTTGCCCTCTTTGATTGATCGACATTTAATTGTCGAATTGTCCCCATTGCGCCCGCGACCGTATCTCGTGGGGATGCAGGGGTACGTTGCACCATTAGAAACATATGACGCCCCGAGACATTGCGGTAAAAAATGACAACGTTTCAATTATAGAATAATACACTTGATTATGACCACAACTAGGTTATTGGCTAGATTATCCAGCCGTTTACATTATCATGAACAAAATCTAATGAAGGTAGGCTAAAGAGTCCCATAACAAGATGACGACGCACATGAAATTGATTGAGAGCTGCCATTCAATACCCAATAATTTATTTATTGTAAACTTTCTCTCTTCAGGGACTATATCTATGCTAATAGGCGCCATTACCCATATGTAACCAAGAGTTTTTTTTTATGTGGTTGATAAATATATCCAGTAAATTTCGCCAAATGTTGACAACCAACGATTGTAGATGATTAATAATTAATTTATAGATTGTTGTCATAATCTTATCATTAATTAGTCAATGACGTGTTTTTTAGGGTCACACGGGGTCATCTAAAGGGAAGAAACCTGATTAGCCTAATTAAACGACGAACATGATTGTAAGCACGTGTCAGAAGGGTGCACTCAAGGGTGGATACAGAAGGGTGTACCTCCTTTTTATGGGCAATGTTTGTAAAATATATCTTTAATCCAGTAAAAACGTTTCATGTGAATAACACTATTTACGTTATTATCCTCATCAATTTGTCAATTCTCTAGAAACTTACAAAGACATATTCTCCATTTGTTTATCTTTATTTACCCTACACGGATCAGAATGAATATTCGCTAGGCCGCTACAGTCACGGAAAGGAAAACATGGACGTGAATTATATTCCTTCTGCAATTTAAATTCTAAATCATTTATTTGAAGAATTAGAACAATAAATAAAGGTACTTGATGTATATCTGGATAAAAAAAATATTTCCTATTTAGTGTAAATTGGTACAGAAAATATAATAATAATAAAATAGTGCGCGGAGACGTAAAATGAGTAAAAGGCACCTACATTGTCCGAACCAGTTTACGTTACTCCGTTCTGTGTGAACAATGCACACGCTATCGAGGCTAATGATCGACGTCACACCTAGAATGCACGTGAACATATAACGGTCACGTTATATGACCCAGAGCTCGAAGAAGGTTAACATTTGTAAAACAGATTGTGCTTACCCAACTAATATGGACAAGTGGAGATTTTTTCTGACTTGAGGGATTTTAAGTTCGATTCTCAGGCTGCTCGGAGCGTGGATCGTACAAATGGAAAATTGAAATGTAATTACTATATTAAAAAATTATTTGGCATGGCTCGGCCCGGCCCGGCTGGTCATGAATGCAGATATCACATAATGTACTTTTGTTTCACCTGTTGGGGGTGGGTGGATGGCTGAATGGTTAGCACGTGCGTGCTATATCATAAAGCCTTGTCTACGATATCACCCTGGGTGGAAGTGGACGTTAAACCCCATACACGAACGAACGAACGACGAATTATTGAAATAAATTTAAACCATATGTTAGTCCCGAAAGGACCTAGTGTGTGTCGAGTGGACGTTAAACCCGATTTCTCTCCCTCTCTCTCTTTCACCTGTTGGGACACATAAACAATTTATTTGTTACCGTTTTGTCAGTAGCCTATATTATATAAAATCTCATAACGGAGAAGTATATTTGTGTGTATACATGTATATCAAGCTTCAAAGAGCTAGAATCAATTTATTTGGTCGGGTCCATTCTTGCTACTTTCTTTTCTTATATCGACTAATCGGTAAATATTATATGAAACAGAAATAAGTATGTTACAAACTGCTTTTAAACTGTAAAATATTGCATGTTTTAGTTCACTTGTCGACAAGGACCTCGTTTACACCCCCTCCCCCCTCTGATATATATAGACGAATAAAGCAGTATCTGTTATTAAATTCATGTGGTATATAGAAGAATTAAACAATATCTCTTATTTATTAATTGATTTTAAAAAATGAAACCACCGAATCTTCTACAAACCTCCATATTTCTCAAATACAAACTTTACAAACTTTAAAGTAGCTAAGCCTCTAACTCAATATCAACACAGTTGTTATCTTACCGGGAAAAGGTAGGCTTCTCATATCCAATATTAAAGCCAAAATAAACGTACATTTCAGTAATCAGTATCTATAATTGACCAGAAAGAACGAGGCTAGACATATTTCACAACTCATGTTAAATGGCGATGCCATAACTTATCTGGAGAGCATGCACAATAGACTGTAATAACCAGACACTATTCGGTTGAGAGTCATGCTGTATTTCGCTGGACATAACTAAATATGAAATAAGAGTCAAAATGGAAACAAATGAATGTAAATCATTTCATATACAATCAGATTACATTATTATATGCGATACGACACATTTGGACCAATTTCTAGATTCCAAATATTAGCAATAGTAAGGGAGAACTCTGGTTGGTCAGCATTAACTAAGTAGTGTGTACATGTATATATTGTCTTGTTATATTTTCATATTTTATCATTGCTTGATAATGACGAGAGAAGCCTAGTGGAAAAGTCGCGAGTTCATCATGTTTATCAATACGAGTTGATCAGAATATTTTCTGATTTGGTAGTCTTTTGTATTAATTTTCAATACCACATAGTACAGTTATAACTATAGAGCGCGTGCTAATCACAAGCAGACGACACAAAATATCATAAAACTTACACATAGGCCTACAGATCTATATACAGATCTAGCGTGAAAGGAAAGTAAAAGTGAAAGTAGAATTTCTGAGAAACTGTAGGAAGTGTACTTATGTTGACCATGACACCGTGGCGTATAAATGTAGATGTTGTCTGGTTTGATCGATAAATTTACATTGATGTTGATTGAAAAAAACGTGCAATATGACCGAACGGGGGATTAAAAATATCTGCAATGTCCCTTGTAGCCTATACAGTTTGTTTACGTATTGGGTGTAGGTTGATATCACGTGATCTGCGACAAAGGGGTCAAGACCAGATAATATGTTATTATTGTAATATATTATTCACTGTTTTACTTGTTTTGATTTTAATATCGTGTTTTATGTTAGACTAACTGATTGATTCTGTATTTTATATAACTCGTGTAACAGTAAGAATGTAAACTATAGTGTTTAATCGTGTGTAGTATTTTATACAGTAAGACTGTGAACTACAGTGTTTTAATCGATTTGATTTCATACCGTGCGTGTGGCGTGTGTTATATTGGACTAACTTTTATACAACATGGCGGAGCAGACAGACAAGGAGGTGTGTAGTATCTGTTTTAACTGACTATAAAACACCCGTTTTGATAGATTGTCAGCACCTGTTTTGTTTCATCTGTTTAGAAGATTATGTGAACAAAACTACTAATAAAGGCCAGTTCCTTTGTCCATTATGTCGCTGTCTTATAGACGGGGGTATGGAGCGTTTTAAACCCAAACTAAACATTGATGACAATTCTACTATTCCACAATGTGATGTATGTACTGAAGATACATGTCAATATTTTTGTCGAAACTGTGAACAATATTTATGTAAATCATGTAAAACCACACATGATAAGATGAAAATTTGTAGGGACCATGTTGTTTGTCGATATGATGAAAAACAAGTCTGTCAACAATCAAACGAACCAATGAAGGAAACGACACCAGCAACTTCCGTCACACATCCGAAAGATTTCTGTCCAAACCATGAAGATGAGACAGTAAAAATTTACTGTAAAGATTGTTTACTAGCCGTTTGTTACCAGTGTCTCGTGAATGATCATAACGGACATAATTTGCTAGATTTACAGAAGTATGAAGTCAGACAAAATATCAGACAAGACTTAAAAAAGCTGAATGACGATTTAGAAAAACAAATTACCAATATTCAGAAACATTATGATAATCTAAATCGTAAATTGACTCAAGTCAAAAACTGTACCAAAACAGAATGTGACAAAGTCGATGCACACGTGGATAAAATCTGCTCGGAATTTCGTAAAATTGGAGAAAATATTAAAAAGGAAATGCAGAAATCTAGTGAACAAGAAGAATCCAAATTAGGTAAATTAATGGAGGACATTAAAAGACTAACAGAAGATTTAAAAGCTAGTGTTGTATATTCAGTGAATGTTTTAGAAGATTCGTCCATTGTTGAAGTTTTACAAAGATTACCTAAAGTTAGACAGGAGAAAGATGAAAGTTGTAGAAAATTGGATATACCTGATGTAAGATATTCAACATTTCAAGTAGCAGAGATAGATAAAACTTTGTTAAGTAATCAACTTGGTAAGATTGTAAGTTGTGATGAGAATATGTATGAAGATGTTTTTGATGTTGATACTGTGTCACGTGTTGGTTATGAGGATGGTAAACAACATGTAGTTTCAGGTTATACATGGTGTACTTGTGTGTATACAGATGAAGACTACCCATCATCATTACTTGTTAGATTAAACCTGATTGACGTAGAAGATACAAGTATTACGTCATGTAATGTTGACGTCATATATAAAGTTATAAATAAAACAGATGATAGACAATCTGTAGTTAAACAATGTAATGGGACTGTTGAAGCTGGTGGTGGTGGGTTAGACTGGACTGATCTTATTGACTTGAAGAGACTCAGAAATCCTGTCAGTGGATTTATTGATCATAATAGAGAATTTACAATTCAAGTAACAATGAATGTTTTAAATTTTTATAGTAACCCAAACAGGAAAGTATTATATTTAAAATTCGGCCCCTAAACCGCTCATTCTTAATGCAAGGGAAAAGGTCTGGAAAAAAAGTCTACCCATGGACCAAGTTGCTCTTCTGAGTAATTGGACTGGTACCACGTGACTGTACTTGCGAGGTTCTAGATTCCGGTTTGTCCACAGTTAACACCTATTTTGATAAATACTACATGAACGTAATGTAATGTACTCAACACCAAAAACACTTCAATGTACGCCAGACGTGCGCCTATTAATTATTTTTCGGGTGGGAGGGGGCGCGAGTAGACAGGGTTTTTTACCTTTTTGTATAACTCCCATGACGTCATAATATTTATGATTTATGAAAATGGCGGCTGTAAATATCTTTCCCAGAATAAATACTCCTGACAGTGTTTCGTTTGATTGAACCTAATCCCACCCAAGCACTGCTGGACTGACTGCAAATTGCTGTGTTGAACAACTAGACCACCCAAACTTGACCCTACAATTTATTATAATGGGGTCCAATATTTTTACATTATTCAAGTAACACAGGGTTGAAAAGTTTGGTTTTTTTTTTGTTGTAATTTGGTATATTTAAAGGCTGATGTTATCCGCCATGTTCCCACTAGTTTATAGTTCACACAATCAACTTGACATAACATGATCAGAAACTGATCATCATCGAACTTAGTCAAGCTATGAACTTTAAATCAGGTCTTCACCCCACAAATCATGCCGTTTCAATTTTGAAGATTATCATACCGTTTTGGGCACCCAATTCATTCGTGAGCATTATATTATGGCTGCCGTTTAGGGCGCCCCATGGATCAAGTCACTCGGCTTTATGTGGCCCCCTATACTCCTCGCAGTGTTCCGTTTGATTAGAGCTAATCCCACTACTCACTGCTGGAAAGAGTGACAATTCTTGTTCTAAATTATGATTGGTTGATAGTCCCGTTAACCAATCGCTGAATGCGTTAGAAAGGCTCTACCTTTAAAACAAAGCGTCAAATTTGACCAAATATGTTTACATAACGTTACGTCATGGCTCACGATATTGCAGTAAAACTAATTGCGTGACGAACGAGGCTATCAGCATTGACATAATGTAAACATAATGGAGACGAGCAGACTTTCGCCGTCTTTGATACCTTAAATCACTGTCCAAAGTTTTAGGAAAGACCCCAGATTAAACGAAGGGCTGTCATGTTGCTGTACTCAAGTGATAGATTTGATTGAACGGGAAGAATAGACACACTCCCTCAAAAGTTCAAGAATCAGAAGCCAATCCAGCAATGGTCAGAGGGGGATTTCTCGGGCCATTGCTTCGGGAATATGGTGGCGCCCATACTAATATGGAGACGCTGGTCGTTGTCCGCGTATTGCGTCCTTTGGCACCTATTGATGAGGTCGATTTTTCTCCAGTAGGCAACTGCCCCACTTGTCTCCCCCCCTCGCTATCTACGCGCCTGTGACGTATCTCCTTTAAATCTTAAATTAATAAACTTATTCAAAAGAACATATTATTGAAAAAGAGATCCACAACGCTATTTGTCTAGAACAGACAAAAAGAATACATGTCTCTGAATTTAATGTCAAGATTATCATGTATATGTTTCGGACTTTTCGGTGTCGGTGTGGTCTGGCGCGTGGTATACACGTGCTTAAACCGACAAAGTCATTAATTACCGTCGTCATGTAAGCCCGAGACCCTGGCACACGCCGTACTTGCGATAACCTTATTAGGAAGTACGAGCGGAAGTTGTATGCACGTGCGACCGTTTATATATTGTTTAATTACATCCTGAATACGTTGAATAAAAATCCGGTATTTTATAAACATGTCATTAGTCATGTATAATAGGAGTCGACGTTTACTTATAAATATGTCATTAAAGTTTATTAATGATACGCATTTTACCTTAAATGGTCATTAATGGAGATTTATATTAGATTGCCCAGACTCCTTTTATTTATACTAGATTGTCCAGACTTGCCTTAGATCAATTTGTCCGCGCATCAAATAGAACGAATAACTTGTATTTGTTGAATACAAACCTCTGTTAAATTGTTAGTTAGTTCCCTGTGTAGGGAATATACCAGTTTAATATATTATACACGGTAAACACCGTTATCTCATCTACGACTGTATAATGTCATCAGGATATAGGTGGAGAAGTTTGTCGTCTTTATACCTCGTTCAAAGGTGAGATAAAATACGTCATAATGTCACCGTCGTGTAACACAGTTATAAGGTGTGTTAACTCGTTTGTCATCTAAGGCCTGTACACACTGAACGATTTCTCGCACGTGCCAATCTATCCAGTAAATTAGGGAAGGGGCTGGTTGTCGCAGATAGATTAACAGTCGTTAACATACATAGAACAAGTGAAACGTCACGGACAATCTAACTTGTCTGCGATATCACTATTGGGAAGCAGACGTTAACACTGACCAATCATTGGTGAAAATATAATGAAATGAGGTTTTGTGTCTTATTGTTCCACACCAACCGGGATAGCAAATGAAGACGGGCATACGTCACGCAATGTGCTATACGGAAATTCCAAATAGCAAGGGTTCTTTTACATGCACATCAACGAATGCAGAGACAGGACTCGGTTTGAGGTCCCATTCCAACGAATGATCCTCGGTAGTAGTTGCTGGTTTAACGTACCATCCCAACGACTGATCTCGGAAGTAGTTGCTGGTTTAACGTCCCATCCCAACGACTGATCCTAGATAGTAGTAGCTGGGGGTTTAACGCCCCATCCAAACGACTGATCCTAGATAGTAGTAGCTGGTTTAACGTCCCATCCCAACGACTGATCCTAGGTAGTAGTAGCTGGGGGGTTTAACGTCCCATCCCAACGACAGATCCTAGGTAGTAGTAGGTGGTTTAACGTCCCATCCCAACGACTGATCCTAGGTAGTAGTAGCTGGGGGTTTAACGTCCACGGTGTACACGGGCCTTTAATATATCTGCCTTCTTTGTTTATAGGTGTGCACAGGCCTTTAATATAGCCGTCTTCGTGGTTTATAGGTGTGCATTGCTGTCCTTGTTGTTTATATGTATATCGTCCAATCCCAACGACAGATCCACGGTGTACACAGACCTTTAATATAACTGTCTTCGTGGTTTAGAGGTGTACACAGGCCTTTAATATAGCTGTCCTTGTTGTTTATAGGTGTCTATCGTCAAACAGATGACATCATGTTGAATTAACTCTGGTGTGGGTGTAGGTAACCGAGTTTTGTTTAAACCTACCGTGGGGTCGTTGTCATTGTGATCCCTCCAAACTCCCTTGGCGTCCAGGTTAAGAACCAGTGTAAAGATCCAAAGGTGGGGAAACTTATATGTGAATCCTATAGTAGGCCGTTATAGTATTCCATCGGATGGTGCCTTTTACTAAGCATAGTCTTGAAAGTTTGCCAGTATGTCCATACCATGGATGTCATTAATTTACCGAAACGGTTTGCCGTATAATAAATTTGGCAATTCCGTGTCCCACTCACGGACTGGAGGGGGAAAGATAGACGGCCTAAAACTTTTTGTTATGCCAGAATACTAAAGTGGATAAGTTCCTGTGACCCCCCCCCCCACCTCCGATCATCCCTAACCGGCCTACCCCGTTTGTAAATGACATAGAAGACGTCACTGCTCGCCATCCTTAGGTTTAAAATGGATATGTTAATTTCGTGACTGTCCGACAAGTGTTATCTAGAATCGTAGGTTTAATTACGCATTGTTTAAACTAATTTTATCTAGAATCGTAGGTTTAATTACATATTGTTTAAAATAATTGTATCTACCTTGTGTAGGAAGAACAAAACACGAGATAATAAATTCTATAAATCACACCTGCACATCTACATCGATATCACTTTATACACGCTTACGCATCTACATCGATATCATCGCCAAACATTCAAATAGTTTGTCAACATGTACTTGTATATAAAGAGCATCGACAGCGCTATATAAATGTTAAAATAATAAATAATTTGTTTAAACAATATTGTTTTCAATAAACAGACAAGGGCCTTTATAATTTCTCTCCAGACATATAAAATCTTATGGTTACAATAAACAATGGTCGACATATATATATAGGTAGTGAGTTACAAACATATATACAAATAAACTCCCCAAATTTTACATAGTATATAATATATTTTAGAATGCTACACTCTCTTGAAACAAAATAATTAGCCCTGGTCGGTTTATAATTGTTTTATTTGGGTTCGATTATATCACGACTGACATGAATCTACAAAAAGTTTTCTGTAATATAAACGGTTTTAAGCTTCAATTTACGACTCGTAGCAAAGTTTAGATGAAGAGTGAAGGTCAGTTCTTGGAATTGGATTTCGGCAATGAGGTGAGTCTACATAGTTTAAGGTTATGTGTGGGTGGGTTACGGGTTTCTGGTGGCGGGTGTTAATTGAGGGCGGGGGTTTCAGAACCTGAACCATTACATATAGTCATCCATATTCATCCTTGGTTAGAAAATGGAAATGCCGGAGTTACCCGCACCCCCACGGACCCCGGCTCGATTAGAGTTCATCTTACACTTTTATACATTATTTTCATTTCTATGGTTTCTTCTGCAACGCGATTTCTTACTGCCAGGAGATTATTTTACAAACACAACAATGTGTATACAGATGTTCCACTCTAATAACTAGACAACACTTTCTTGGTCAGCCCCGCTGGCGATCCCCTGCCATCTGAGATTCCACCATGCACCGTGCCCCACAGCCTTAGTCGAGAGTACTATGGCTCATCTACTTTAATTGTCTTCCGAAAAAGAAAACATTTTTGTTGTTAATCATCTTGTATGGAGCAAAAAACCTGGACACAGAACCTCTCTGGTTTAAGTTGAAAACAAATAATCCTACGTCTTCCACAAAACCTTCAAAATAAACATTAGAAAATAAAACACCCTTTGAAAAGAAGGATCCCTGAATTCATTCTCTCGAGGTCGTCTTATTCTTTCATTGTTTGATAAACAACGTCATATCCAGTAATCCTCATTAGTCCAACACAAACAACACGAGATTTGTAAGGAATTTGGAGTGTTTTGAAAAACCAACGGTAAACAAGAATCCAAACACGTCATCATTAATTCTACTTCCGTTTGTTTCAACTCCATTGAAGGGGTTTTGACAAGTCAATGTTTTAGCAAATAACCTCATCTAATTAAAATGGAGATTTAACGCACTACATATTTTTCACCAATCCCCGGATAGAGGGGTTCTGTTTACTCTTCACTGAATTCTACCTACCAACGAATCTTCTATGTGCGCCATCAACTTGGCCGCTTTTGTTTCCAAGGCCCTTCACTTTGCACCACCGACAAGGCCCTCCGCACTGCACCACTGTCACCCCCACACACCCATACTGTGTCAATAACAATGGAACACCACTTTGGAAAAACGCGCGGAAAGTCCATAGCTATGTGAGAATGTGTTTCTGGGCGGCCGCTTTCTAGCTTTTCATCAAATTCTAATTGCCAAGACATATTTGACATTTACGTTATTGTGTTCATTTTTAGTTTTTAATTGATAGAATTTTGTAACAAGCCCTTTAAACCATAGGGTTAACCCCTAGATGCAAAACGCCATTTTACTTGAGATGTAATATGCCCTTTTAACGAGAAATATAACAAGTCATTTTACTAGAGATGCAACACGCCTAGAACTGTAACAAGCCCTTTAAACTCTAGACGAGTAAAATTATAAACGCTGTTCTGTAACCCCATGTGTCTCACTTGTTCTATGTACAGAGTTTGTTGTCCATGAATTCCCACGGAATGTTTAAAATATCCCCGGTTTCCTACAATTCCACGTCTTATTTAACCATTGTTACTCTCTTTTGACCGGTAACCTTCCTAACCCCTCCTACCCCCCCCCCCCCCCTGAAGCTCCTGCTGCTTTGATGGCGGGTAAGCCTAGAAGATTGTTTGGTACCACGTGGCTTGTATCCGCTGGTAATATAACCTACATACTGTCCAATTTCCGGCGTCGTCCCCATTGTCAGTGTTGCAGAACAGAGGGCCTGACTAGGACAGCTGCCTAGTCATTCGCATGGGACCAAAATCCGAGGTCCCGTGTACACATTGGCGTGCACGTTAAAGATCCCTTGACAGTTGGAATTCGATATAAGAGTAGGCCGTACCGCCGCTGCCCGTGCAATATTTCCCTTGTAGCAAACTGATTGGGGTATGCGCGTCTTCATTAGCCCAGTTTAGGGGGAGAACAGTAGGACGTTAAACCCCATTTCATTTCCCCCGGAGCGATGTATCGGGTGCAAACCCCTCTTCCTAGCCCTAAAGTCGCTGAAATAGAAAATGTCGAGGAACACGAGTGTTCAGGCGGTTTAACACCGAGAGAGAGAGAAAAAAAAAACCAGACAGAGACAGAGAGAGGGGAACATGGGGTTTAACGTCCTCTCGACACAAACTAGGTTATTTCGAGACTAACACATGGTTCAATTTTATTTCAATAATTCGCTTGTTCGTAGGGGTCTTTAGCCGTGGGAGGAAAGGGAGTACCCGGAGCAACCCACGAGGTTAGACAGGCGACCCTATTCCTTGTCACGTACACCAGTTGACTAAATGACAGACCTTATGATACAGCGCGCACGTCTACGAATAGAACAGAATTTACTGAGAGTTTACTGCTCTGACAGCAGGAACCAATTTGTTCTTGTTGACAGCCTAATCACCATTTACGTAATTAGAATGAAGTGATTGGGGTTTCACATTACGAGAAAAAAATCTTTTGTCAGCTACTGCATGCGTACACCTTAGGATATTTCCTTCATTATTCATTAAAATTATGTTGAAGCTGGCGATCCTTACATGGAGAGTTTATCCTATCGTTGTGTTTTATCCAGACATGTCCGATGATGACATTGGCCATTTGTTTATTGTTTGTTTATTTGTTTGTTGTCAGCTAATTCCCCGTTAGTTGCCATGGTGACTAGAAGACGGATGTAATCTGGATTAGCTGTTGACAACCTCACAGATTTCTAAAGGGCGTTCAGACCTCTCTCACAAATGTCATTGACCGTTTCACTCTGGGCCATATTTTCTCCTACTCTGCTGTTAATTCAGTATTCAGACCTCTCTCACAAAGGTCTCTCCTACTCTGCTGTTAGTTCAGTATTTATTAAACGATACTACCTGTTAATTCAGTATTTTACTGAAGAGATTTCACATGGCTTATCCGTCGTATCTTTGCTAACTGAATCTCCACTCCCCCAATAAGACATAGTTTTGTATCAGTCCCACCTCACCCGCCTCTAGGTCACAGTCCTGTTAATTATTCTACAGGTTTACATAGCTGCCATTATTCCGGAGAGTTGTTAATTCCTTGCTAACTCTAGCTATTATTCAACTCGCTGATTTTGAATCCGTTACACTATTGTATAAGTTGACTCTATAAACCAATGATTCAAATCTGTCCGGCATTTCCATAGACATTCTCACCAGATGACGTCAACAAAATTTGTTGGACTTCCTTCCGATGAAATCCAAGACAGGGTACAGGGTATTGTCTACCGCATTGGTTTTATCATGGACCGTATATAGATGGACAGGCAACGCCCACGTTGCCTTCAGAATTGTATGCCACGGCAAAAAGAAGGCTGGACAATATACGGTCCATGGTTTTATTTGATATTCAGATTGGGTACATTTTAGCCTGGATTAGGGATCAAAAATTATATATTTTTCTTTGAATGACGGGATCTTGGGTATGACGATCAAAGAATGCTGTGATTTAATGTTGACCATTGTGTTGTGACGTATAATTATTTAAAGTGACGTATAATTATCTATGGTGACCATGACAGCTAACTTAAAGAGGTGCCTGGATGATCTGTCATATTAGATGATAGATTAGTTCCTGTCATCCAGTTCCTTAATTACATACTTGCACGAATACATAGAAGCTGATACAAAAAACGGTAAATTGACAGAAAGGTGAAAGGTGAAAGGTCAAACAAAATGGCTGTCATTTTATCTCTTCCATTAGAATTGTCAGCCTCTTTTTTTTTTGTAAATTGACAAAGCATCTTAAAGAAAATCGTGACTGTCGATTTGTCTTCGATTTCTTTCTCGGTCTTAAATGGTTTTAACTGTTATAAATAAAGTGAAATACACCAGGCCTCCTGATAATATATATAGGCCTGATAATATATATAGGCCTGAGAAACACTTTACATATCCAGAAGAATAAAATTGAATTATTCTATATTTCTGTCAAATTGCTGAATAAATAGAAAACTAAGTCGATGTTTACAGTGTAAAACACAATGTCTACTGGACGAGGAGAGGGAATCAGATATAAATAGCAAATTAAAATTCAGATATAATCGTGGCACTTGTAACAACTGTTGTAGAAGATAATCTTCTCTCTGACAACGGCATCGTTTTTAATATCTGTAAGAATGCCAGGAATTTTAAAAGTGGGTGGAACATTTAGAGGAATAAGTCATGTGGAACGAATGTTTGACCCGCGTCTGGTGATTGTGTCAATCATGGAGTTTAATATAATAAACATATTCTCTATATCATTCTTAAATTCCAATTTCAATTATACGATTTTATATATATTTCTTTATTTGAAGGAAGAAACAGGGTTGGATATGTCCCTCTATCGAATGTATAGAAGTTACGACATTTGTGTTCGCGTCTTGGAAAGAAATCGCGTTTAACGCCGCGTCGACGCTTTACTTTGACGCTTTAATTACTTTATTTATTTATTTCAAAAGGGTAGAAAATTAGGCCAATGGCCTTTCTTACATTTTGCCCTTCAAACAATGAGAACATATGTACATTTAATAGATAGAAAAGAGTTTGAAATTTATACATTAAAAGATATATACATATATATATTATAATTATAATATAAACAAATAAACAAAACACCAAACCATTTGAACATGTATTTACAGATGTACATTTTAGGCACATAAGAGGTGAAACATGGCATTGAAGAGGAATGACTGTGACAAGCTCATAATTAATACATGTACACGTAACAATGAATATATAGATTATATACAAGGTTAATCAAATAGGGTAAAAGACAGTAATTAATTCTCATTTAAATATTTAATTACATTGGCTTGCTAGGATGATAACTGTGCTGTATTTATTAGAGACTTTTGGCAAGTGGCAGTTTTCCTATCCGTATCACGTATCCGTATCGTATACGTGACACGTTGCGTCTGAGTAGTTTTAGAGTTTTGGCATATTCTTGCGTCGCGTACGTATGCGTCACTGAGCTGTGTTTAGTTCTGTACAGCATGATGGCAGTTATCTACCAAGATCACCATCAGTACTAGTAAAGTGCCTTGCCTACAATTTCTCGGAGCGCGTGAAGTCACTCGACAGTCGCCGAGCTATTAAAACAATTAATGTCGCATCATAAAAAAAATCTTTGACTTTGACTCGACAGCAATTTCTGGTTTCACTAATTTATCATTTACACCCTTTTATCATAGAATCACACCATTTACAGATTTGCAAGGTCCCATATCTACCTAAATCTAGCGCGTAAATCAACTATAGCGTGCAGACAGGCAGACAGGAAAATTATGAAAATTCCGAGAAAAGCCCTCAAAAGTAATGATTAAATTCCAGTCTTTATTATGATTAAATTCACATCAAAGATGCACATAGATTCATAAAAAACGGTATGATACAACATTCCAGCGTCTAAATGTTATACGGACCTTCTCCGTATGAAAGTTGTTTGGTACGGGCTGCCGTACGTATCCGCGTGTCGTATAACGTATGAGAAATACACACACATTGATGACGTCACACACAAAATCCATATGGATACGTGATACGCACTAAGAATGTACGCTTGCCAAAAGTCTGTATTATTTCCGAGGTTACGTGTGCTAGAATTTTTTTATTTCTATGGTCCTTATACTAGGAGGTTAACTGTAATTCATTAGATTAATTATAAGAAATTCAGCCATCCTTTGAATATTATAAGAATAAAAGCTTGCAATGAAAACCCGAGTTCTAGTATAGCCTGGAGGTCGGGTGTTCGATCCCTGCATTGGCCGAGAAAGTTCATCCAGATTTTCTGACGTGGTTTCCCCTTGTCAAAGATGCATAACGGAGGGCCTGACAAGGACAGCGGTCTTGTCATTTGGATGGGGTGAGAACACCGAGGTCTCGTGTACACATTGGCGTGCTCGTAAAAGATCCTTGACAGTCGGAATTTGAAATTAGAGTAGTCCGTAGCTTATGTTTGTAATTTTGGCCGCCGAATTTGTGTTGATAAACAAGAAGTTAAACCCATTCATTTACACCCTAAGAGAGAGAGAGAGAGAGAGAGAGAGAGAGAGAGAGAGAGAGAGAGAGAGAGGGAGAAATGTGGTTTAACGTCCGCTCGACACAAACTAGGTCATTTCGGAACTAACATATGGTTTAATTTTATTTCAGTAATTCGCTTGCGCGCAGGCGTCTTTAGCAGTGGGGAAACCGGAGTTCCTGGAGAAAACCCACGGGGTTGGACAGGCGACCCTACTCCTTGCCACGTACAACCGGGGATTTGAAACCACGCCAGTTGACTCAATGACAGGCCGTACACCCTAACAGGATGAAAAGTATAAAATGGCCTTATAGAGAAGTGTTATTGGGTGTCCCAGACAACTAAGCACACTCTGTCTACAGTAGTTTTAGATTGCGGAATGGGTGGCCTGATTCATGTCCTAGAAAACATGAAGAACGAGGCGTGTTGCGTGGAACTCTGCCCTTCTCCTTCTTGTTGACGTTTAACGTCTGCTTACACAGTAATAATATCGCAGACAACATATAGAAGTAAAATATGATTTTACAATCTTTCCATCGGGGCGTGTTTGAGTTACCCATGATTTACTTCTCCGTTCACCGAAATGTTATCACAGACTATTTAAGCAATCAGGGAGTCCTCTCCACCTATACCTTCTAGAGGCTCCCAGTCTACTTGTTGTCAAGTTAGTTTGCACCCTCTATACCCTCTAGAGGTTCCCAGTCTACTTGTTGTCAAAGTAATCCGAGAGTCCATACCCTCTATACCTTCTAGAGGCTCCCAGTCTACTTGTTGTCAAGTTAGTTTGCACCCTCTATACCCTCTAGAGGTTCCCAGTCTACGTGTTGTCAAGGTAATCCGAGAGTCCATACCCTCTATACCCTCTAGAGGTTCCCAGTCTACGTGTTGTCATGTATGTAGGGTAATGATATGTTAAACTGTTAGACAATGTAGATGTATATCATTCCTATTGCTTATATACATGTGTCTAAATATACACCAAGCACGCGCTTTATATGACACGTCATATTCTACAACAAACGACCATGAACTATATATTATTAAAGAGATCTTGTCAATCAAATAGAATAGAAAATTAATTGTGGTTTAAGGCTCTACTTTTCTGCACCAACCGGGCTAATGTGCGTGTCATGGAGAACATTTTGTCTAATTAGCGACAATACGGCCTACTCATAAGTTACATATATATATAAATTGGCATGTTTTTAATTCTATTTCCAACTGCCAGACGATCACTAACCTGCTGCCAATGGGAGCACGGGACCTTGTTTTGTGTGTACCACCCAAACGACTGGATACCCGTCATACTCTATCACTGGGATCACCTTCGCTATAACCGGGTACGTACGAATCCCAACGTGCCCCCCCCCCCCCCCTTGTCAGTATGACACTACGGGATAGCCGGGAAAACGGACGTCTCGTGTACAAGTTGACGTGTACGTAAAAGAATACTTGACGGTTGAATGCGATAAATATTATGTGGAAACACGTACCGCTGTCATGGAAACATTTCCCTCATAGCATAGCGTATGACGTCATCATTGCCCCAGTTGGTGCAAAAAACTGGGCCATTAGACCCCATTTGATTTGATTAACTCTGGGTATTATATTAATATCCCCGGCTTCAAACAGTCCGACCATCTCTTTAACCTACGACGATGAAATACTCGTGTTGACAAGAAAATACTGATAAGATTGTGTAACATTCTTGTCATATTGTGAGTTACTCGTGCTGAATGTTTATAAATTAGAGAGAGTGATTTACGGTGAGTGGGTGTCGGTGTTGAGTAACTAATTACCCTCTACTTGCCGATCTATTTAAAGGACGAATACGAGAAACGAAAAGTAAGGCAGTACGTGAATCATGAGATAGAAAACGAACAAATAGCCATGGAGAAAACGCCGATATTCACCACTCACACGTAATCATGGAAGTCAATATGTTAGTCCCATAATGACATAGTTTTATATCTTATTCCAGTCGTTATATTTGTAATACGGGTAACCGGAGTTTGTAATACGGATAACCGGAGTCGACGACCTATTCTGAATAGTGGACATTTTGGACTGTCATTCCTTCTTTCACCAAGTTACACGGGATTCATATAGTATAGGTGCATGAAGCAATAAGACTTCAAGTTTAATTATTTTCATTAAATGTCCAAACTTCTAAAATGTTTTATTGTTACTGAAGTAAATTGAAATAATAACATATTGTTGAGGGGGGTGAGGAATAATCGCAAACACGTGCTAGAATAATATATTTAAAATAGTAATATACTTTATGCTTCGCTTTAACTAAACTCCATGTCTGGATAATAAATAGGGTGTTTGAGGAAGAGGAGGAATAATTACAAACAAGTGTTAGAATAACTCACTTGTCATAGGTTATTTAATTTATATTCAGAATAATATATTTAAAATATTATTATACTTTATGCTTCGCTTTAACTATTCTCCATGTCTGGACGATAAATAGGGTGTTGGGTGACCGAGTGGGTTAACGCATGCGCTTTAGATCACAAGGTCTACCATTGAGTCAAGTGGTGTGTGTTCGATTCCATGCGTGTACGTGACCAGGAGTAGGTTCGACTGTCAAACCTCGTGGCTTTTCTCCGGTTACCTATCACTGCTTTCCAACACCTAACCATAATGATCGTGTTTGTGTTGAGTAGACGTTAAACTGTCTCTCTCTCTCTCTCTCTCTCTCTCTCTCTTCTCTCTCTCTCTCTCTCGATATGCACGTTCATTGAGACCAAGATGATAGACAACCTACGTTTAAGGTTCTAAATATTTTAATTACTATATAAAAGAAACCTTTTTGTTAAATTTATATAAATATAATTTTGTTGCGTCTTCAATATTCCATTGCTTAAATTTGATTTATGTACAACATATTTCAACAATTTCATGGCTGCTGGTCTGAGATCGAATATATCATTCCTAGAAATAATACACTAGACTTGACTTGTATATTACAACATAAACTCTAAAAGATAAACTCAATCTAACATTTAATTATGTTTTACTCTAAGTTTCCTTTAACCCTTTATCGCCATTAAACAGTTTCTGTGTTCTAGTTTTTCACTGAAGCTTTTTAA
Organism: Patella depressa; assembly: GCA_948474765.1. NCBI lineage: Eukaryota > Metazoa > Mollusca > Gastropoda > Patellidae > Patella > Patella depressa. Next base: position 73,118,406 of record OX419720.1, on the reverse strand, counting down.
ATGTAATTATGATGGTATTTTATCTGTAAATAATGAAGTGACGATTGTGTTATAGAAATATTTTATACATTCTACCCCAGTCTAATATACACTGGTAATCATAAAACATATCATTTTATTTATTGTTTATATTTTATATCATACCATGTGGTTCATCTCATCTCGATCCGGGATCAAGTCCCGTGTTGTGATCCCGGATCCAGTACACGAATCCAAGATACCAGTAAAATAAAATGAATGTTTGGCATCCTAATTTTTTAAAAAAAAAACACTTGGGTTAATGAAGACGGGTATAGTCTACACAGTGTATATATGAGAGACATTTTGTCCAGACGTCGGCTTCTGTCTTCTGATCATTAAATTCCAACTGTCTAAGGTTCCATTACGTGAAACCCAGCAATGAAATAAAATGACTGTTCTGCTCCGAACTGGGCTCATGAAGGCTGGCATACGCCATACAGTGTGCTATGAGGGATATTTTGACTGGGCAGCGGCGCTACGGCCTACTCTTATATCGAATTCCAACAGCTAATGGATCTTTTACGTGCACGCCAATGTGTACACGGTTTTTCATACCATACGCACGACTAGACAGCTGTCCCTTTCAGGCCCTCGTTCTGCATCACTGACAGAAGAAACCACACCGGAAAATCGAGATTAACTTTCTCGACCAATGCAGGGATCGAACACCCGACTTCCAGGCTAGGAAGCCAGCGTCTTACGCACTTAGCAATCGAGTAAGTGTAATAAAATTCTATCATTGTCAGGTGCAGAAGAGTAGGACGTTAAACCCCATTTCATTTCATTTACAATAACTCGGTTGAGCCTAGGTGTTTTATCCGAGGGAGGAAACCCGAAGATCCAATGTACAGGAGTTGAACCGATCTGAAATTTAACCAAAATTAAGGGCTTGAAAGTAAGTAAGATAATTCAAAAGAAAAACCTTTGTTGGCTAATATCTTGGACTCGATTGTGAATGGGGTTTAAAGTCCTACTTTTTTACATCGCCTGGGCTAATGAAAATGAACACACGCCATGCAGTCTGCTGTTTTAAATTCCAACTACCGGGTACCAAGGTTTCGTTTTCGTGCACGCCATCGTCGACACGGGTCTGCCGTGGTTAAAATTAGCACGCGCGCGCTGTGTCATAAAGCCTGTCATTAGTCAATTGGCGAGGTATCGAATCCACGTGACAAGGAGAAGGGTCGCCTGTCCAACTTCGTGGGTTTTCTCCGGGTCCTCCGGTTTCCTTCCATTGCAAGCGAATTGTTGAAATAAAATTGAACCACGTGTCAGTCCCGAAATGACCTAGTTGGTGTCAAGTGGACGTTAAACCCCACTCTCTCTCTTTTTAACCGATTGCAGTGGTTGGTGCTACTCGGGTAAGTGGTTTTAATTTTACAGGTATTCTAACCACGAGTAAGTCGTATGTCTTTTTACTTTACCTTATATTTGTATATTTGTTTTGTTAACATACTTTGTTAACACGTGTATATTACATATCACTAATTACTTACTTTACACGCGGTAGGTCCACAATCACATCAAATATCTTAATTGCATTCCCCAAGTTTTTGCGGGTTTTTGGTTCCAAATTTGTTGCCCGAAGTACTTTTCAATCTTTCTGTTGGCTGATAATAGCAACTACATAAGAACCAAACGACGCACAAGAAATACCAGTAAGACAATTCTGCGGACGAGTTAAACCTGCGTGGATGAGACAAAATACATAGATTTTGTAAGCTATAAACACCAGTCCAGGTGAATAGATCCGGGGGTCAGTCGTACACGTCAACTGGGTTGTACAGTCCCGGGCATGTAGTGATTCAAAAAAAAGAAAATAAAAAAATAAAATAAAGAAGAAATTACAGGAAAGATTGTAATAATGCAACTTGATAAAACAAATAGGCCTACATGGTTTCTAGCGCCACTTTTGGATATTGCATCCCGGGGCCACGATACCCCAACATTGATGAGAGCTTCAAACCGAACGAAGACGGGCCCAGACCCTACGGCACGAAGACCTGCGCAAATGGCTGACCAATTACACCCCCCCTCTCAAAAAAAAAAAAAAAATACCCCCAAACTAAAAATGGACAGACAGAATCAAATTCTAATTATCCGCGTCCAATCAGAAAAGTCACTGGTTTTCTTCTACTTGACGATTTAGTAACAATTTCTTTTATTGAAACACTACTTGGAATATCCTTGACGGGGATGTCGCTGGAATCATTAATATAGACGTCCCATTCATCAGGATTTCCCATCGTAGTTGCCCCTTCTCAGTGATGCAGGGTGGGGGGTATGATACCGGACAACGTTCGGAAGGGAATAAAAACCGATGTCCCGTGTACTAATTGGCGTGCACGTAAAGGATCCTTTTACAGTTGAAATTCGGTATAAGAGTGAGCCTTGATCCCGCTGCCCGGACACACCCTAGTTATTACACCACAGTAGGACGTTAAACCCCATTTCATATGTTATATTGCAACTAATTAAAAATAAAACTAAGTGAAATCGGGGACCGAGTAAAACGACGCCACCACACCAGCCGTCGTCGATAACCATATTCCAGATGTAATAGTTTCGAGATCTGCCCAGAAAATAACTATACGATTTGATTACAAAACGGCTGTTTTAAACAGACCGAAAAATTTTAATTGAAACCAAACCCAAATTAATTGCAGATTAGTCGAATTTTGTTTTTACTCATTCTTTATTTTATGACTCTAGGAGAATTTAATTTGTACCGGTATCCCATAAAATGTTTAATATCTGAATCTCTTGATATAGTCTCTAGTGATCGTATTGTAGCTTCGCCGCGTTTTCATTGATCTAATATTTCCTTTCACAACTTATTCCCATGGCACACAAAGCGCGTTCTTCATTCATTCATGAAATCATTTAATTCCAATATCTTACCACGCCTGGATAACCGTTCATAAGGATTACCGTTAAATGATAATATGAATATTCATGAGGTATAGCAGTGATTGTCAAGTCTCATCTTCTGTTCAACTGTAAACTGAGATAGCGGTAGTCAGTGAAAGCTTGCAAGTATGTGAGTGGAACGATAGGACAAGTCTGTTCATCAATACGTTGAGTCAATATTAGTTTCTTGGTGAAATAACGTGCTATGTTAAAGTGTGTGTTTAAATCAGGTTGTAGCGGTGTTGTTTGTTTGTTTGTATTCAGGGGGTGACGTTGACTCATTCGTGTGTTTAGGACCCAGGTTTTATGGAAGAGTGGAGCGGTGTTGATTGCCATGTCATTTTTACCGGTAACCTGGTCTCTACTGACAGCTCCGTCGAATACCGTGTGAGGAATATACAAGGCCTTATCTTGTTAGATTACTTATTTTAGTTATGTCGTTGTCAACTATTAATTATTTTGGACGAATGGATTTATCTAATCGTGTTTTTAAAGTTTACCTACTTGGTGGAGTGCTCTTTATTATTTTATTCCACTCAGGTAAGTGGATGCTCTTTTTATCACTTGTAATCAACTCACCTGTGCGTCCACTGACGTCACCGATTGTCGCCGGTAAATGTGTTTAGTTTGACATTCACTTCGTAATATTACACCATGTTGACGTCACACTAAAACATTTTTAATTAACTAACAGAATAACTTACTGAATTATCACGCGTAATTGCATGAAAGCACGTGTTCAAGGTGTGTTGATTGATATACAGGTAAAATACAACAGGTAACTCAACAATACCTGTAAAATACCCTTTTAGATAATATTATATATTATATTCTCTCATCATTGGAGAATAAAAACCCAGTAAAACAAATACGAGATGATTTGTGTGAAATGTCGTTTTATTAAATGATGACAGAAACAAGAGTTCTTACAGTAATTAAAACATAATTAGAGAAATATCAAGTTATACCCCCAAAACCAGATACTTTTGAGTTTTGTTTTTAAATTGCAGAGGAATTTAAAAAAATCCCCCCAAACCCAAAAGCGAAGATAATTCAAGAAAGAAATATTTTCCCTTTAATATTCTCCTTTTTACACGAATCATGAATTTATTGTAATTCAAGGCTATGAGACCAGGGGATATGACATTCTCCAATATAAAAAAAGAAATTCGTACAAAATGTTATTTTATTGAAACATTTGATTTCCAATGTTTCAGACTGTTTTATTTACAGACTTTCATCAGGAGAAATTTATTTATTTTAAAACTTGTTAAATATAAAAAATATAACACTTGTATCTTGACATTACCCAGCGGATGAAATTAAAACCTGAAAACCTGATCAGTTTAAACTTTAATGTGATGAAATCTGAGACAACTGAATCAAGTCTGAAGGGTGTGGTTTATTAAGTAATATTACACAGTAGCAGTTGATACCATGGTGTATATTTAATTCATATTGCACACTTGTGGTCTCTGGTAAATAAGTAGAGTCTGTAATATTGCACTTTAGCAGTTTAATTCCATCACACTGGCAATTTCTGTTACTAGTTGGTAAAAACAGTAGCCACTATTTACCCTTGTATATTGATACTGTATTGCATACTGACTGTGACAGTTATAAGTAATATTGCACACTGACATTTACTGTAATTTGTGGTAATGAACTGGTAATATCTGTTACTGGCTGGTATACCAAATATTACTCACTGGTGAAATCATATTGCACACTGTCAGTTACTGTTATTGCACAGTGTAATTACCATGTAATAGGGGGGGGGGGGGTGAACTAGTGTATATGGAAATCATATTGCATACTGCAGTTACTGTAATTTCACAGTAATTACCTTGTAATAAGGGGGGGGGGGGGTATATATTGTGCAGTAGTGTATATTGGGGTGTATATTGAATTTATATGTTACAGTAGGCCTATATTTGTATATTGAATTTATATGGTACAGTAGGCCTATATTTGTATATTTTATCACCGTCACCCATCCGTTACAGGTGAATTTCAGTCTGGTGAATAATGATCTTATTTTATACAGAATCCTGATATTCCTGTTAAATACCAGGAAAAAAGTTTTATTATTATGTTTGAGGTCATACAAAATAAGGAAAAGCTCTTTAAATTAAAATCATTCTGTTCTTATGTTTATTGAAATCGATCAATCCTATATGGAGCTCTAGCCATTTGATATTTTCATTGGTGGATTTCACCCAGGCAGCGCTATAAAGTCTGTTGTCTGTTGTACTTCGATTATGTTGAATTAACCCGTTAGACGTGTTATTTTGCGCACGAGCTTGGATTGAATGTGATTAGTTTTTATATTGCCAGTTGAAATATTTTAATGTAGGTTTCAGTTTGTTTATAAATATATCCCTGTATCAGCATGTTGTAGATTATAAGTTTTTAAATATATTATTACACAGTTGTGGGTTATTTGAGTATATTACATGGTTTGTAAATAATGAGTTGTGGGTTACTTGAGTGTATTAAAGATAACATCGTTCTACACCAGGGCTTTCACTTCACTATTTTGTAAGCTGGTCAATTTTTGGCAAGATATTTTTTTCAACGTACATGACAATTCTTGGTATTGTACCAATTTATAGAATAAATATGAAGGTTGTTTTTACACAAAAACTATAAATTTAATTGCTAATGTGGTCTTGTTTAAATTTAACCCGAAGGGCAGCTAATTTAGTCCAACACAAACCCTATACAAGTTAATGCAGTCAAGGTATTTGATGTATTATATATGAAGGTGTGGTATATTACTATTGGTTCATGTGTTATATAAACATCTACCTGTGATGCCTGGCACAGATACAGGGGCGAGTCTGTTTAAAACACACAATGAGGTTTAACTTGTCCTGCTCATGTTAAGCAGACTGAAAACTAATACATGTAAGTTTTCTGATTACTTTATGCTATATGACAAGATAATGGTGCATCCAGTGGCGGACTTGGTCTGAAAATATTGGTTGCCATGAGACAATACAATTCTTTTGTTTAAATTTTAAAATGAATAAATTAAATTTTCAAAAAATATGTAAGTGGAAACAAAAAGATGTTATTAGAATGTTTCCGATTTTGTTTAATGTCTAAGGGAACCCACTTCCTGAGGGGCCAACTTGCCACATTTATTATCCGATCCCTGTTTCTAAATCTGATACAATGAAATGGTGTTTAACATACATGGATAAGTGGGTAGATGCTGGCTCGGTAGCCTGGAGGTCGGGTGTTCGGTCCCTGCATTGGCTGACAAAGTCGATTTAGATTTTCCAGCACGGTTTCCTCTTGTCAGTGATGCAGGACGGAGGGCCTGACAAGTACAGCTGTCTAATTGTTCGGAAGGTACTAAAAACGAGGTACCATGCACGTAAAAGATCCCTTGGCAGTTGGAATTCGATATAAGAGTAGGCTTATGCCCGTCTTCCATTAGCCCAGTTGGAAGCAGAAGAGTCGGACGTTCAACTCCATTTCATTTTATTTTCATTTTTGTTTAACATTCTACGAACTTGGCAGATGACAGCCGATATCTGATATACATCACTGACCTACTTATACACATGTTATTCTACGAACTTGGCCGATGACAGCCGATATCTGATATACATCACTGACCTACTTATACACAGGTAATGCTAAACACAGAAATAAACAAATCATAAATAAAAACGTTTTTCTGTTTTAAACATGTCCTTGTAATAAAATCAGTGACATGTTCGAAATGAAATGATCGCATAGTGTTTAACATGAGAATTTACTGCACCAGTGAGTAGGCATATACAAATTGAGCTCAAATTCCAACTGCCAGGGTGGTTTTACGTGCAGTGGAGGGTTATTTTACATGCACGCTAACAAAACAACAGTTGAATGTTCGTCCTGGGGTTATATTATTGGTTGTTGGTCCTGTGGTTTTTACTATTTGTAAAGATAACTTGACAGTTGTAAATAGTAACACTAGTCGTATGTGTCCTGATTGTTCGCCCGTCTTCAGTATGCTGATTGTAAGTATGTATGCCGATTGGTGCAGAAAAGTCAGAAGTAAAACACCATTTGTCGGTCCAGTGAACAACTGGTAAAAATAAGAGATATGATAAGAGTATAATGATTGTTACATGGCATGTATAATCCATGTTTATTTACAAACAAAAATACAAAACAGTTTTTATCAAAAGAATACACCATTTTTTTCTACTTAAAATATGTAAGTAAACAATAGAAAGACATAAATCAGTCGTATTTTTTGCATTTCTGTAAAAAAAAAACCTAAAAAAAAAGATTTAAAGGAAATAGGATTTAACGTCTAACTTTTGTGTATCGACTGTAAGACGGTCGGTCGTACATCGACTTGGCTAATGAAGATGAAAGTACACAGACCGGGCTGAAAACGTCTTACAGTGACCTGACTGATAAAGACACGCGTACATCAACTGGGATACTGAAGACAACCCTTGCCCATCAAACATTGCATCATTGACATATTTCCGTGTTTTAATAGTTTTAGTTTAATTTTGACACATTTCCAGGAAGTGTTTGAATATTTTTAGTTTAGATAAATTTAAATAATTAAATGAATATATTGATTATAACGAGGCCCATCAAGAGGCCCTCTATTTTTTGGGGTGGCGAACAATTTTTAGCTCCATAATTATATTTTCACAGCAAAGAAGAACAAAATAGTTAAGGTTGAATGGAAATCGTAATTTAGAGTACTTGTATGAAATTAGTCCTTATGAGCATTTTTCCACTCAAAAATCACGGGCCGGGCTTCGCACTACCAAGTGGGTGCAGCACGCCTCCCCTTTCTGAAAATCCTGGATCCGCCCCTGAAGTTTGTAAGATTTCAGTTGATTTAGTGTTTTTATGCATATAATTATCTGTTTATAATAACTGGGAGACTATCTTCTAGCCTTTTCACCCCTTAGTAATTTTACTTTAAATTATTACCAAAGAAAATCATCACCATTATCATCTTGTGACCCCCTTATTTAATCTTGAAATATTTGCGGAAATCAATTAAATCTTTATCATTTACTTTAAGTTATTGCGAAAAGAAAGTTTGTTAACTCCCCCCCCACTGGGTGCAGAGCGTGAATCTCTTGTGAAATGTGGCACAAGTTTAATAATAATTAATGTAGTCTTGGTCTTCAAGTGAAACGGAAACAAATTATAAATAAATAATTTGCACCAGATGTAGAAAAGATTTAACTGATGTTAATATAAGTTGAGTCGTTTTTTTTCACTTCCTTAGGGGAAATAAAAGTCTGATAATGAAAACAAAGTAAAGATACAATCTAAATAGACTGAATATTCATATAAAAACATTAATAATGACTGATAAATAGATTTAAATAATTTTAATAAAACTTTAAATCAATCTACGGATATTTTGATAAGTCAAACTTTAAATAAATCTATGTTATAATTGATTTGTACCTTTATGAATTGTTGTTTCTTGTTAATATGTTTTTTTCAATGTGTTAATGTATTAGGGTTAGGGTTAGGGTTAGTACATTACACAGCATTTCTTCTATTTAATTAAAGGGCCAATCCCGATAACTTTTTGGGGAATAAAACTGCTTAATTTTGTGTTAATATAACTTAAAACACTTTACCTAAGGCCGACCAACTAACCCGATATTTGTGATACGCTTGTAAATAACCTAAACCTGACAGTCTTCATCTGGAAATGGATACCGTTGTATTATACAGTAGCTGGATAAAACCAGACTTTTTTCTATTAAAATAATATGTATAGTTGAAATTTACCTTTGGTTATCAAGTACAGTACATGGGTCATTCATTGTACAGACCTCTCAAGAAACGGGAATCAATAAAATTATCAGTTCACCCAATGAAAAATTAACCCGAAATCTTAAAAGGGTTACGTGTCCTTATAAGCAGTGTTGATGTCCACGTCAAAACGACTCAATATTTTGAGCTGAAATTTTGAGACAAGGTAAATACACCATGCCGCTATATTTTGGTCCATAAATTTCATAAATACTCGGACTTTAACTTTTGAGACTCTGTTCTTATCGGGATACAACTAGGGTTAGAGTTAGTACATTACACAGCAATTCTTCTAATTTTGAGACTAACATCTAGTGTTATTTGTTCTATAGTCACATGTTTAGTGACTCGGAGTAGAATTCTTCCAGGGCAGTGCTGTTTCTAGCTAGTCTTTATCTGATTCCAACTGTATAGGGATCTTTTACGTGCACGGTACGGTACATGGGTTGATGTAGGTTTTTCATCCTATCCATACAACTAAGGAATTATATTTCTGATAAGTAGGAATCGGGCTTAAAATTTCTAATTTTCATCGAAAAATGTTGACTGTCATATACAGTAGGGTACGAGTTGACAGTCTTATAGTACCGGTAAGTTGTAATTACAAGTTGACTGTCGTATAGTAGGTTACAAGTTGACTGTCGTATACAAGTTGACAGTTGTATGATAGGTTACAAATTGACTGTCATATAGTAAGTTACAAATTGACTGTTGTATAGTAAGTTACAAATTGACTGTTGTATAGTAGGTTACAAATTGACTGTTGTATAGCAGTGTGTAATAGACGTCCATGAAAACCCTTCATGTAGATTCTAGATCAATTTTACAAGTTTCTATAAGATGATGTCTGGTTGACCTGTTTTCTACTTGACTCTATATATATACATGTATATGACCGAGAGAAAAGTTTGCTTTAAAAACTATTTTGTTAGGGGCAGTGGGCGTATTGACTCCCTTATAGTCAATTGGGACATGGGCGTATTGACTCCCTGTTACTCATACCTAGCGATTGTTATATGAGTGATTCAATGTTTGTCGATGGTGACCTTTACGTTGGTTCACTTCCTGTTGGTCGTCACTCTTTAAACAATCGTATCCGTTAAAAAATGACCCGTATTTATTCTTTGATTTTGTCAAATATTTATCCACCTCTTGTCTATAATCTGGGCTAATTCTTTCTCATGTTGTCTTTTTTTTAAAATCAATAAAATAAAAATTACGAACATGTCACAATATTCAAGTTTTTTGCGTAAAATCTCAACTTGCGTTCATCCATCTCAGGTCGGTTATAAATAGGTAAAACATGCTTATGTCATCGAGGGATAATCTAATCTAAATCTATCTCTCCATCAGAAATATGCATGTACATAATCTCATCTGTCTCAATCGGAAATATCTGTCCGATATTTGACCCAGCGTTCGTCTCAAATATGTGACACAATCTCAGATGATTTTCATTTTGTTGTTTGAGGAGAGTTTACCCAAGTTAGAGTATTTTGTTTCATGTGAAATACAACCTTCAAAAGGCCAACTCACTGACATATCCTCTTCAAAATTTTGCCAGACGTTCAGATCTTTTTACATATCTTGTTTAGAAGGACAAAGTTTCTCCAAAGAATGAGACAGTTTTTAGGATTATCTGAATTTTTAAATATATTTATAAGCACTTGTAAATATGTCTGGTAGACTCCTATCACTTTATGGGTGAATCTGTATAGAAAACAGGTGATATAAACTATGGTATATATACAGGTAATGGACTATGGTTGTTCTTCATTATTTATACAACCCTACAAGTACTGATTTGATGACATCATTCTTGTTAGCCCTACAATCAAGGACTGGTTTGATGACACTTTCCTCATTAACCCCACAAGTAAGGACTGGTTTGATGACACTTCCTCGTTAACCCCACAAGTAAGGACTGGTTTGATGACACTTCCCTTGTTATCTGAATAAGTGAACTCTGTGTTGAAATATCTGAAACGTTGTTGTAAACATTATGTAACATCCCGGAATATCTCATCTAATCCTTGGCTTCTTACATCTTTTTCTTATTTTTTAAATCAATTTTAAGTTTTTAGAAACATTCCGCTTGGAACCAGAATCGGTCACAATTCTTGTGTACGAGCCAACAAGCTTTAGGGATTAGGCTTAGGTTTTATAATTGTTAGAAAAAATGTTTGACAGATGATAAAATATCTCCGAGAATTCCACCAATCAATCGCGGAAGAAACTTTGTTGACCACTTGCTTCTGTATTTATATTGGCAACATAATTTGAATTGATTGACAAATGATTGACAAGTGTCAATATCTGTAAATTATTGACAGGTAAATTACAGGTTAATTGTCATGAAATGAAATGGGGTTTAAAGTCCTACTTTTCTGCTACCTAAAAGAAGATGGGCATACACCATACAGTGTGCTATGAGGGATAGTTGCCCGGGCAGCGGCACTACGGCCTACTCTTATATCAAATTCCAACTGCCAGGGATCTTTTACGTGCACTCCAATGTGTACACTGGACCTCGGTGTTTCGTCCCATCCAAACGACTAGACAACTGACAAGGGGAAACCACCCCGGAACTTTCTCGGCCAATGTATGGATTGAACACCTGACCTCAGGCTAGCGAACCAGCATCTTACTCACCTAGCCACCATGATCCCCAGGTAAATTGTGATGACGAACTATGATGTAAACAACGGCATCAGTTGCACAATATTACATCATAACGTTTAAACTTTACATACATGATTCAACTAAAAGACTAGAAAAATTAAATGATTTAATCCAGATAAAAACAGTACCAACTGGGCTAATGGAGACAGGCATCCATCAGCAGTGTGCTACAGATGTATATACGTGGTGAATATTGTCTGGACAGGCTAATGAATACAGGCATCCCCCCACCCCCACCAACCAGTAGCATGCTATATAATGCTACAACCTACCCCTCTCGAGATTTACAACTGTAAATGTTTCATTAATGTACACATCGGACCTCAGTTTTTTTTTTATCCCATCCAAATGTTTAGAGAACTGATTATGGTGGTTACCATTAATTACCATTGCTTGAGAAAGCCATGAGATAATTTTAAGATTAATGATTTATATTTCCAAGATTGTGACATTCAGATTTTATTCTTTCATTTATATACGATGCCTAAATTAGGATTGACATGAATAATGATTTATAAAGAAAACAAACCACTGCGTACACATGGGTTTAACGTCCTACTGCTCTACTCCTAAACTGGGTTAATGAAGACGGGCATATGCCATACAGTGTGCTATGAGGGAAATTTTGCCTGGGCAGTACCACTATATCCTACTCTTATATCAAATTCCAACTGCCAAGGGATCTTTAACATGCATGCAAATGTGTTCATGGGACCTCGTTTTTTTGTCCCATCCAAACCACTAGACAGCTGTCCTTGTCAGACCCTCCGTCATGCATCACTGACAAGGGGCCACCACAAAGGAAAATCTGGATGAACTTTCTTGGAAAATGCAGGGATTGAACATTCGACCTTTAGGCTAGCGAACCAGCGCCTTACCCACTTATCAGTACACATTCATTTTCACAGTATACTATAGCCTAGCCATAACCAAATCGGTATACACATAGCCCTAACCCTAACCCAACACATACGCGGGGAAAGAGAGAGAAAGAGAAATGGGTTTTAATGTCCACTTGACAAAAACTATGCTTGCATGTAGGGAGGAAACCGGAGGACCCACGAGGTAGGACAGGTGACCCTACTCACGTACAACACTGGGGATTCGAAACCATGCCAGTTGACTCAATGGCAGGTTTTATGATACAGCACACATAGACCGCCCCCCCCCCCCATTCAATAGAAACAAATTCAAGGTAAACTGTTAATGGCTAACTTAATGTAAGTCAGAATTGACCGAATTAAATCAGTTTTGATTGTGTATAATCTTAAATCCATTACTGGACTTTTCAAATTTAATCATAATAATTATCTGTATCTGACAGGTCTCTCTACCTGTATCGGATAGGTATATGTTGCTACCTGTATCAGATATATCAAAGTTTACCTTTATGAATATGTTATACCGGTGTTGTAATTACCTGTTTGATATATCAATATATATTACCTGTATGATATATCAATATATTACCTGTGGAATATCAATACCTGGTGTAGTATTTATAGTAGTAAATCAGTCAGGTAGAACTTACCCAGCTGTGAAACACTCTATTTCATAATCTCTACTATTACATGTTAACATGCACTTAATAACTCAATATTCTATTCATCATATGGTAATATAATTATGTTGTTAAAAGGCTGTAATTTGGTAATTAATTATTTTATTAAAAGTACAATATAATAAGTAAATCTTGATCCATTGTCTCTTAAATTCACTGTTGTTTGTTATTTTATTTCATAAATTGATAATTTAATGAAAAAACAGAACAAGATAATCTCCTGTATTTAATACGATTAAAATGAGACTCATAAAACGATTTTACTCAACACTGACTATAACTTTATAAATACTGCATGAACAGAATGGAATCATGTGTGGACTGGCATCAGAGATACAACTTTTATATTTTATAGAGATACAACTTTTATATTCTACAGCCGGTAAGGGATTAACAAATATCTGAGTTATACCTACAGATCTCTAATTGAAGAGATTTCATTTTTCCTAGAGAACTTGATGTGATTTTACGAGAACTTAGATCGTCGTTTTGTGTCTTGATGTCTATTGAATAAATGTTTATATTTAATTCTGTTTGTCTGATGTCTGCACATGGCCCCGAGTATAAACCTAACAAAACATTACACGACCAGACAAATTACCCACAATACATGTTAATTCATCGCTTGTATCGGTGTAACGAGACCTGTGGGAAGAATAGAGTTATATTCGATATATTCCCGACTGTGTATTTATTCCATGTTCAATTTGTTATACAAATAAAAACATCATCAAGTATATTAATATTGTTTTGATTGTACGTAGTCCAGCATTTACTGATTGTATGTTGAACCACAGTGAATCAGTGAGTAGGTTACTGGGTTTATCAGGGTGGTTATCCATGTTAGGTGTTGCAGGATGGACGTCCTGGCTGGCAAAGGCCTGGCAACAACTCCAACAAGATAGTATAGGGCCTATGAATTAAGTAATTGTGGCATTAATGTGGAAATTAACAGTCTGTTCTGGTACACAAGGTTCTCCATTTTAAGTGTTGCAGGATCAAGGGCCTTGGAAACAACTCGGACAAGATAACATAGGGCCAGTGAATGTGGAAGTGTGACAGTCTCTTCTGCATACCTGGTACAAGAGCGTTACAAGTCTATCAATTACTTTTAAGAGTTAAATTGTCAAAAAGATTTTTTATTTCTCCAATGTTGCTGGGCTAGTTTTGTTTATTACTGGTTTATTACAGGAAGACAGCAGCTGTGTACATATAGATAATCTTTATGGCTGTTGATACGAGTTTATAAACATCATTCTCTGTCATTTACCGGAAAAAAAACAAAGACCATTAATATTTGGATGACAATCATACCTGGAGGTTTATCAGACCACTGATAACAGTTTGATGTTTTATTGGTACTATAAATCAGTAAACGAAAGTAGGCTACATTAAATATCACATATTGTAGCATAGCTATAGGTGAGAGAGAGGGATCACGTGGCTAAGTGGGTAAGACACTGGCCCGTTAGTCTGGAGATTATGTGTTCGTTCCTTACATTTTCCGAGAAAGTTTATGCATATTTTCCATCATGGTTTCCCCCTGTCATTGAAGTAGGATGAAGGGCCCGACAAAGACAGCTGTTTAGTCATTTGAATAGTACGAATTGGTGTGCATGTAAAAGATCCCTTGGAAGTTGGAATTCAATATAAGAGTAGACCGAAGCCTTGCTGCCCAGGCAAAATTTCCCTCATAGCACACTGTGTAGCGTATGCCCATCTTCATTAGCTGAGTTCAGAGCAGAACAGTAGGACGTTAAACCCATGATTTACCTGTCAATAGCCTACATAAGACCTTGTTTCGGGGTCGTATCATAAAAACTAGATCCTCCATCATGTACCACTTCCAATCCTACACGAGACATTGGTTTTTTCTCTAACGTGAGTGACTAGACACTGTCTCTTGGCAGGCCCGACATCCTCACCTCCTGTCAGGCCTATATCCTCTCCTCCTGCCAGGCCTATATCCTCACCTCCTGCCAGGTCTGACATCCTCACCTCATGCTAGACCCTATATCCTAAATTCTTACCAGGTCCCATATCCTCACCTCTTAAAATGAAAAACCAATTTTTTTATGGAAAAATATTACAAAAGCTGATATCTACTGTAAATATTTAATTTATTTACACTCATGTAATATTAATTTAATAGTCCATATAGATGTATAATAACTGTAATGATGTGTTTTATGTGGGGTGGTGGATATAAACTTATTCATGATCACATGACATGTAATATTAATTACTCCGTATAATTCACTAGTTATTTATTCACATGTATAATCTAATTACTACAGGTATAATTCCCATGTTTGTATGATATTAATATTATGTCAGATTTAGGTAACGATTAAAACTATAGTAATTTATGCAGGATCATATTTATTATACATTATAACATATTAAATAATCAACATCTGTCTAGACTTACAACCATGGTGGCTCTGCATGTATCAATTAAACTAGTTCATTAACTGTGAGACACAAAGCTGGGTGCCAGTTTCTACTTGTCAAGGTAACAACGGTGACTTTGTGATTAAGGTAACAACAGTGAATCATACATCTGTCTTAATTGGCCGAGTCGCAGGAAATCAGTAGGGCGTTAAGCTGTATGGTCTTATGGGAGGTGGGGGGGATGGCTGAATGGTTAGCGTGTACGGCGTGGTTTCGATTCCCTGGTTGTACATGACAAGGAGTAGGGTCGCCTGTCCAACCTGGCGGGTTTCCCTCCGGGTCGTCGGGTTTCCCCTCAATGCTAAAGACACCTACGCACAAGCAAATTATTGAAATAAAAATTGAACCATGTCTTTGTCCCGAAATGACCAAGTTTGTGGGTTAAAAAACCCCTCTCTCTCTCTCTCTCTCTCTCTCTCTCTCTCTCTCTCTCTCTCTCTGTATGGTCTTATGTAATTCAAAGACTGCTACATCAGCAAATCAATTATAATTTATAATTCTCTTGTGTTACAAGTCCTTATAAAACTTTAATGACAAGGAGAATTTTAAATCAACAATGTCAATAATTCATCTAAATTGTCAGATTGATGGCAGGTTTATACATTCATATAAAATTGGAATTTTTGATAGAGTATAATTCTTAAAAAAAAGCAATATCGCCTGATGTTTCCACCTTCGTTCAAATCAGATCAATTTCAATTTATAATGAATTTTCAATCTCAACAGAATCTGCAGCATCAATTATAATTAATTGAGATTTTTAAATTGCTTTCAAATTTTCCTGATAATCTTGATTCAGTGAGAGATTGCTTATTCCAGTCATAATTCACCTCAGTCTTCAAGCTTTGTCCTTGTGCTTCCCAGCTACTGAATCATCACCATTTAAATATCTTAACATAATTACAATGGGGAATAAATCTCTTTAAACTTTATGTGGAATAGACTTGTTGATTCAGTCTACAACTTGCGTCTAGACATAAAGAGATAAAAGAAGGAGATATTGATTCGTGCGTGAAGCATCGTGGCGTAATGCTGTAAGCAGACGGTCAATCAAACCAACCAACATCGATCTATCCAGTCAATATTTCATATTTTGATCAAGTCTTTAAAATAGATCTGATTGTTGGTTAACGATTAAACGTAAAATTAGCTATTTTAATCTCAAGGTTTACATATTCAGTGTCAGATTTCTGTCTTATATAAATTACAAAATACTGGATAATGTTACAATAATCTCATTCTATTTCGGATGTTTTAGTTGTCATCAGCCCCATTAAAACAAACCCAGAGTTTTTGTTCTGTCTGTCTGTTTGGTCCTTGGAAAATAAAGATATTTGAAAACAAATATTACTTGTTTGCCTTTCTCAGATATTTATGTTTTATCAAAATTTAAACAAAACAGTTTGTGTGAAATAGTTTTATTCCACTGATATTGAAAAACAGACAAGCTAAATGGCCTATATTTAACTGACGTGATATCACTGACAAGGTAAATATGCTCAAGTCAGTTTTTATTCATCAGGACATGGTAGTACAAACACTAAGACTGGATTCACCTGAAGGATCTAATTTAAAGATGTAAAGCAATAAAGTCTGCTGTGTTATTTAGATAATACAGATTCTCATCTCGCGATAATTTATTAAAAAACCATGGCGATTAACAAGTTTATTTTTGATTTAAATACATAGAGATCTGTATATAATGTGGCCAATATATTTAATTAGTTTTGTTGTATGTCGTATTCTCACAGTGTGACATAACGAGTAAGGCCCTGTCGCACCAACCTGGAGGTTCCAGGTTCAAATACTTTCACCGTGTCTAGTCCTTTGGATGGGATGAGTAATGACAGAATGTTGAAGATCCTGGACTGGTTGAAGTAAAATATTTCTATCTTAGGATGTTGTTTGACATGTTTCCGTCTTTATTAACCTGCGAAAAGTTAGGGTTAGGGTTAGCCCTGTATGGCATGTTTCCGCCTTTATTAACCCGCAGAAAACTAAGACATGGAAACCGTCTTTCATTCCCAGGCTCCAATCAGTTTAAATATAAAAATACATGTATGAGTTTGAAGATGAAGATTGAGATCGTTTTAAAGAAAATAACTTTTGATCATTTGTTGATATTCAGATGAGTAGTGTAGATTTCAATAGAATCAATATCCTCATCAATATTTGAAGATTGTCTCAGGAAATCAACCATTTTCATCGCCACAAGAATTTATTTTATTAGCATCTATTAAGACTTTCTGATGTTTCAAAGTGTTTTTTGCAAAAGATTACTATAACAATAAAAATACTAAAAAAACCATTATTTTCTAAAAATATCTTTTACAAACTCTGCCAAGGAGAATATGTTTTACACACTCTGATGATGAAATTTGTTTTATTCTTCTAAAGGAAGTAGATGTACATGTATAAACAAAAAGTGCTTGGTTGTCACCAAATTTATAAGTTTACAAAATCTTGACTTAAGCAAAAAGCTAAATTTGTAGTAGGTTAAAGAAAATAATTTTATGAAGTGAAAACAACCTTTAAAGCTTTAGTAGCGTTTAAAAGTACATTTATTTCAACTGGTGTCATTTACGGCTAATTTGTGTATTTTGTTTTTACAGTTGTGTTGCGTTTAGACTACGATTTCTAAGTCTTGTATTCCACTCAATGTCAGGAATAGACATGTTGTTTTAAGTGAGAAAAAACATGGATGACTTCTTTTGTTTGAACTTGAGATGAAGTGTTTATGTTTTTATGGAAGTAGTTGAAAAAAATGATTTAAGAATTTTTAACAGCTGATGTTTAATTGAAATGAAATCGCTTTTAGAATCTTCAGTAACTTGAGTTTAATATCTTCATTTAAAATATAAGTTGGAGTTATAGTACATGGCCAGATATGAGATGTGATAAAATAGAGTGGCATAAAAAGTCCTGTGTTTCTGCACCAGCTGGGCTAATGGCGATGGGTATATGCTAGTCAGGTAAACTTTTAATAAAGTACACTGCCAGAATCAGTTGACAAACCTTTTGTTGCAATTTTCTGGGGGTTAAGCTGTATTTTGACCTGATTATGCCATGCAATTAATTGTGAGGTAGATTTCACCCAAACAGTGGCGTTCCTGACTATTAAGGCCTAAACACAATAAATCAGTCATACGGTAGTAAGAGTACCAATGGTTGCATGTACAAATTAATACAAGGAGGAGAATTTTGCCTTGACAGCACCATTTTCATTCAATGGCCAAAATGGATGGGTTAGAAGCAGCATTTTGAAGAAAATAGGATGGATTTTAGTATCTCATCAAAATGATTATTTGATCATTTTTATTTGTACATTTTTATGTGTAATTCTTGGCAGAAGTTCTACGTTTGTATGTGTAATCCTTTGTAGAAACTCTATGTTTGTATGTGCAATTCGTGGTAGAAACTCTTCATTTGTAAGTCCAATTCCTCGTACAAAAATTTTGCCTGGATAGAGGCAATTTTGCCTGCACTTAAATTGAACTTTTAATTCCCATTTCTCAAGGATTTGAAGAGAATATTGTATTAGAAACAAATTATTTATAGAACTAGATGGAATGAATGAATGAATGAATGTTTTTCTGCACCAAATGCTAGAAGATGGAAAACAATGGTTCCAAGATCATTGATGTATAGAAAAGCACCGGGACATATAACAGGTCATCAAGTCTTTTATTAATAGATTGTATCACAGAACCTATTAGATGGTGTCTACAGTAGACTTGACGACCAGTCATACTTTAGAAGCTATTAAATGGTGGTCAAGTAGACGCCAGAACTGGTCATGCTGTAATAACTTGAAGTGTCAGGTTGAATCTCCAGGGACTAAAAGTAAATTAGTAAAACTAAGTGAAAGAGAAAATGATGATTTTATTATACGATTATTATATTCTGTGGCATCATATTTCATCCTACGTTCAATAAAACATTGAATTTAAAATACATTTGATATATATCATAACAAAAAATACATTTGATATTTATATCATAACAAAAAAATAATTAAATTGAAATGGAGTTTAACTTTTTACTGCAAAATCCTTGCTGATCAACGTAGGTTCATTTCAGCCATGTGGTATAAGATGTTCTAGATGTGGTATCAGGTGTTCTAGATGGGGTATTATGTGTTCTAGATGGGGTATTATGTGTTCTAGATGTGGTATCACATGTTCTAGATGTCGTATCAGGTGTTCTAGATGTCGTATCAGGTGTTCTAGATGTGGTACCAGATTTTCTAGATGTAGTATTGGGTGAGATGGCCTGTAATCATTTAATCAAGAAATTGACAATGATTTGGTGGCGGCATTATCTGATTACCATTTAAGTTGGTTTTAGTTGATCACCTACTTTATGATTATAGTTGGAGGCGTGGTGATCACATACTCTGTGATGATAGGGGAGTTAACAAATGACATTTAATTAAGATATCTAAGTGTAAAGTCAACAGTAAATTAAATCAGTCTAACGTTAACTAATCACAATCTCACAAGGTAAAGTAATTAATCATCGTAGCAACCATCATTACCTGAGATCGTATATAATACCTGATGAACAGGTGTTAGGGATTCAGAAGAGAATTTACCTGGTTTGTAAAAAGCCGATTAGATGACGACATTGTACATGAAACAGATATAGATATATTTCCTCAACAGTTCCATTGACTGGAAAATATTTCAATTATTAACAAAAATATAATTCAACTTTGGAATTCTTAGTGATATAATTGTTGAATATTTCAGACTAATTGTTTTTGTATTTAATTTCGTAAAACTTTTATCAATTGGGTACTTTTGACTCTGAGGCTATATCCAATAAAATTAAAGATATTTTAACACCCATGTAAGTGACAGGTGACTGATTTGTTTCTGGCTCATTTTATAAATAAAACTAAATAAATAGGGTGAGATATATTTTACACCATTCAACAGCCCCATTTAACCGTCACCTATCAAATATGGCCGTGTGTTTTACTATAAAAGGTATGGGGTTGCATGGCTGTATCATACGGCCTGTCATTGAGTCAACTTGTGTGGTTTCGAATCCCCGGTTGTATGTGGCAAGGAGGAGGGTCGCCTGTCCAGCCTCGTGGGTTTTCTCTGGGTACTCCGGTTTCCTCCCACTGCTAAAGACCCGTAGACGCAAGCGAATCAATGAAATTAAATTAAACCATATGTTAGTCCCGAAATGACCTAGTTTGTGTCGAGTGGACATCAAACCCCATTTCTCTCTCTCTCACTATAATAGGTGGTAAATTTGTTTTGTTGAGATAAAGTTTACAGGTGATGTTGGTTCACAGGTGAATCAGGTAGATATAGGAAGATATATATATATATGTAATAAATCATCTGGTATATATATATATATACATATATAGTTGATGGTTTTATTGTCTCAATAAACCATTTTGAACTCTTCTTCTTTTTCTTCTTTTTCTTACAATATAACTCAAATACATCTCTTTAAAGCATTTCAGAATTTTACAAGCTGGTCATTATTTGATGTATTTTGTAAACCTCAGATAAGCATTCAATTTTTTCCATTGTCTCAATTTGTTTGTATAAATTCAAATTGTTTGAAATTTTAGTTCTTCTGTCCAGTAAATTGATTGATAGGTATACGGGTTTAAACAGGAATTACAGGATAGTCGATGAGGGTTTAAAACTTTAGCACCTGCTACATGTAAGTATTGACTACCCCAGTTCCTTGAAGACAATTAGACAAAGGTGATATACAAGTATATCCCTGGACCGACCAGAACTGTCTGAAATAACTGTATGGTTGTATTAAAGGTTGTTTTGAGCAGTTTAACCTTTAACCGGTCGACGTCATAATGACGTTTTGACGTCAAGTTGTCAAGCTAAATAAAAGCTAATGTGAAATATTTTTTATGCCTATTTCAATCGACTACTGCTAGATAATTGTAAGTGATAGATTCTTGACACCAATAAAATAGTTGAAGTAGAAGTTGATCTATAATTTCCAAATCATTTTAAATCATTTTCATTAGAAATATTGTCTTCAGAATCGGTGTCATCGATATAATCCGAGTCAAAATCATTTATAGGCATTTCAACCACTTTGAAATGATTAACAAAGACCTTGTTTTTCTGAATGTTATTGCCAAGACAGGTTTCTGTCTGACACGAATGCGTGGCGATATCAATTAAATACGAAACTAAATACTGAAATGCGGCTTATAAAAAAAGTTATTGCTGTGGTCGCACATTTGCAACGGTGGATATATATGCGACCGTGACCACTTAGCAGTATAACGTTGTGGTGCATATACAGTGTATGCGGTTATATGCTGAAGGATTAAGCAAAATAAACATGATTAATATTGCCCTAGGTATTTTGTCATGTTTGGTTTGGGTAAAAATAATCTCTTATTCTATGTGTTTGCTTGAGTTGAGAACAGTTCTCACCATTAATATATCAGTTAAGTAGGTAATAATTAGGCAATGATGAAATATTGTGGATATTTGTTTTAGCACTCAGCCTATGAAAGTATAAAGTATGAAGACAAGTTGATTAGTACATGGTACAGGTAGACCGTCTGTTATATCAAGATGTATCAAGTCACATGGTACAGGTAGAAAGTCTGTTATATCAAGATATATTGATGGAAGTTACAAGTGTTTGAAGAGTTTCAATTGTCAGTGCTTTTATTCAGTGATTTCTATTTTAAAAATAATATGGCATGGATGTTCTAATCCCTTCAGCCATCCCATCATCAATTCCTTTATTCAGTGATGTCTATTTTTGAAAATTAGATGGCACGGCACGGCTGCTCAAATCCATTCAAAATCTCAGCCATCTATGATGTTCTAGAGAGTTGATTCAGTGAGAGAGAGAGATATGGGGTTTAACCCCCACTCGACACAAACTAAGTCATATTGGGACTAACATATGGTTTAATTTTATTTCAATAAATTGCTTACACAACCAGGGCTTTGACAGTTGGTTGAAACAGAAGGACCCGGAGAAAACCCATGAGGTTGGGCAGACGACCCTACTCATTGTCACAAACGACCATTTAATAGAAACCACACCAGTTGACTCAATGAGAGACCTTATGATACAGCGTGCACGTGCTAACCATTCGGCCAACCAACCCCCCAGGGTTGATTAAGGGATTATCATAACAGTTAGGGTAAGAGACTACAAGTAAACAATACACATAAAACATACAAACTACAAGAAGACACATCAACTACACATAGACATTAAGAACTAATAAATAACAAATAAAATTTAGTGATAATTTATATTAACATTAGAATACCTGCAATAGGCAGATGTATTTTTAATATTTTTCAGTTTACAGACTGTTAATCTTAAAATTTTATTATCTGTATTTATGGTTTAACATGTTGTCTGTTTATTATCTGTACTTGTAGTTAAACATGATGTTGTCTGCTGAAAAATAAATTTGTCAGTATCACAACTTTTCCTTTTGTTGTTAGGATGTTTTGTAGAATTTATCGGGCCCGTAGCCAGCTCATACAATTTGGTGGAGCTACAGTTATTTGGAGGGGCTGAGGATTTGGCCGATTAAGAATACTCCTAAGAAATCTGGAATTTATTACCTGATGCTTTGATTGTAATCATGGTTAAAGTTAAAATACAGCGTAGTATAATTAAATTCCTGTAACTGTCGTCCTATCATTTGTCTTCCATTCAGTCTCCACAATCAAACTGCTTCATTAACGTTGATGGGGTTTGATTGTCTATTAAAGGAAATGATTTTCACGTTAATTTTGTTTGATTTGACCCTTGCAGCGGACGTACACGATCTTTACATTAATACCACGCTGTCCTGAGGTCAGGAACACGATCTCCATTAATACCACGCTGTCCGAAGATCAGGGACGAGATCTCCATTAATGAGAATTGTCAACAAATAGCCATGTTTTATATTCCCTGTGAAGTGGTTGTTGATCTTGTTGATCTTGTACAGATAATGACGACTAATGAGCCAGTCGTGTTTACATTAATTAAAGCATGTTAATTGTTCAAATACTGGTGCACTCTATGGTTTTATTGGTTGGATACTGATGTACTCTATGGTTTTATTGGTTGGACACTGTATGATTTTTGAACACTGCCTCCCTGCTGATGTTAAATGATATTACACTCATGTAAACTGTGTAGAATTGTTGTTTAGTAATTAAAGTTGTTTAATCTGTGACTGTAAAACTAAAAAATAGACCTCAAGCTTCGACTATCCCTGATTTATATGTCAGGCTTTTACAAAATACTTGATTTAAATATAATAAAAAGGGGTTAATTTCTAACTTTTACGTCCTTTCTGGGCTAATGATAATGTTACAGTGTTCTATGATGATGTCATACAGGTTATTGGCGATCACGTTGGTAAGCGGGTAAGACGCTGGTTTGCTAGCCGGGAGTTCTGGTGTTCGATCCCTGCATTGGCCAAGAAAGTTCATCCAGATTTTCCGACGAGGTTTCCCTTGTCAGTGATGCAGGTCGGAGGGCCTGACAAGGGCAGCTGTCTAGTCATTCGGATGGGACAAAAACCTGAGGTCTCTGCCCCCTATAGCGTGCATGTAAAACATCCTTTGACAGTTGGAATTCGATATATAAGAGAAGGCCGTAGTGCCGCTGTCCAGGAAAAATGTCCCTCATAGCTTTCTGCATGGCGTATTGTCGTCTTCATTAGCCCAGCTGGAGCAGAAAAGTAGGATGTTAAACCCCATTCCATTCCCTTTGATTTATAATCAGTAGAGGTATTGTGGGTAATGATAAAAGTTTAATTTGTACAGAACAGATATAATCTCCTTCTATTAAACTATTTCTAAAAAATACCAAATGTTTGACTTTGTTGTTAGCACCCAGGAGAACGACAGAATATCGACTATTGCCATTTTTATTCATATTTAATCTACTGATATGAATTATTCCGGGAGAATGAACCAAGCCATGTACTAACGTCCTTTAACAAATGATTTCCTTGCCAAGATGAATTCTACTTTGTCAATATCTTGGTGTGAATGTTAGTGTCACCATTCATCCGTTTTAATTATCTCCAGTCCTTAATGATTTCTTAATGACCTTTTTAACACCTCAATGGATTTAATAACTTCAGTTTGTGTGATGTCTCGTAGTCAGGAAGTTAGGTGATGTCTCGTAGTCTCGTAGATGGGATTATTCGAGTTTTTGGTATGGATCCATACCGGTATCAATGAAACAATGAAAATCAATTCGTTTCTTCTCAATTATAATATACAAGAAGTTTCTTTGACATACACAGGACCTGGTTGTCGAGATGTCAGGTGACGTTGCTATCGAGATGTCAGGTGACATGGTAATCGAGATGTCAGGGGACCTGGTTATTGAGATATCCTGGCGTGTGGTTGTCAAGATTTCCGAGGACCATGGTTATCGAGTGGTCCGGATTTTCCGTCCTGGTTGCCCTTTTCAGTGGTGTAGAACGGAAGTCTGAAAACATTGTCTAGTTGATCGGACGGGAGAAGAGCTGAGATCCGACGTACACATTTGTGAGCTCTCATGATAAGAGTAACCCTTATTGCCTCTGTATGGGCAACATTTGCCTGATAGCACCCTTCATTAGCCTTGTCAGTGCAGAAAAAACAGGACGTTAAAACCCAATTTCATTTCATTTCTTCTTGACTAACGTAGCAAGCGGTGAGTGGGTGTCGTCGTATTTGTAGGGAATCTATCCTCTGTCAGACAATGAGTTGGTGTTGTCCTTTAGGAGAAGATATATCCACTGTCTATAGAATCATATTGATTATATATAATACTAGTGTTTTATAGATTAATATTGTATGTGTGCACCACAATGACTAACAACAGCATGTAGAGTCAGGTCACCGATATAGTTACAGGAATTCCCACGTTTATTTCATGCACTATATCAATCAATAATAGATATAGAATTCATCAATTCAGTTTTTATATGGAGTAAGCAATATTTTTATGTATCCCCAATGAAATGAAATTCAATGTGTTTAAACCTTTTATGTTATTTTAGAAGATAAAGTAATAGGAAAATAAATGTTAGTTTGGAGGAGTAGCAGAAAATATCAAACATGTGATTAACAAATAGTTAAGTCAGTGGTAATCAATGTCTGATATATTGATTTGTTATCAGTTTGATTACTAGTTATGGGTTTGCCCTGTTAATAATTTCCCTCGTAGACACTGTATATGGTGTACGTCTGTCTTCATAAACCCAGTCCGAGAAGAACAGTATAATAATTCAACACCTATTCATCTTTTGCTTTGTCCTCTCAAATGTTTTAGTTTTAAATTTAGAAAATTCTAGTGGATGAGTATTTGTGAAGACGGTGAAGAAATAAATAAAAGGTGGTTGAAAAAAGATCCAATTTCGTCTGTAATCGTTTCAATGATTCACTTGTATATGTAGGGGTCTTTGTCAGTTGGAGAAAACCTGAGGATCCGGAGAAAACCCTTGAGGTTAGGATGGTGACCCAGGGTGATCAAGTTAATAGTTCTAGTGATATAACATTTAATACTAATTACAAGAAACTATGGTACTTCAACAATCAGTATAAATAATCTCTTTCTTATTTCACAGTGGGTTTTGTTTCAAATTAACCAGTAGTTTCAGACTGATTGATATGTCCCTCTTTGACAATAAAATACTGTTAATGGTACAGTTTGTTTCTGTTCGTCTAAAACAATACATCCACTTTCAGTATTTCCTAAACTGTTCGTGTTTAGACAATTATAGATAATTGTTGTATTTTACGTAGATTCGTTTGACCTGAATGTTTCTTCTATAAGATAAATTTGGTTAATTTCCTCTTTCCATGACGGAGTTTGAACTCAATGCAAAGAAGATGAATCTGTTCTCTTTTTCCCAAGAGTTAATTCTCCATGGCCTTAGATTCACTATCATCTACAGTATAGTTCTTATAATACTGATATACAAGCAGGGATGTAGATATATATATATATATTATATGGTGTGTGATTGTGTGTATATCTAGGGTAGAGGGCCTGACAAGGACAGCTGTCTAGTCATTTGGGATGAAAAAACGAGGTCCTGTGTACACATTAGGGTGCACGTTAAAGATCCTTTGGGATATAAGAGTCGGCTGTAGCGCCGATACCCGGACAAATTTTCCCTCATAGCACACTATATGACGTATTCCCAGTTTAGGTAGCAGAACAATAG
Organism: Patella depressa; assembly: GCA_948474765.1. NCBI lineage: Eukaryota > Metazoa > Mollusca > Gastropoda > Patellidae > Patella > Patella depressa. The sequence continues at coordinate 73,091,773 of OX419720.1, read as the reverse complement.
GACGTTAAACCCCATTTCATTTCATTTCATTTGTATATCTAGGGACGTCTAAATTGTTTGTATATCTAGGGATGTCTAAATTGTTTGTATATCTAGGGACCTCTAAATTGTTTGTATATCTATGGACCTCTAAATTGTTTGTATATCTAGGGACGTCTAAATTGTTTATATATCTAGGGACACCATTTCATTTCATTTCATTTGTATATCTAGGGACGTCTAAATTGTTTGTATATCTAGGGAACTCTAAATTGTTTGTATATGTAGGGACCTCTAAATTGTTTGTATATCTATGGACCTCTAAATTGTTTGTACCGTATATCTAGGGACACCTAGATTGTTTTGTCCTGTGCTGTCCCAAGTTTAAATATGCCTCCTCCTACTGACTTAGCATATTAGTGTATGGATTCCAATTCTTGGGGCTATGGGTTCGATTCCTGGACAGAAGCATCTGGTCACTCATGTGATAAAATACCGGTATCATTCTTAATTATTTAACATCTGATAAAATGACACAAAATATTAATCAATTTTTAATTATTTAACCAAGTATCAATGGTAGACAATCATCCTGTTTGGATTTAATCAGAATAATAGGAGGCCCATCAATGTGGTGCTGCCTTGGTTATATGATGATCAATGGCTTTAACTGTTTTCAGAGAAAGATGATTTGTTAGCGATGATGAAATATAATTTTACATGTTATCCTAGGATTCGGTTACTGAATTCTTGCCTAATTATTGACTAATGCCTGGTAAATAAGTTAATTCCATCATCATCACTTTTAAAATAGAATTCTCTTGGTAATCTGGTTAATTTATCATCGGGACATTCTGACACCAAACTTGAACATTCTGACACTAAACTCGAATTCCCTGCTCAGGTTTTTGGAAATTCTAGATCTGTTTTTGAAATGGTTCTAAAATGATTGCTAATGAAGCTAATTGACGTAGTCATAAAAAAGCTAAAAGCTATTAATGGTAAAAAGTTAAAAATAAAAAACCCAACCAGGACAGTTTTATTTTAAACTTAAAAGAAATGAAATGAAATGGGGTTTAACATGCTATTGTTCTGCTCCAACTGGGCTAATGAAGACAGGTATATACACCATACAGTGTGCTATAACATACATGAAGATGTGTGTATATACTATACAGTGTAGACTGTGTTATGTAGATCAAGTATGTGTTTTTATCATCTGAGTTATAACACAAGATTGTTAGATATTCAGTAAGTAACATACCATATATATTTACATGATATTATACCATGGTACCATTATAACTTGTTGTCATCATACCTCATATTATACCATTACAACTTGTCTCTTATTCACAACTATTTATTAACTTATCGTTGAGTGTTATTATTAACATGCAACATGGCATAATTATAAAACTACATTATTGACTTTAAATGATAAAGCTACTGTCAGTTATATGAAGGATCGTGTAATTTATTGTTAAATATAATATTGTAAAAATTGAATTTCTTACGGAAATATCGGTCCAAAAATAGTTCAATCCCAAAAAATTGATGTCAACATTCAGCATATTATTTAATGAAATAGAAAAACACAAAAACAATTATATAGGTTTTAAATACAACCATCTACATTCACACAATGGGCCTGAATACAAAAACAATATAGGCCTACCGGAATACAAAAACAATATATAGGCCTCCCTGAAGACAAGAACAATATAGGTCTACCTGATTAAAAACCAATATAGGCCTACCTTTATAAAAAACAATATAGGCCTACTATGATGAAATATACAAAAACTATATTGGCCTACCAGAAGTTATAAACAATATAGGCCTACTTGATTATGATGAAATTTCTGATCATCTATAATCTTAAAGTATCTTATAAAATGAGGCATGACAATTAACCTGATGATATTTAAATAACGACTGTTTACAATAAACTGACCAGAGCTTAATATTAAAATTTCTAAAGTACTATACTATTCAACATTTCCAACGAAATAACCCAGTTGGTGCTGAAATGTAGAATGTTAAACCCAGTTCCATTAGTCCCGTTGGTACAGGGTTCGGGTTAGTTCCATTAGTCCAGTCGGTGCAGGGTTAGGGTTAGTTCCATTAGTCCAGTCGGTGCAGGGTTAGGGTTAGTTCCATTAGTCCAGTCGGTGCAGAAAAGTTGGATGTTAAACCCCATTTCATTTCCTATCTTGATTAAAGTCTGATTAACGACCACAAATTATTCCGACCAGCACCGACTTATAGCTGCTTTAATGTACCCTTATAGCATGCTGAATAAACACATGGATCTATTGGTCCCAGATAAATGGCAGATTCCTGGAATTAATAGCAGAATCTGTTGGAATCTATGGCTTGCAGAAGACTAAATTCCTACTGAGTGGTGTATTTAGTATGCTTGTTATTACCAACGGAGAGTTGGATCGGCTTAAATGGCTCGTCACCTCAACCATAAATTCTCACTGTGTCGATGATTTGATTGTCAGTTTCTAACAGTGATAAGAATGAATTCGAGATCAAGTAGCGGCTTGGAGAGAAGAGAGAATATTTATCAGTCCATCTGTCAGAACTTCACATTTAACTGTTTTAGTCTTTGATTTTAAAACTTCCTAATTTATCTGTCACAGTTATAGTGTTCGATTTTAAAACTTCTTAATTTATCTGTACCAGTAAATATTTTAGAATTTAAATAATCTACATCTAATGAATATCTGAAAATATTTTAAAATTTAGAATTGAATATTAAAATCTAATTTGATCGTGTATTTTTCAGACAATGTGTAATAATTAAACAATTTATAAAGAAACTAAATTCAATAAATGAATATTAAGAAATTAAAATAAGTCTGTTCAACCTCATGGGTTTTCTTCAGGTCTTCTTAATGGTAAAAACCCAACTTTTTAAATAATATTCATTTTGTATGGATACAAAAACAAGCTATATGTTTATATTACACTGATTCCATGTTCCTTTATAGACAAGTTTTGAATGCAACAAGTCATCTGTTAACTGTAAAATAAGTATTGAAGTCAGTTCATTGGCAAATAAAACAATAATTTATTCGCCTTACACAATTTTAAAAAATAGTTCAAACTTTCTGTAAAATAGTTCAAACTGATTTGCCCACACTAGATGGAACTAGTCGATTGATTTCCCCACACTAAATGGAACTAGTCGATTGATTTCCTTCCAAGGGATTATTGTAACACTGCTTGTCATTGGTCAATAGGAAACCTTTTTACCCTCCAGAGATTTTCCATTGACGGACAGTTGATAAAATATTGATCGAGTGACCTAGTTATTAGATGATAAATTTAATTATACCCCATCCCAAGTGCCACTACGCTTCTGTTAAGTGTCAATCACAGGAGATAATGGACCATTTTTAAGGCTACAGAAACGCTATTTGTTATCGTGGAGCGTGTGTCAGTCATTTATTTTTAAACAACTCAGCAACGACGTAAATAATGTATGAATGTGTATAATATATATCTGAAAATATTAGTCTAATTATAAAATGGACGTACTTTGTTCCACAGTCAACAATAAAAAGATAAAAGATATTTACTGACACTGGATTATAACAGGTTAATTTTTTTACTCATCCATGGAGCTTGTCATTATGAATGTCATTGTATGTTGATCAGTGCAGTGCTGGCTCACGTACTAACCACCATATCCCTGGTTCAATCCTAGTCTGGTTTCACCCTTGTAATGTGCAGGAAGATCAGAGACCCTTGTCAGTGCAGGAAGAAATGAAGGGAAAACGTAGATAAGTACCTAGTCATTCGTAGATGAAGAACAGCATAAAACATGTCTTGATTCCTGAAAATAAAAGCAAGAATGATCCATAGTTTACGCTAGTTGGGGTAACATCTCCCCTAAAACACACTCCATGACGTATTCCTGTTGTCATTAGCCCGGTTGGTGCAGAAAGTAGGACATTAATCACCCACCATGACAAGATGAAATTTAATTGTTTTAAACGTGGATATTTATAGAATACAAGTAGTTTTATTTAAAAAGATGACAGCATGTAAAGGACGATCCTGGTCTGTGTAAAATATGCTGTATAATAATCAGTTTTATTGACATATCGACAATATCAGCCAATCGCAACTCGGTATGTTATGCTTAATAATATCCTGGTTTACTTAGTCCAATATTATTTGACCTGATTATCTCATGGCCTGTCATTTTGAATAACTTAAGTTTACAACGTAGAAGCAGTGGCGCAGATGCAGGAAATTTGATTAGGGGGTGACTGGGCAAGGAAAGGGGAGGGGGCATTCTTCTAAGTGGTGATTAGTGGCGATTATCATCCAATTTGATTAGGTACATCACCTGGATTAGGTACATCACCTAGAGCAGGTACATTACCTGGATCAGTTACATCCCCCACTAAACAATCTGATTAGGTACATCACCCCAACCAATAAATAGCCCAGAGTTACCTATTTCATGTACAAGCATATATAATAAGTCGATTTGTTATATTGTTATTTAGGGCGGGTGCTGGGGGAAGAGGGAGCTACGAAGCACACCTAGAACTGTCAATGACAGTGAGATGCAAATCAAAATAACCACCATTGTGAAAATAACTCCAGACTTAAAAACATAGAAAATAACTCAAGACAATGCTTCCCCCAACCCCAGTCCTTGGAGCACTATTATAAAGTTAAAGCATATTTTGTTAAATTGTTAATTGTTAAAGCAACATTGAATAGGCTATTCCTAGTTATTATATAGCCTACCATGTTAGGGTTCAGCATGTCAAGACAGTTGCAACGCATGTCTGATGAAACAAACGAAGGACTTGTTGTGGACCAGGTGCAGAAATAATACAAAATCCCAGAAGATCAGCAAAGAAATCTATAATATAAAAAAATAGCATTCTGGCTTGAAATGAAAAGGAATAAACTTTGCCAAGAATAAAACAACTATATAAAGAAGCGTGGTATTGAAGCCTTGCTGCTGACATTTTACAACAAACGTCTTTAATCAAGCTTTTAGATTTTATTGAATTCCGTCTTTCAATTAGAATCGTCTTCCTGTTGGGCTCTAATCAACCTTATGTTTGACATCAATTTTAAATTACTTCTCTCTGTTAGTTCACGACAGCCATTCCTCAGACTTGAATCCTATAAAACATGGTGTATGTCAACTATAAAACTTGAGTTAGGAGAATATTTACGTCTGATTTACCAGATACTGGAAGACACATGCTGTACATACAGCTTGTTGTCTATAGAATTATAATCTTGTTATCCTCTGAGTTACGACATGGAATAATGCATGAATAACTGGTAGTTAAAGATGAATAGAACAGGTTCTGTTTAAAGGAAGAACTTGTTGCTGTTTCTTTCTGTTAAAGATAAATCATGCTAATTACAGTATGTTAGTTTCACATCATCATTAGTCCAGTTGGTGTCACATCATCATTACCCCAGTTGGTGTTACATCATCATTACCCCAGTTGGTGTCACATCATCATTACCCATGTTGGTGTCACATCATCATTAGTCCAGTTAGTGTCACATCATCATTAGTCCAGTTGATGTCACATCATCATTAGTCCAGTTGGTGTTACATCATCATTACCCCAGTTGGTGTCACATCATCATTACCCATGTTGGTGTCACATCATCATTAGTCCAGTTAGTGTCACATCATTATACCCCAGTTGGTGTCACATCATCATTAGTCCAGTTAGTGTCACATCATCATTACCCCAGTTGGTGTCACATCATCATTAGTCCAGTTAGTGTCACATCATCATTAGCCCAGTCAGTATGTTAGTGTCACATCATCATTAGCCCAGTCAGTGTCACATCATCATTAGCCCAGTCAGTGTCATATCATCATTACCCAAGTTGGTGTCACATCATCATTAGCCCAGTCAGTGTAGAAAAGCAGAATGTTAAACCCCAGTCCATTTCATTTCTCACATATTTCTGTCCATTCCGTTTTTTTCTTATTTTATCTTAAAACATAAAGTGTTGAATTGTGGGGAGATAAACCATGACAGGGTTGCAGATCACCTGCCCAACTTCATAGGTTCTCCCGTTCTCTCCAATTCATAAACGCAAAGCAACTTATTAAAAACTACAGCAACCAGCACTTTAAGATGAGTGAAACTTTAAACTTGTAAGATGTTTTCATCTGTAAAAATAATTCTGTTGTAATAAGACAAGATAGACCAGTGTTTGTATTCATTGAACTAATGTAAGATGAGATTGACCTGGGTTATTGAACAAATGTTGCCATACTATTCACTCTAATAGATTCATATCTCCATCATAGCTATAGGACACACCGATTTAATGACCTGTTCTATCTACACCAGGGCACACAAATTGGATTTTATCTTCTTGGGAAACATCTATTTTAATTTTGTTTCCTATTTTAAGGGAGAGGGGAGTGGGGATTAATTTAAGAACAAGAATGTTTGCTTCTCCTCTTAATCTTTTTTTAAGTTCTAAGGTTTAATGCTGTTTTATGAGAAACGAAAGATAAAATTTTCTTGGTCTTAAGTTATCTCTACAAGTTCTAATGTTACTTGCAATTCTTGAATCAATCGGTTGACTAGTTCAGCTATAAATTTGCACTTGGTTTCATAAATTGAATAAACTGGAAGAACTAATTTGATTTGAATTGCACATCATAAGTTATAGTTTAAAGTAGCTAAGTCTTTAAGTCAACATCATCCAGAGTGTTCAACATTGAAAACAGAACATTGATGTTGTGATCTTACAGGGAAAAGATAGGCTTCTCATATCCAACATTTAAAACAAAATAAAGATCTTACCATTGGTACAGGAACCATGTACCAGAATGCGTTTCAGTGGCATTTGTAACAAGATACTCAAAGAACGAAGCAGGACATATTCCACAAGTTAAGTCAAACAGTGACGTCATATTCTTATCTGGAGAGATTATGTACAATAAATACTACGGGTGTAGGCTGGAATAACCAGGTGCTAGAGATTGCCATTCGATTGAGATTCTTGCATATTTTGCCAAACATAACTGATTTGAAATTAGAGTAAAAACGGAAACGATTGAAAGTAAATTAGTTTGTATAAATTCATATTACATTATTATATGCGTTGCGACCCATTTGTATCAATTTCTAGGTCCCAAATTTTAGCGATTTAGCTCCTTTAAAGGGACATTATGTTGTTAAACGAGATGAAATGCGGTTTAAAGTCCTACTGAGCTATAAAGACAATCATTTCTCCATCTAGTGTGGTGTGAGACATTTTAATCAGACAGTGATGCGATTCTTACTATAATTCAACAATCAAGATATCTTTATTGGTAATATTCTGATTATAATTCCACTATCAAGATATCTTTAATGTGTCGCCATTGGTATACATAGACACTTTGTGTTTTTCTGCATGTTTGTTAACAATTTTAATATAGATATTTCATAATTTACTCTCAACAGCAGTACAAAAGACAGACTGAAGTAGAAATAAGAGGTGGAGGGGCGGATCCAGGAATTTTTGCAGGAGGGGGTTTGCCAGGTTTCTGTTACGGAAATCTGCCACCATCGTCTTTAAATTACATAGGCATACATACAAATTGAGCTTTTAAAACAGAGAAATCATTTTTATACTGATGTAAGATCACTGTGTGATGTAATTCAAGCAGGGTTGGACACCCCCCCCCCTGGATCTGCCCCTGAGGTGGATTGAAAGATTCCTGTTTTTAATATTTGTGTAGTTTAAAGTTCAAAATTTCAGGTACTAGAGGTAGCGCCTTACATTTTATCAGGTACAAAAAAAATCGTTGATCTTGCGAAGTGACAACTGACTCTGGCAGGAGACGATACTATGGTCGTGTATCTCTTAACTCAATTTATCCATCATCTGTGACATTAAAAACACAAATTAGAATTTAATGTTGGCCCATGAAAAAAGGGGATCCTAAAATCAGTTATGGTCTTGAATTGTACATATATCATTGCTATAAAAATGAATTGACCTTAGGCTGGTTTAAGAATAACTGGTGCTTTTTTATTTTAATGTTTGCACTGAAAGGTTGGATAATAAAATTCCATGTTTATCAGAAGGCGTCTAGAGATACAAGATATTTCACAGTTTGATTAGAAGTTAGACCGTGAGATATGAAAGATAAATTCTGGAAGGGAATTCAGTTTATATATGTTGCATTCAATTAAATACATTATGTTATATATGTTGCATTCAATTAAATACATGTTGCATTCAATTAAATACATTATGTTATATATGTTGCATTCAATTAAATACATTATGTTATTTCTTAACATTTTAATAGGCTTGAAAACCATAATTTTAAAGCTTATAAATATTGCTGATAGTTCGAGATGGGACATAGTTGTGATGCTGGTCTTAACGCAACTTGCCATCCCCTTCGGTCTTGCTAATGCTACTTCATCATATCGACTTATATTAACAACACTTGCTGGTGTATTGGTACAAGTATTTATAAAGACTGTAAATAGGTTATTTAATGATAAGTACATCAAGTTGTTGATTCTATCAATACTGTGATAATATCTGGTATTTACACGGTAAATATTGTATTATAGACACAGGTAGATATTGTATTATAGACACAGGTAGAATAGATCTAGTTAATTACACATCATTTACTCCAGGTAAATATCATATCAAACCATACCTTTATAAATACCTTTAATACTCATGTTAATTACTTTTAACGAGCAATCAAAGATCCACTTGAATGGCCAATCAGTGGTCTTCGTTGATGACCAATCAAGTAATTGTCTAATACTCTATCTGAACAAATATTCACAACGGGTAAAATAACTATCCATATTATTGAGCCGTACAAAATTAGTGTACGGGTCAGGTGTACATGCCCCAGACGACGAGCAAATGAGTCTATGGAATAGTAGTTTTGAAGATTCTGGTTGTCCACGAATATGCGAGTATGAAGTGTACCTACTGGGGTAGCTATGTGTACTAATAATTGTCAATATTAGCATGTACCAACAGTTAAAGGATTTAGACATGTTGATTAATGATGCTTTACTTTGTTACGGTGGCCAAGTGGGTAAGGCGCTCACTCGCTAGCTTGCATTGGCCGAGTTCATCAAGGTTTTCTGGCATGGTTCCCCCTTGTCAGTGTTTAGTCGTTTGGATGGGATGAAAAAATACAGTCCCATGTACACATTGGCGTGCACATAAAAGATCCCTTAACACTTGGAATTTGATATAAGAGTAGGCTGTAGTGCCGCTGTCCAGGCAAATATCCCTCATAGCACACTGTATGGCATATGTCTGTCTTCATTAGACCAGTTCGGACCAAACAGTTGGACGTTAAACTCATTTAATGAGGAGTTTAAGGTCACTGTATTCTGTAAACTCCCAATGAATCTTAATTAAACAGAGAATTTGGTGGTTCTTTATCTGATAATGTGATATTAAGAATTTAATCTACATGTCTACGACTTGCATCAATCAGTATTCAGGGTTAATATCAGGTTCTGGCATGTAGAATACGGAATTAACCAAGTACTGAGTATCAAGTGAGTTATACTGACTGATCAGACTTGATATGGACTGATAATGTCTCAATATGTGTAGTCAGATTTATATCAATTGGTCATGTCTCTATACCTGTCATGTAGTCAGAAAACATAAAAAACATAAATATTTACTTCATATGTAAATCCTATATACATAAACATAACAACACAAATACATTAATGCACAAATATACAAATACACAAATACATAACAATACAAATAAATGACAATACAAATACATAAATACAAAAATACAATACAAATCAAAACAATACAAATGCATAACAACAAAAATACAATACATAACACAAATACATAACAATACAAATACATAACAATACAAATACATAACAACACAAATACAAAAATACAATACATAACACAAATACATAACAATACAAATACATGATACAAATGCATAATACAAACACATAACAACACAAATATAAAAATACAATACATAACACAAATACATAACAATACAAACACAAATACATAACAATACAAATACATAACAATACAAATACATAACAACACAAATAGACAGTAATTAATAAAAGAATAACTAACTGCAATCCCCAAAACACTAGGACATAGAAATACTCTCCAGAGTAATCCACATGGACATGGAACTCAAGTTTGTTAATAACAAGTTGGCAATCTCTGTTTAAGATTATAAATCTTGCGGAGTAATTAATATTTGGGACATTATGTCTGATCTTGTGTAAGTTATAACCACCATTACCATGGTAATCTGTAAATATGGCCATTATGTTCATTGATTGTATCCCCCTATATTAAGAGTTTCTACAAATATAATTAATTATGAATATGCAAATTAATCATAACAGTCTTCATGACCCGGGACAATGTCTGATTCTATCACAATGGCTGGGTGAAGTTAAATTGGATGGCAATGTTGTGCAACAACAATGATATTATTTTGGATCATAACCAAGAAACTTCCACATTTCAGAATATTTCAACCACTGCATTATACAATTAGCATTGATGCCAGATTTGCAATTTAGGTATTTCACATTATACCCCCAATCTTTCTTGCTATGGCCCCAATTTTTCTTGCTATGCCCCCAGCCTTTCTCGCTATACCCCTACCCTTTGAGTGGCCCCACTTTCAGGGGAAATCCTTCATTTGCTTCCGGTGCTGGGGAAAAGGTTCCTCAGGGTTTTCTGGCAAGGTACCTCCTTGTCAGTGGAGGAGGACAAAGACAGTGTCTAGTTGTTCAGATAGGATGAAAAACTCAGGTCCCATGAACCATTGACTGTTGGAATTTGAAAGAAGAGTGGGCTGTTTTGCAACTGTTGAGGAAATTTTCCCCCACAGCACACCGGAGGGTATATCGCGTCTTCATTAGCCCAGTCGGTGGAAAACAGTGGAACGTTAAACCTCATTTTATCTTATTTCATTTCTTACGCATGCATCCATAAATAAGCATCTCATGATCCAATTATCACACCTTGCCAAAGATAGTTGCGTACATGTGACACTTCAGTTTGTTGGTGTTAAACAAGTTAACGTCCATTATTAAAGCCAAGATATGAAATGTTGTGGAACAACTCCTGTTTTTTTGCGACTTTAAATCTATTATTAAACACTGAAGAATGAGTAAATTTAAAGTTTTGTAAGATAATGATGTATAATGTTAATCAAGCGAGAACAAGAGAACATAATGAATTTATAGTTAACTATGTTTTACATTGGTACAGGAATAGTTTGATGCTAGAGTAGCGCTCCTCGATCAGACAACCTTAAACGAGCTAAATCGCTAATTTTTGGGACGTAAAAATTGACCCATATGGGCATGTACATATGATAATGTAATCTGATTGTATATGAACTGATTTACATTCAATTGTTTCCATTTTGACTCTAATTTCAAATCAGTTATGTCCAGCGAAATATGGCACGATTCTCAGCTGAATAGAAATTTCTAGTGTCTGGTTATTCCAGTCTGTTGTGCATGCTCACCAGAAAAGTTATGGCATTGCTACAATGCACTATGGTACTCACTTTGTGTCCCAATGGTAAAATGTTTATTTTGTCTTAAATATTGGATATAATATCAGAAGCCTACCTTTCCCCAGTAAAATAACAACGTCATTGTTGATTTAAATTGATAAATAATTTGTGTTTTCAACGTGTAAGACTTTGGAGGATATTGAGTTAGAGACTTAGCTACTTTAATCATCAGTTGATTGGTTATTTCATTCAATCAGCAGTACGGCATATCATTAAATTGGTTGTAGATGAGGTTAACCTGGAGTATATTTAGTTCGTTCAGCTCAGTGATTTTTTACACCTACGATATAATGTTCGTTACAAGTACAGGTACTAATTTGGTTCATTAAGATTCGTTACTTTCTTCAGATCTATGTTGTTTTCCCCTTGAGATTAGATATAATTTGTTAAGATTCCTATGTGTAAGCCGTTTTACCTTGACCTATTTACTCTAGTTTCATCCATTATAGAAATACCGTTTCCATTGCGTAAAGCTCAATGCCAGTAGAGAATGTTCTTACTGCCACGACTTCTCTTCCAAACGTCAGTCCAAAAGACATGAATGTATACACATCTTGTACTTTAAGCAGAGCGATGCCAAGGAATCTTGCAATCAGAGGGATTAACTCTTGTCAGTTTTTGGGGGGGTTTGATGGCCGAATGGTAAGCACGTGCGTGCTGTATCTTAAAGCCTGTCATTGAGTCAACTGACGTGATTTCGATTCCCCAGTTGTACTTGACAAGGAGTAGGGTCACCTGTCCAATCTCGTGGGTTTCCTCTGGGTACTTTGGTTTCGTCCCTCTGCTAAAGACCCCTATGCGCAAGCGAATTATTGAAACAAAATTAAAAACCATATGTTAATCCCGAAATGATCTAGTTTGTGTTGAGTGGATGTTAAACCCCATCTCTCTCTCTCTTGTGCATTTTACAATGACTCAGACTATACTAATGTTTAAAATATTTTATCAACGGTACATATATCCTAACTTATCTTCGTATCAATATAGGTTTTATGACTATTTGAAATATGTTTTTATCAGATCGGATGTATGTAATCAGTATTGACAGTGAATCATCTTAAGCTGATTACAACACAGATCCTATTTAGTTTCCTTTTTTATAGGTCAAAATTTCGTTTAACTTGTTTTTACTACACTAGGATCTGGAAGAGTTGTTATCATTGACTTGGTCTGAATGGTGTCGGGGATTAGTCAATGAAAAGGTCTGTTGTTGAGGTGAGCTTTAGGCGTGTTTTGCATGGAACTGTGAGTAATCCACTGGTGAAATCGATGCAGATTTGTTAATCAAATGTCTGACAACATAGGGTCAAAAGTCGCTCGTATGACCTCTGGCGCTACCTATCACTACAACCGGTCAGATCTTCATGTAGGTCATACGGAAGTATAAAAAACGAAACGAAGATTGGTATCCTCGTTACGACTATTGACATTTAACGTAAACTACATTTACTTGTGACTCAAACATCAGTCATCTCAAAAACAAAAACAACCACTTGAACAATTCGCAAATCTCTTGACGATGAAACAGGTAGATTGATAGTAAGGGTATTAGTTGCAGGAAATCTGACAGGTGAAAAGACTGTCGACATTTATTAGGAATGTGAATAGATGTAGCGAGGCATCACCTTGAAATATCAACAGAATTATATAACATATCATATATACTTTAGTCATAGTTTATGTATATATCAGGGGAATAGATAGACGGGTCCATCTTCATAAGATCAGTGAGAGTAGAAAGTTAAAGAAAGCGAGTACAGGAACAACGTACTATAAAACATTGTAATGATTTGATATGGGTGTTTTTAAGGCCAAGGTATAAAGAAAAAGATTAATTTTCACTGTAAATGCATAAGATGTTTAAAAATTGTTTAAAGATTTCACTTTTGAAATGATTTTGAATGATTTTCCAAAACAGCAGTAGAATAGGATATAGTTGTCAATAGAATTATAAAACATGTTAACTATGATTATACAGAACATCCGATACCACCTATAAAATAATGTTAAATAGAATTATGCAGAACATCTAATATCACCTATAAAACATGTTAACTGTACACATTGTTATTCATTACTTTCAATTATGTAAACATTAGAAACACAGATTTATTCCAGAAAACTGAACTTTTTGCACTATTGCCCTGGCTTACTCTTCCTAGATCATCTTATATCATTTGTCATTCAAGGAGTTCAAATAGTATTCTCATTCTCTTACTTTCTAGAAGACTTAATACCACTTCTCATTTGATGAGTTCATTTAGTATGTTTACTCTTTTTAGAAGACTTGATACCGCATCACATCTGACTATATATATATATAGTATACTTACTCTTCCTGCTAGAATATGTCATACCACTTCCATGGTATGTTTACTCTACCTAGAACATCTCATACCACTTCCCATGGTATGTTTACTCTACCTAGAACATCTGATACCACTTCTCATAATATGTTTACTCTACCTAGAACATCTCATACCACTTCTCATGGTATGTTTACTCTTCCAAGAACATTTCATACCACTTCATATAGTATGTTTACTCTACCTAGAACATCTGATACCACTTCATATAGTATGTTTACTCTACCTAGAACATCTCATACCACTTCTCATAATATGGTTACTCTACCAGAACATCTTATTTCACCTCTCATGGTATGTTTACTCTACCTAGAACATCTGATACCACTTCTTGTGGTATGTTTACTCTACCTAGAACATCTGATACCACTTCTCATAGTATGTTTACTCTACCTAGAACATCTGATACCACTTCTTGTGGTATGTTTACTCTACCTAGGACATCTGATATCACTTCTCATAGTATGTTTACTCTACCTAGAGCATCTGATACCACTTCTCATGGTATGTTTACTCTACCTAGAACATCTTATACCACCTCTCATGGTATGTTTACTCTACCTAGAACATCTGATACCACTTCTCAGAGTATGTTTACTCTACCTAGAACATCTTATACCACCTCTCATAGTATGTTTACTCTACCTAGAACATCTGATACCACTTCTCATAGTATGTTTACTCTACCTAGAACACCTCATACCATTTCTCAATCGAGGAATTCACATAGTATGTTTACTCTACCTAGAACATCTGATACCACTTCTCATAGTATGTTTACTCTACCTAGAACATCTGATACCACTTCTCATAGTATGTTTACTCTACCTAGAACATCTGATACCACTTCTCATAGTATGTTTACTCTACCTAGAACATCTCATACCACTTCTCATAGTATGTTTACTCTACCTAGAACATCTCATACCATTTCTCAATCGAGGAATTCACATAGTATGTTTACTCTACCTAAGACACCTTATAGCATTTGCCATCTTTGTTATACTTGTGTATGTGAAGAAAGAGTATTATAATCCATGTTGTACAGACATAGACGAAGGAATTGATTTATCAGGGTGGAGTAGACAAGTCTATATGTCATATTGTTGATATTAAAATAAATCTATTTTAGATCGAGTTAGTAAGAATATCGGATGTAATGGATCAGGGAATTTCTGATTCTGTCTAATGTGATGTCGAGGTGATATCCGCTCGGATATTTCTCCACCCAACATGTAACAGACGTTAGATATTTTACAGATCTTATGACCAATCAACGTTACATCTGGTTGTATTTTACCTTTATAAATAACAATAGGTGTGCACGTGTCACTTCCTGCAGCAATATATATTACTTTAGAAACTTTTAGTCTAAAAGAATTTGATTTAATTATAGATTTCTTCTACTAGTTGTAATGATGATGACTGAAAGGTGCCACATCCTGTTTTAACAATAAAATAATTTATATACCAGTAGTTGGTTAATGTAGGATTACTGAAAGGTGTTGACGAAAGTTACACCAATCATTGCACTTCTTTGTGATTGGTAATAATCAGGCCCCTAATTAATGTTAAAGAGATTGACAACAAATTTTTTATTTTTCCTATTGTTGTTAAATGTCTAATGATATGTATGAGGCAGAGTGTGTTTTTCTTTCCATGTGGAATGAACCTGGTGGGTTTTCTCCGGGTCCTCCCACTGAAATCAAAAATTAAACCATATGTTAGTCCCAAAATAACCTAGTTTATGTCGAGTGGGGTTAAACCCATTTTCTTTCTGTTTGTTTAGTTCACAGATGTTATTCCCTCATAGCACACTGTGTGGCGTATTCCCGTCTTCATTACCCCAATCTAAATGCCCTTTCACTTCACATTATTTCATGTATCAGTATGCCCGTGTGAGTTAGCCCAGTTGGTGTAGAACAGTAGGACGTTAAACCACGTTTGTTTAGTTCATATGTTATTCCCCTACTTTATGGCGTATGCAAGTCTTTATAAGCTCAGTCGGTGCTGAACAATGGGACGGTAAATATCCTATTGGTTTAGTTCAGATATCCACCTGTATTGTTAGTTAAAGATGAGAGGTATTTCAACCCATGTGTTGTACATCTCATCAAATTATCTTTTAACATCTTTAATCAAAGACTTACACATGTTTTTTATGACAAGTGTAAAGGTCAGATATACCTGTATAGATTATAACCAGGTGTCACCAGGTGTTCCAAGCACCTGTCTCAGTCTTTCATGTATCCACATATTGTAATAATAATTGTTTTAATGAAATCTGGCGATTGTTTTATCTTTGATCTGTGATGATGTCAACAGATGAAGAAAGATATTAACATTTACCTGTTTACCTGTTTGTTTCACCTTTAACAGGTAAATTATATAGGGTTTCAATCTTACCTTTCTGCATCAACCTCGGCTAATAAACAGGGCCGTATGTAGGATTTTAAAAGTGGGGGTGCAACAGAGTGGTGGGGCGCCATAGCCTCCACGTAAGTTTGGATCAGGGTGCCGACTGATCAGTACCTCTTAAAAGAGCATCACTGTGTGGTCATAATCGTGTATACATTATTTTATAATTGAAAGATTGTCAAATTATTATTTTTTTGGATGGGGTGAGGCACCATTTCTCGGGGTGCCTTATTTTTCTTGGGGTGCTATGTACCCCCTGAACCCCCACTAGATACGGCCCTGCTAATACAGATGGCCATGTAGTGTGCTGTCAGCTAGGAACATTTTGCTACTGTTAAGCCAGGCTGACACTTGCACGACATTTGGCCACGATTTTGTCGTGCCCATCAGTGCCCACATTGACACGAACTGGCACGACGAGTTCACGCATAATTTGTGCATAGTTTGCGTATTGTTTACGCAATTCCCGCATTGGCACGACGAGTTTGCGGAAATCGGACGTGTTGTGCCGACTCGAGTCGTGCCAATGCGTGCCACGGAATCGTGCAAGTGTCAGCCTTGCTTTACTTTATTTTCCAAGAATTTTGGGATCTATGAGATACCAATATATACACAATACCTCTCTAGTCTACACAACCCCACCCTACCCATCCACTGCCCTGTATCTAGACTACATCATCCCACCTCACCCATCCAGTACTCTGTCTCTAGACTACATCATCCCACCTCACCCATCCAGTAACCTGTCTCTAGACTACATCATCCCACCTCACCCATCCAGTAACCTGTCTCTAGACTACATCATCCCACCTCACCCATCCAGTAACCTGTCTCTAGACTACATCATCCCACCTCACCCATCCAGTAACCTGTCTCTAGACTACATCATCCCACCTCACCCCAACTTTTCACTGCCTTGTCTCTAGACTACATCATCTCACCCCAACTATCCGCTGCCCTGTCTCTAGGCTACATCATCCCACCTCACCCCAACTATCCACTGCCCTGTATCTAGACTACATCATCCCACCTCACCCCAACTATCCGCTGCCCTGTCTCTAGACTACATCATCTCACCCCAACTATTCTGAAAGTGGACAGAGTACAGGTACATATAATAGAATAATGAATTTTGTCTAGTTGATTGGATGGGATGATAAAACAATGTTTATCAGGTAAAATAACTGTTGAAAGAAAATTAGGGGAAAAAGATGCTGTCATGGCAAAATTCTCCTCACAATGCACAAACAATCAAGAAAATATAAGATTTCTGTAAGTTAGTGTGAAAATGGCCGAAGTATTATATATATTAGACAGTAATGGACCATATAATAGTACCATCTGGTCAACAAGTGTATAACACACATGAACCGTTCACAACACTGTTTATATATATATATATATATATATATATTGGTTTGTATGTTTATTAAATAAAAATAATATTGGTTTGTTTATTTAGATCAAAGCTGATATTTAGTGGTGTTTATTTTATAAAATAAGTTGAATATATATTTTTTGTTTTTTTAACCTTTGTTTTGTTTGTTTATTGTATTTATCATGAGCGTGAGATTCTACTGAGAGAAACGGGTAGATTTATAGTCAGGGATTGAAACTGAGTCCATGTTTGTCTTTAATCTTTCAGTAGTATTTTACGTCTGTCCTTGTACGTTTTATTTACACCCTTTCACGTTTAATTATAAACTGATTGGTTAGAACCGATTGGTTACTATTTAAAATGATTGTTTATTATTTAAAGGAGCTAAATTGCTAACATTTCGGACCTAGAAATTGGCACAAGTGGGTCGCAACGCATATAATACTGTAATATGAATGTATGTAAAGTGATTTACATTCAATGGTTTCCGGTTTTACTCTAATTTCAAATCAGTTATGTTCGGCGAAATAAACCAGTAGTCTCAATCGAATGCAAATTTTTAGCATATCTGGTTATTCCAGTCTACATACGCCGTTTGATGTGTCTAGCCTCGTCCCTCGAGTCTCTTGTTACAACTGGGGATGAAACGAATTATGGAACACGATTCGTGTACCAATTGTAAAATGTTTATTTTGTCTTAAATATTGGATATCAGAAGCCCATCTTTTTCCGGTAAGATCACAGCATCAAATTGACAAATAATTCCTGTTTTCAATGTTGAAGATTTTGGATGATATTGAGTTAGAGACTTATGCTACTTTAAGCTGAATGGTTACAATTTTGATTGTTTACTATCTAAAATGATTGTTTAGTATTTAATCTGTTAACTATTAGAACTTATTTTTTATTGTTTGTAATTGAATGATTATTAAAACTATTTGATCTATTTTTTTATCTCAAATGAAATATTTACCATTATTATTTATTCAATGAAATCTGCTGATGTTGAAAAATAAACTAAAAGATACATTAGATATTGATTTCAAAGATTGACAGTTAATAAGATAATTATCATTATACTGAAACGAATTATGCAAATAGAATGACTGAACATATTCAATTAGAATTTAAATAATGACTAAACATATTCAAATAGATTTTAAATAATGACTGAACATATGCAATTTGAATAATGACTAAACATATTCAATTAGAATTTAAATAATGACTGAACATATTCAATTAGAATTTGAATAATGACTGAATATATTCTGTATTTGATTAGATAATAGAAAGGCCGAGGGTAATTAGATAGTAAAGAATGTTAATTGAGCAACTGTTTAGTCAATGATATCAGTGTGATATGTCAACAAGTTTATTGGGTCAGTGTATCAGGTCATGTAGTATATATCTATATATATATGTAGATCCTGGTAATGATTATGTATGTATATATATAAACAACAATAAAAGGATTGTTGATATAATGTCTCTCTATAGATATGATACACTATCATACATTACTTCAAGGATTGACTTCAACTACATACACAACAGTATAACCCTAACCCTAGGATACCAGCTTGTAGATTATAATGGCCCTGTTTGGAATCTGGGCATGGCCCAGGAAGAAGATACATTAGGAAGCCCTGTTCTCATTTATCAGAGTTGGCATCTGCAGGCACAGAAAATAAACGAAGAACCCTTGGTAGTTGAAATTTCACTGTCAGGAAAGAATTTTCCTTCTTGCAAACGCAACCATAGGATTTAAAATTATCTTACGTTAGTTTCAACATAGTCCAAGTTTTATGTGGTGGGATGGTCTAGTGGTCTAGAGTGCCGCGCTTAACCTCTAGCTGGCCTGTCACCCCTGGCTTGCGGCTGTGATTTCTATCCCTGGTGTGAGCGTATGTAGCATGGAGATAGGGGCGCCTTCTCATCCCACTGCTAAAGACCCCTACGCGCAAGCAAATTGTTGAAATAAAATGAAACCATATGTTAATCCCAAAATGGCCTAGTTTGTGTCGAGTGGACGTTAAACCCCATTTCTCTCTGTCTCTCTGTATGTGGATGAGACTTTGAACCCATTCCATATTTGAAAGGAAGAATTATGTAAAAAGGATAGTCTCTGATTAAAAACAATGTCAGGCTGTTTTTGCCGTAAACATTCTTCTAAAATCTTTCGACAGATGTCTTTCAAGATAACATTTCAAGATAAGATCATTTCCCCAGTTTCAGTAAATTGTCAACCACAAATATTTTAAACTGCCACAGAATTCAACACCCACATGTAAAGTAGATATATGTCATTGAAATTCATTCTCCAAATATGGTCATGCACATGATATGAAATATTTGCGAAATTATTTTCTGTCGTATGTGCAGATTATTTTTAGGTTAGGGAAGATGGTGAGGAGGTGTAAGGGTTAGGGTTGGGGTAAGTGAAGAGGTGTAAAAATTTTTAAGATTTTTTCCCAAACAGTTTTTATTATTGAGCAAAACATATTTAATTTATAGGGTTGGGTGACCGAATGGCGTCATGCGTGCGCTTTATTTCATAACATCTGTCATTGAGTCAACTGACATGATGTCGATTCCCCGCTTGTACGTGACAGGGACAGGGAGTGGTGTTATCTGTCCAACCTCGTGAGTTTTCTCTGGTATCCTCCCACTGCTAAATATCCCTGCAAAACAAAGTGTACCACGCGTTAGTCCCAAAATGACCTAGTTTGTGTTGAATTGACATTAAACCTCTCCCTCTCTCCTCCTTTCCCTTTCCCTCTATCTCTCTCTCCCCCTTTCCCTCTATCTCTCTCTCCCCTTTCCCTATCTCTCTCTCTCTCTCTCCCTTTTTCTCCCCCTCTCTCTCCCTTTCTCTCTCTCTCTCTCTCTCTCTCTCTCTCCCATGGTGTATGATGAAAGTAAGGTGACTATATATATATAATTGTTTTGTGTGAGATGATATATTTCAGTAAACATGTAACTATGATATATTATTGTGGTATATAGATATATATATATATCATAGATGAAAATAACAGGTATATAGGACAATAACCTATAAACAATAACCTACTGGATAATACAGACACATACAGTAGCCTTGAACAACATGTAGTAAATAATACACTCACAAACAACAATTTGTTGAAAAGTATTTATTATCAAGCACTACTGGATAATATGCAAATGTTGATTCTGAAGAATTTCACTAAGGAACATTTTCTGGGGGAGGGCCATTGTAACTGAAAATCCTGATTCTGCCACTGCGTTGGTGAATATCCTTGGATAATCCCGTAAAAGAATAACCTTAAACAATAATAGATAGTGTAGGCCTACAAGTCATTATAATTTGGTATCCGTTTTAGTGTCATTTTGGATCTTTAAACCGGGGTGGGGGTGGGGGAGGGTGGACAGCCGAATGGTTAGCATGTGCGCACTGTATCATACGGGAGTTATTGAAATAAAATTATTCTCTCTCTCTCTCTCTCTCTCTCTCTCTCTCTCTCTCTCTCCCTTTCTCTAAATAAACCAATCTGTATAGAGAATATTCCAGACCTTGATTCATGTTATAGAGAAATACCTTTACATGTTACTCATAGCACTACTCATTACATGTAGGCGATGGGGATTCCCCTTGTTACTCATTATACAGGTAGGCAATGGGGATTCCCCTTATTGATCATTATACAGATATAGGGGATTCCCCTTATTACTCATTATCCTAGGCATAGGGAATTCCCTTGCTTACTGATTCCCTGCAGGTTCCAGTGATTCCAGTATGAGGTGTAACATCCTAATGTTCTGTATTAACCACCTAATGGAAGACGATGGTCATATGACATGCAATGTACCGTGACAGAGATTCTAATCTTCATTAATTTTCAACTGCCAAGGGTTCTTTTACGTGTATTGGTGGAACTCTTAATAGTTAATTGTATGATTCAAAGGGCTAGACACTTTTTCATTACCAAGCCTTCTGTTGATTTGAATATCCCAAGGATCGTTTCTAGACCAACAAACAAAGACATCTCCATCAGTCCTTATGTAGCATATCGATGAAAGGGAATGCCCTGTTAGCTTTTTACAACAGTGATGTAATCAAAAAAGTTCAGATGCCCCACATCATGGAAAACTCAGGGTACTTTACATGGATACAACTCATGACTTTTGAAAGATAATATTATATGATTATATGCCTGGATAATCTAGGACAAGAAGATATGAATATCCAGCGATAAAATACCTGAGATATTTGAGTAGTTTGTCAATGAGTGATGAATATGTTGATAGTTTACATGATAATGTGGTTTTATTCATCATTTTTTCAGGAATATTCTTTCATTATGATATATACTTCAAAAATTTACATTTTAACTCATCTGGCTCACCATTGAAAAATTAATTAAAGTTTTTTCTATCAATCAAATTTAAAGAGCTTTTTTAAAGTTTAATTTTTAAAAAAAATTTTATAGAATTAAATTTTAGGATTTTTTTTCTTGTGGCGAAATTTATAAAGTTTTTTTTGTAGCAAAATTGTAAAAGTATTTTATCATATTATTATAATGTTGATTTTGAGTTGTTTGTTAAAGCTGTGTTTTTCAGACAAAATGTAATTTTTGATTATATCGATTGATATATTTAATATGAATCACTTTCTAAACAACTTCTCAATGAAATAATCCGACTTGTATCAGTTGATTAAATAATTTTACTAATTGGACTAATAATAGAGTAATAATATGATTAATTGCATACCCTGGCTGCAGATAATTTACCTTGACCTGTTTGATTAACAGATCCAAACAACTGAATAACCTGAATAATTGAACTTGTTAAACAAATAATTCTACAAAATGAATAATTCAGTTAATATGAATTAGCATAAATGATCGAAACTGTAAAATTGAATATTTTGATAACTTGACAAATTGAATAACTTAAATTATTGAATAACTTGACAAATTGAATAACTTAAATAATTGAATAACTTGACTAATTGAATAACTTGGTTGATTTGATGTTATTCAATTAGTCAAGTTATTCAATTAGTCAAGTTATTCAATTAGTCAATCTATTCATTAAGACATGTTATTCAGATTTGACTTATTGAACAACATGGCTTATTGACTAATTGAATAATCTGAATAATTTGACTAATTGAATAAGTGAAATTATTACATTAGTCAAGCTATTCATTAAGACATGTTATTCAA
The DNA here is from genome assembly GCA_948474765.1 of Patella depressa. Classification (NCBI taxonomy): domain Eukaryota; kingdom Metazoa; phylum Mollusca; class Gastropoda; family Patellidae; genus Patella; species Patella depressa. Next base: position 73,068,805 of record OX419720.1, on the reverse strand, counting down.
ATTTGACTTATTGAATATCATGTTGAATAACATGGCTTATTTACTAATTGAATAATTCGACTAATTGCATATGTTGACTAATTGCATAATTTGACTAATTGAATAATTTGACTAATTGCATACATTGACTAATTGCATACATTGACGAATTGAATAATTTGACTAAATGAATAATTCCACTTATTGAATAATTTGACTAAATGAATAATTCCACTTATTGAATAATTTGACTAAATGATCAGTTTCATTAATTGAATAATTTAACTAATTGCTTGATTTGACCTATTGAACGGGTAAATGAATATGAATAATTTGACTAATTGAATGATAATTTGACTAATTTGACATTCAGATTGAATGATAATAATTTGAATAATTTGACTAATTGAATGATAATTCAATTAATTTGACTAATTGAATGATAATTCAATTAATTTGACTAATTGAATGATAATTTGACTTATTGAATAACTAAATGGTGAGACGTTGATCTAAAGATATGCTCTAGTTAACAATGATTCATTGAATATAAATAAAACAGTTTATATGAATGAGATCAAGGAAGGGACGGGAAATGAATGAGTAGACATGCGATACTTGCAACCCTTTTAGGGAGCAACAAAAGTTTTCTCATTACAACTGTAAAACTTTCTTGGTGGGCTGTGGAGTGTGATTGAAAGAGACACACAGACAGAAATGGGGTTTAACATCCACTTGACACAAAATACGCCATTTCAAGACTAAAATATTGTTCAGTTTTATTTGACTAATTTGCTTGAGCGTAGGGGTCTTTAGCACTGTGGGGAAACTGGAGGAGATAACATACGAGGTTGGACAGGCCACCCTTGTCACACACTCATTGTTAGGACATTCACCGGCCCCAAGCCCGCACCCTTTTTACCACACACCCTTCAATTCAAAAACGGCATGTTTCATTGCAATGCAGAAGGGGGTTTAGTTGAATTTTCTGTTGGACTATGCCCATGATAATCCTAAGTATGAAATATCTGAGTATTCAATAATTTTGTATTGTAAATTAAACCGACAATGTTATATTAAGAAATGACAAGTTAAAATATATATTCATGTTAGAATCAATTTTATTTTGTTGCCTAATATGCTCTTAATTTATTTCCAACTTAAATTACACAGTGAATATGATCTATGCTAGAAGACGAATGAATGAATGAACGAGCGTAACATGTTTAAGGAATTTGTGGGTAGTGATTGAAACATCCCACACACACACTCCATCTCTATTAATAGTAACAAGGCAAACCCTTAAGATAAAAATATGAAGGTATTTTTAGTATTTGAGGAATGACGGGGACAATTGATAATAAGTGATGTGTAATCCATAAAGTGTGCTTTATAAGTCACGTGTTCTGTCCAGCCTGGACAAAACTAGGATGTTCTGATAAATTGTGATCATTTAGTGTACTGTTGTTGGACTAGCCGTTCGTTCGCTCGTGTTGTGTAACTATCTGTGATATATTTGACTGTGGTATATTAGCTGTGGTATATAAGAACATGTGTTATAATATAATGTTTAAGTGTCTATCTGTGATATTGATATTATTAGTCAGTGTTCATGGGAAGAGCTTGTTTACTAGTTACGGTGAGTTTATTTTATTTTTATCAAAATTTTAACACCAGGATAAAATATACATGTATTTCCTTACTACCTGTATTAAAGTGACAGGAACCATGCCTCGGGCCTGTGTCCCCTGGTGACAAATGTTTGAAGAAAAATATATAAAGATGGCAAAGTGAATATTTGTCCTCCAGGAGAGCATTTACGACTGTTAACTTGTCAAAGTTTTTACAAAGATATAGTGAATTTAAAATTTGTCAATTTTGGAAATATTTGCAGTCAGCCGATACGGCTACTTGACTCTTGACCAGGAAGCCCCAGGTTTGAACCAGATAGTGTGAAAAATGACAATTTTGCAGCTCGCCCCGTTTAGCATACATAATATGCACTTATTTTTATAGCCCCCCCCCCCTTTCCAAAGACAGTCCATCATCTAAATAACTTAATCCCTTCTTTTGTCTATAATCTTCAATGTAAAATAAGAGAATAAAATAATAATCCGACAATCTAAGCAAGTAATATCAATGAATAAATCTCAGGCTTCCTGTGGAATTCAAATATTTACGAAATAGGTAATTTGATGTTAAGCATACAAGCCTACCACATGGAATAACAGAGATCTAAATCATCAAAGGATGAAAGGCTGGATGTCAAGGTTTATTTATATTAAACAGCTCGAGTTTCTTTAAATATTATTTTACTTGATTTAAACAAGATGAATAACAGATTAAAGAAATAAAACCAGATAGAAGTTACAATGTCTGTTGAAGGGGGAATTCCCGGAGTCTCCTGAGATATATCCTCAAGCACGCCGCGGTGGCCTTGCTTGTACTGGACCATCTAATAACATCTCTCCTGTAAGAAAAATCTTGAATTGTGTAGTCTATGAAGAAACATGTCATAAAGTTCAACTAGTGATTTATTTATACATGTAGGTAATAATCTGTTCCTGTCAAGTTGTTTTAAAGGCCTACCTATCTTTAGTTCTATCAGGTTCCTGTTAAGTTGAATTGTCTGTTCTGTCTAACTTTAGTTTTAGCAGTTGTCCCCCATTTTTCCTGGCATGGTTTCGAATCACCGGTTGTACGTGGCAAGGAGTACCGTTGCCTGGCCAACCTGTTAGGTTTTCTTCGGGTACTTCGGTTTCCTGCTAAAGACCACTACGAGCAAACGAATTATTGAAATAAAATTAAACCATATGTTTGTCCCAAAATGACCTAGTTTGTGTCGAGTGTATGTTAAACCCCATTTCTCTCTCTCTCTCTCCATTGTTCCTATTGTTAAGTTGAGTTGTTGAATTGTATGTTTACTTAATGGTATTGCCCCATTGTTCATGTCAAGTTGTCTGTTCTGTCTATGTTTGGTTTTAGTAGTTTGTTCTGTCTATGTTTGGTTTTAACAGTTTGTGTATCTGAATATAAGAAAGAATCAGAGATAGAGAAGGTAGTTTACCTTGATTACAAATTGATTACAAATTCATCACTTGTTGATTACATTAATTATCTCCAGATGTCAGGTACGTTTCTAGAGAATAGAGTTTGTTGACATGTTTTTATCTGTGATGTTACCAGACTCCTATTGTTGTATAAAGGTGTGACAGGTTAGCAAGGGGTAACTATAACATGATTGAAACACACCCACAAGTCACCTTGACTTTAGATTGTCCACTTTCTTTCTACGCATCTTTTTACACACCAGCATTTCTAGTCTCTATCATCCAGACTAATATTCTACGAATATTAGTCTGGATGAGTCCTCAAAATTTGACGGAAAATAGGTCATTGTCTGGATTATCCAGTCTTTTAAGTTACCACGTACTGAATCTATCAAAACAGCTCGCTTGTCAACGATGACACTCTTTAAAATTTTGTTTGTAAAGGTTTCAATTGAAATGGTAATTTTCTCTCGTCATGAATCAGACGTATGGCTTCTCACAATCTTTTTAATTCTTCATCGTCTCTATTTTGTTTCTAATAATAGATGTTCCAAGTGAACTGTGGGATATATTTCAACCACGCTTTATAGAATCTAGCAAAATCGCCCTAGCTTCATAAGATCTAGCACTTACCGATACTTTAGCCAAAAGGTTCCATTGCCCATGCGTAACCAAATGTTTGGTTTTTTATGTGGTAGATTATCCAGTAATTTTCGTCAGAAATTGAGAACCGACCCAGACCCTCCGTGCGTTGAAGACTAGGGGGTTCTGGGTGACAGGATTTCACACACATTATTTTTTGACACCTAGAAATGGATACAAGTGGGTAGCAACACATGTTAATGTAATATATAAACTGATTTTTGTTTTTACTGTAATTTCTAATCAGTTATGTTCAGCGAAATAGTGATCAGTCCAAATCGAATGGCAGTCTTTGGTGTCTAGTTATTCCAGTCTACAGTGGTCGTATTCTCCTACACAGGATATGTTTAGCCTCATTCATTGTGTCGCTTTATACAAATGATGCTCGAATGCATTTGTGTTCCAATTTTAAAATTTTCATTTTGTCTTAAAAAATGGATATCATGAGAAGCCCAACATTTCATTGTAAGATAGCAACATCCATGTTGATTTGATTTCACCAATAAGTTGTGTTTGCAATGTTGAAGACTATGGATGATACTGAGTTAAAGACATGGCTCCATTAAGAATCGCTGTGCCCAAGTAGATTATTGACATAAAAATAAACCCATATGTTGGTGGACATCTCTCATCTCTCTCTTTCTCTCTCCCTCTTTCACTTTTTGCTATCAGTGGCCCCAGGGCTGTATCTAGCGGGGGGTGCAGGAGGTACATTGCCCCCACCCCCCCCACCCGAAAAATAAGGCACCCCTCCCCATCCCCAAAAAAGAAAATTTAACAATCTTTCAATTATAAAACAATACACTAGATTATAATCACACAGTGATGTTCTTATATATTAAGGCACTGATCAGTCGGTCTGTTTAAAGGGCACCCCCACGCCAATTGGTTCGTTTGCCGTGATCCAAACTTCCTTATATCACTTACATTGAGGCTATGGTGCCCCACCACTCTGATGCACCCCCACTTTTAAAATCCTGCATATGGCCCTGATATGAGTGGCCTTTGCCCTATACTCTATAACCATAACACAGTTCTCTATTCATGAACCCCTCTCTCATTCAAATGTCCTAAAATAAAATTTTGGTGAAGCAGGTATTAAGATAATTGTATAATTTTATAAGCCTACCAATTGAATATGCCTATTGTATTATTTTCACCAATTGTTCTAGATATCACTCTATAGGTTAGATAATAATCCTGACATTTGGGGTGACTAATTGTAACAATATTATCATAACCATGGAATAAATATTATATACAATTATATATATACACACGCAAGGTGCTTTATTACTCCCTGGTTTGTAAACAGATTAAGTCTTCTGACAGACAAGGTGAAAGGTTATAGTCAATTACACCCAGTCTTATGTGCTGCTCAACTAGATAAAAGAAATAGCTTGTTATTGTATTTAATTATTTAGATGTAACTAAGATGTTTACGATATAAGGTATTGCTATACAGGGACGCTTGTTCACGCTTTCTGGATTTCCTGTTCCCCTAACATCCAGCTCTGGGTACAAAAACAAACGTTAAAAACATGTAATTAATTGGTTCTCATTCTCAAAAGATTTTCATTTTTTAACGAAACTTTGTTCATAAAACTTTGTTATTTTGTCATCAAGATCTTGAAGAATTAAAACTTATATTAGTTTCTCCAAAGGATGTTTTTGAATATTTTATTATTTACAAGTAATCAATTTTTTGTCTTTGCGAAAGAGTATAATTATAATAAATGCATGGTCCTTTCCCATTATTCCTGTATCTGAAACAGAAACAGATGAAGAGTTGCTGCCTTGGCAAAACTCTCCATTTATTGAACATTTATTAAAAAAAGATATTTGTATTAGTCTAAAATAAAGAATTTCATTCCTAAATTGAAATGTCTGCCATATTTGTGCCAAAGTTTGAGGGTATATAACTGGAAATGTGTTGTCTAGGTAAAATTCCCCTTTCCTGAACAGTAAAGTATTTTATTTCTGTAAAGATATCTGGTGTCATAATTATTAGTGTAATAGTTTTTTAATGGCGTGGACGTGTGACTCGGCATTATTCATGATACATATGATTATATAATGTTTATATCATTATCTACTCTAATAACTCATAAATACGACCACAGTTTATATCATTATCTATTCTGATAAAATAAAGATGTGACATCACCCTTTGATGTTGGTGTACATTATTTATACTAGTGAAATATTGGACTCATGTGACATATTTCACTGTAAAAGCACATGTGGAGTGTCTGTATTTTAAGTTAATGTTATCGAGCTTAAGCAATTGTGTAATTTTGTTAAAACACTCGGGCCTCTTGTTGTTACAATATAGTACTTAATGTCTTACTCTCGACCATAAACAATACATAATATGACCACAGATTATAATGTGTTTTATAATAATACTCTAATAACTCATAATATGATTATAGATATACAGTGGACTCGGTCACATCTGATCTCTGATAAATCCGGATCTCTGTCATATCAGACATGATTTTAATGTCCCGATTTATTTTCATATTACTTCAGCCAAAAAATCTATGGTACATCCGGACTCTGTATGTTCCGGATTACGACATCAATCAGCCGTCCTGTCACATAATTTCCATTAAATCGTCACCGTATAATCCGGCCTTATGTTGTATCATTATCTACACTAATAACTCATAATATGACCATAGATAATATGTTGTATCATTATCTACACTAACAACTCATAATTAATATGACCATAGATTATAACAACAAAACACATACTTATGGAAAACAGCTACTGTGTATTTTAGGCCATGTTTCGTAGAGTATTCTCACACAGATTATAAGTGTTTTATCATTATCTACACTAATAACTCACATTATGACCACAGATTATTATGTGTTTTATCATTATCTTCTTTAATAACTCACAATATGATGACATGAGTTTTGGAGTTTGGTGACCCCAAACCTTAATTGTTTTTTTGTAACCCTACCAATCAGTGGGTTGTTGCTTTTATTTTATTCATGTAATACTGGATGTTGTTTTGTCTATTTCAGCTCTCAGTAATGTTGTTTGTCACAATAAGGATATTCCAGTAATGCAGGAACTTTGCCAGAAAGAAAATAACGCTTTTCAAGAAGGCAACAAAAATGACAATCATACCGGAATATGTTCGTAAGTCAACAATTTTTACATAAATTTTGTTTTTAATTCTCTAATTCTCACGAACCAATATCTGATTTTGGGAGTATCGGTGGAGGTGATTATATCGTTCATCTTACTTGGTAAACAAATCCGTTGATTATTGACAAGGCAAATTGGTAATAGAATTAAAAGTAGGATGTACGTACATACAGGTATTTTCAGGGAACCTGCCTGTACTTATTTCACCAGTTCGTACAGAAACTCAAATTTCAGATAACCGAATGGTTAGCACGTGTGCGCTGTATCATATTGTCTGTCATTGAGTCAACTGACGTACATTATCGGGTTTCTCCAAAGCCTCCGGTTTCCTCCCACTGATAAAGACCCCTACGTGCTAGCGAATTATTTAAATAAAATTGAACCATGTGTTAGTCCTGAAATGGCCTTGTTTGTGTCGAGTGGACGTTAAGCCCCATTTCTCTCTCTCATCGTAAATCAGAATTATTACGTTTCTTTTAAATCATGAATTATTGACCAAAGAGTAATGTATCTCAAACTACGCAGAAGATGAGTTTCAGACTTTTCATCGTGAATCAGTATTAGTACATGTTCCTTATAAATCGAGGGTTATTGTACATAGCTGGTCGTTCTAGTCATCATTAAGATTATGTCCTGTAGTCCTGGGCTATTAGTCACTAATACCCTGCACGTGCTAGACAGTTTATGAACGTTGTTTGAACAGCGTAAGATTACGGTAGTGTATAATAGTCAGATACCAAGCAGCCCGGTCAATATTAACTGATGGTGTATTGTTTAAAGTTACACCACAAATCAGTAGGTCAGTTCCTATTCGTTACAATCTGAGTCATTCTACTCTATTCTTACCATTCAAACGGTGATCTGGAAAAACTTAGGTGGTTTAGATTTATTTGTTGAAATATTGAAATCTGTTGTTAAATTTTTCAAATGGTAACCTATGAGTATTAAATGTGTTGAAATTTGAAAAGCTGCCGTTACACAAGGCGTTAAGATGTCAGACGGTGAAACTTTGAGGTGTTTAAATCTACATTTAAACAAGAAAAGTGACAATAATCCATTAAAATACTGTCTTGATGAAAACAAATAGAATATATCAATTATTGTATGATCCATTTAACAGTATATCTTGTTTTTATCATAATTAACACCAGGGTATGCTTACTCTACCCAGAACACCTGATACCACCCAGTCTAGATATATAGTATTGATAGGTGTTGTACATGAGACAGGATATGCTTACTCTACCCAGAACACCTGATACCACCCAGTCTAGATATATAGTATTGATAGGTGTTGTACATGAGACAGGATATGCTTACTCTACCCAGAACACCTGATACCACCCAGTCTAGATATATAGTATTGATAGGTGTTGTACATGAGACAGGGTTTAGATATATAGTATAGTATTGATGGGTATTGTTTATGAGACAATCTATGCTTACTCTCTCTAGAACATCTGATAACACTCCTCATTTGGGGAGTTCACATCCCTCTATTCCATGTACTATTGAGGCAGGGTATGTTTCATCTATCAACAAGAACACTTTATACCACTTCTGATTCAATTTAGAAGCTGTCATCATAAGTTATAATGACATTTTTTTGTGCTGAATTAGCAGTTTATTTGTTGGTAATTTGCCAATTGATTGGATAATGTTAAGTCTAGGAATTCGCCGACCTACACGAGCTCTCTATTGATTTATACCTCGTTGTAATTTCTTTAACTTACAAAAAACATTTTGTGTATTTGTCGTATCTTTAATGAACAACTGTAACACATACATTCTCCCCACCCCACCCTCTTGGATTTAAAATGATGTGTAGACTGTTCTATCCCTCCCCACCCCCTCTCCCATCCTGTATCCAGAATAGTAGGATGCTAAACCCAATTTCAGTAGTTTTATTGCCCCCACAATCAGAGTAACGTCCTGATTTATATAAAATATTTTATAGATAAATCAAATAAAAAACAGTTTAATCTCCTTTTTCTGCTCCAACTGTGCTAATGCAGGGTACTCCATGTTAAATTCATCCTGGAGAATGGGACTTTGGGTTATTCTGTCATGTTTTTTCTTTTCTGCAAGAATTCTAATGTGTACACAGGTGCTCTGTTTTTCATTTAATCTGATCGAGCTTTGGAGCTTGTACCACGGACAGGAGGAATCAGTCAGTTCCAGATGTACTGTAGCCAACAGTAGTGGACTGGGTCTGAAAATATTGGTTGCCAGGAGACATAGGGGGCTCACCCACCAATACAATTCAATCATTTAATTTTTAAAATGAATAAATTAAATTTTTCAAAAAAGTATGCAAATGGAAACAAAAAGATGTAATTAGAAATTTCTAATGTCTAGGGGGGCCTACTTTCTCAGGGGTCGAATTTTCACGATTTGACTAATGTCTTAGGGGGCTCACTTCCTCAGGGCAAGCTGACAACCTGCCGAGTCCACCACTGGTAGTCAATCAGAGACCTCCTGGTTAGCAAGTTTACTCCGTCCCACTGTGGCTTGCATTTAGAGATAAGTTTATTGGTGAAACAAGTAAAATTGCACAGTAGGGGATGGTTATGATATCATTGACAACAGTGAAACATACATATTTATAGAATACACATTAAAACCTGTATAAATTACCATCCATTACAATATGTAGACTTGTTTGCAATATCACCTCGGTGGAAACGAATGTTAAATAAAGCTATTTTAAACTATATGTAGATTACTGTGAAATGAAAAAATCAAACTGATAAAAAAAAAGATAAACAATAATAAATGATATAACATTTAATGTGGAATAAATTAATTGCAAACAGAGTTAGTTTTTAATAATTGATTTGAAACGATAGGCAAAGTTTATAAATAAAATCAAAGATATCTATTTGTATTTGTGTATGTTCACTCGGCGATCCACCCCCAAATGTGGCATCAAATTAACCAGCATTACACTGTCAATGTGTTATAGGACATCAGATTAGGCCTTCTGCGAATTGGATCCCAGGCGAATTTGGCCTCCTTGTGAATTTGGCCCCGGGCTAATTTGTGCTAGTAATAAAGGATTTAAAGATTATATTTACTGATGAATAAAAGTAAATAATTTAATAAATATGATTTAAAAAGATATAATATCACTTTGTCTAATAAGGATATGATTCTTGTGATGACATGTTTCCTGTCAGTGCTGAAAACCTCTATGTGCAATCAATCGGATTAAAACACAGATCCTTTTTCATTTCGTATTTTATTGTTCAACATTTTGTTTTTACTACACTAGGATCTGGAAGAATTGTTATATTATATAACCCATTTTTTGGATGATGTAGGGTCGGTTACGGCGAGTTTTTGGATGATGTAGGGTTGGTTACGGCGAGTATTTGGATGATGTAGGGTTGGTTACGGCGAGTTTTTGGTTTGAGGTACACGGAACTGTGGGTAATTCACTAGAAACATACACACTGATTGGTTAGTCAAATGCCTGACATCATAGGGTCAAAAACTGCTTGTGTGACCTTTGTCGCAACCTTGCTTTTCTCCCTCCCCCTCTCTTCTTTTGTGGATGCCTTTCATGCAGAAACTGTATTTTGATAGGTTGGTGGAAATTAAATGTAATTCGGTGATGTATTTCGTCCGAGATAGACAGACTGATATTAAATGTAATTTGGTGATGTATTTCGTCCGAGATACACAGACTGTTATTAAATGTAATTTGGTGATGTATTTCGTCCGAGATACACAGACTGTTATTAAATGTAATTCGGTGATGTATTTCGTCCGAGATACACAGACTGATAGATGTAATTCGGTGATGTAGTTTGTCCAAGATATTAAATGTAATTCCGTGATGAATTTTGTCAGAGATACAGCGACTGATATTAAATGTAATTAGTGTTTTATTTGCTTATATTTCAGGCGACTGTTTGACATGTGGTTTTGTGTAGCTCGATCCGTCCCCCAGTGTTTTCAGAATTACACGTTCTTCTATCAATCGTATCTTCATTCTCCGCATAACTGTGAACCAACCAACGAACAATATACAGAATTACAGCGAATACGTAAAGAGGGACTGGAGAAAATAAAAGTTATTTCTCTCGACACGTCAACAAATGTTTCCCCCGTATCTGGGGAGGTGACGGACAGTTACGTGACCAATTCAGAGGATGATGAGGGGAAGGAGGAACAAGAAAAGGAAAAGGAAGGGGATAAAGATAAAGGGGAGGGAAAGCAAGGTGGACATTCCAGTCATACAGGTTCAAATAAAGGTAAGTAGCTATTTATTGGTTTTAGGGTCGCTGACTCCCTTTAGGGTTGTTGGCCTTTAGGATCGGTAGCTACCTTTAGGGTCAGTAGCTACCTTTACAGTCGGTGGCTTCTTTTAGGGTCAGTGGCTCCCGTTAGGGTCAGTAGTCGGTGGCTCTCGTTAGGGTCAGTGGCTACCATTAGGGTCGGTGACTCTCCTTATGGTCAGTGACTCCCTATAGGGTCAGTGGCTACCTTAAGGGTCAGTGGCTACCTTTAGGGTTAGTGGCTACTTTTAGGTTCAGAAGCTACCTTCAGATGATGGTCGGTACAGCGATACAAGTCAAACAGAAATAACAAAAATCAAGTTATAGATGCAGATCATTATGTTAAGGGTTGCCTGCGTATAAGGGTCTTCACACGTAGAAGGAAACAATCGATGAGGTGGAGCAGGAGACCCTACTCTTTGGGGTCGAAACCACACCAGTTGAATCAGACCTTATGATTTAACAATTTGACCCCCACCACCTTGATACCATTGATACAACTCGAGCAACAAGTCCTCTCCCTCTCCATACAACTTGACCACCACCCCACCCCCCCTTCCTACAAAGACATGCCAAGAGGCTTCGTTGAAGTAAACAAATGAAATGAAATGGGGTTTAACGTCCTACTGTTTTGCTCTGGCTGGGCTGATGAAGATGGGTATACACCATACAGTGTACTATGATGGAAATTAACATGATGATAAACTGTCATGTTAACCTGTTCTAAAGACCAAATTAGTCTGATATAAACTTCCTGTATTATTGATGTTATATTTCTACGTCTCGAACTCAACGCTTCATGGTTTCATATAGATCATTTAATCTCATGGGCATTTACTGGAAGATATTTTCTTCAATCCTTCAGAGTTTTATATATGTCTTCCACTAGATGTTACTGTAATATCAACATGTGTATTTCTGATTTAAATGTCGTCCACTAGATATCGTGGTTATATCTACATGTTTACATATTTCTGTTAATTCATTCAGCTTTGAACTTTATTCTGGTCATCAGTTTATTCATTTTACAGTCTATTCATCAATATTCTATGCAATTGTTCGAATGTTTGTCTCAGTGAATATTGGCTGTCTGGGTCATCTTGTCTAAACTTATGTAGACATGGTTAACAAACATAGAAAAGATTAGTATAATTTAACCCATGACATCACATCAGACATTGTGCCAACAAACAAACATATAAATGTATTTCTTTCCAGGGGAAAATGTTTGGCATGAAATCTTTCAAGTCAATTTGTAGGGTTAGCAAAATTTCTGAGAAGAAATTTATTTTGGTTGATAGAATTTGATTTATTAGAAATGAAATGAACTGTGGTTTATCATCTTACTGTTCTGCGCTGACTCGACTAATGCAGACAGCCAGACGTCGTACAGTGTGCAATGAAGAATATTTTGCCCGGACGGTACCACTACAGCTTACTCGTATATAGAATTACTAATATTAAAGGGTCTTTTGCGCAGCCACCAATATGTAGGCCTAAAATGGCTTCATTTGCTTTTTTCAAAAAATATCTGCTCCACAATGTAATTCATTTTTTTTTAAAAAAATATTCTCAAATCGATTATATAAATTCAATTAAGAAAACAAAATGGCATATGCCTGTCTTCATTAGCCCAGTCAAAGCAGAACAGTAGGACGTTAAACTCCATTTCATTTGTGTGTCTGTAATATTGAGACACATGGTCACCACGTGTTGTAATTTGTTAACCGAGTAGAATACAAAGGGAAGCAACTCCAGAATATGTTGTTACAAACATTTTTACTTTCTCAATAAATAGAGGGTTTCTTTTATTCATGGGGGCATGCACACTAGGGTCATCAAATACAAATTTTTGATGGGATCCTTTGACCAGCCCAATCCTAGGCCTACAAGATCAGTGGTGACCAGACACAATCACTAAAATCAAATTGTCAGAACCTTTGCTGAACTCATAAATCTACCTATAAGTAGAAAAAACAAAGGAATCGCTTCGCTATATGTATTAATATTCATAATTTGACTTTTTCAGGAACAAGTTTCCATAGCAACAGAGTATGGTTATTTTTGATGGTTTCCGTGGTTTTAGTTCTACACAGCTTTGTGGAGAGACATTGATAGATGACCTGGTGAAGGAGAGGTTTTCAGAGAAATGAATTCAATTAGTGATATGAGTTGATAGACTGGACACTCGCAATTCAAACCAAAAGGACAAAATTTAAATAAACTTATTAAAAAACGACCAACCATTGAAAGAATGTTACAGATTCACAAAATATTCATTTTTTGGCTTTGTTAACGGACATTCTGTGTTAGCATTGACATTCTTTTGAATTGTTCATTTAGAAGACGTTTCACCCTATAATTGAAAGCGTCTGTCACGTTGTCCATGTGCCTATTATTTAGACACTATATGCTTCGGATAATTCCATTAATCATTGTGTAACCGTGGCAACAAATACTTAATCAAATATAAACTGCTACATAAGACATCAAATGTCATCAGCCATTTTCGTTGTGTTTCCATAGAGAATATACCTGTGCTTCCATGGTTACGTGATACATATGTATATTATTCAGCTTATGAATATTCATTCAGCTGCCATGTTAAAGTGACACCTGCTTTCATTTCTTGTGACATAGCATCATGTGATTTCGTTTTTTTTTATTTTTTGATCGTGAAAATTGTGATTCTGTTGAATATATAGACCTTAAGATGTATAATTTATATTGATTCACCATTTTATCAACACATCGTCCTTCGTTATCAACATTTACCAACATCACTTAAACATATTTGTCATTCATTTGAGTTTTGATGTTGTCATACCACAGTAATTATTCCTTAAACATTTAAAATTTACACATGGTGATTTTTTTGGGTATCTTGAATCAGATCCCCCCCCCCCCCAAAAAAAAAAATTTCTCAGAATTTTCGACAAATTTCATAATAAAAACAATTAAGTTTCAAATTTAAAGCTAGAAAAATACCAGTATTATATAAAACGTAAGGATAACCATGTGATGCCCGTTTTCCCATTAACCAGACTGTTTTTAACTTCCATATATATATTAGCCTTTTATTCATGATTGTCCAGTCATTTATTTCCACAACTGGAATTATCTGAAAAAGAACGACAATTTTGATGAACAGAAAGACATTTATAAAGCAAAAATGTTAAAACCAAAAATATTGTAAAAGTTATGCAAATTGTTTTTAAAATTTTGAGTCCCATTTATGTGCCAGTATTCAATTTTTTCCATCAATTTTTAACCCTTTAGCTCTTGGACTGAACAAGACTACTACTCCCTCTAAATGGAGTTGTCATTATTAAAATGTTCCAGGTGCTTAAAGGGTTAACAAATGTTTTTATTCATTTTGTCTAATTTTGTTTTGTTCATGTAATTTTATTGTAAAATGTATTTTATTTAGTTATAATATGAAGGGTTCTTCGGACAATGTGATAAACTTTAAGCAAGAATTAAGAAAAAATCAAGACGTTTTCATGATTATTAAAATTTAGTTAAATATAAAATTGTTTTAAACAAGTAGCGGGGGGGGGGGGGGGCTGTCGCATGGTTAGCTTGGGCACACTTTATCATATGGATTGCCATTGAGTAAACTGGCGTGGTTTCAAATCCCTAGTTGCACGTGGCTAGAAGAAGGGTCGCCTGTCGAACCTCGTGGGTTTTCTCTGGGCACTCTGGTTTCTTCCCACTGCTAAAGACCTCTACGCACAAGCGAATTAATGAATTAAATTAATCCATATGTTAGTCCCGAAATGACCTAGTTTATGTAGAATTGACGTTAAACCCCATTTCTCTCTCCGTCTCTTAAACAAGTATTATATTTTATTGGGCAAAATTTAACAAAAAAAAGATATTTCATGGCTGTTCAGACAACAAACAAAATTGATTAGTTAATTTAATTACATATAAAGTGGTTTTAAAATAAAATTACTTTAAGAATTATCACTGGCTGTCAATTTTCAAGTATTTCATTTTTTTAACAATGAATATGTCAATTCAATTTGTAGCACTATCTCAATTTAAAAATCATGTTTTTAAATATAGATTTAATTGTATTTTTGTGTTTTAAACTTAAATTATTTGAAAATGTAATATCATGTCAGGTAAATGGACTGACAGGAAAATACTTCTCTTCACCCTAGGCAAATCTTGAATACCAAATACATCTATTATGACACAAAAACAATTATTACCAGTTATTTATTGTAAATTGAAATAAAGTAAATCAGTGTTTGTCTCACTTTACCGGAAAACTCTTCGTATGCTTTGGGAATTGTATATCAGTTTATTGCAAATTATAAATTTTTTGATATGATAAAAGTGCTTTTGTTTAAACTTACCTTATTATATATATCTATATATCTATCTAGCTTATATTATTAATAATGAATTGTATCTTATAATTTAATCCTTCACATTCCAAAGAAATATATGCATTTTGAATTTATAATAATTAAAATTCATAGAAATAAGTCAGAAATCCTGTAATTAATTATTTAAAATACAGTCCACGAAGAAGTGAAAGAAATCAATGTTGAGAAATCCTAAATCAGACTATTAATGTATTATTCTATCAAGATGGATGGAAATTACATCCAATACTGTAACACAAGATATTAATCGGCATTTTTTACTAAATGATTTGAAATTTTGTTCTTCCTTTTTCTTTCTCCCTGTGCAGCATCAACACTCGGGCGGGAGTCCCCCTGCAGTATCAACACTCAGGCTGGAGTCTCTGTGCAGCATCAGCTCTCGGAGTAGACTCGAGTAGAGTCGCTGTGCAGTATCAATATGTTACGTAATGTTTCACTCACTATCTTTAAATTGGTCAAAGTACTACAAAAAATTAGCATTTTTATTATTCCTTTTATTTCACTTAATTAAATATTAATTTAATTCAACCAGTGAATATTGTAAAATTGTTCTGTTGACAACCCTTGCCATAAAAATAACACAGCATTGTTTTAGATCTCTTTATACATATATATGTTTATCCCCATTCCTTCTTACATGTAAATGATTATATGATAATCAAGACTATAGACTTTAACAACCAATTCTGTTGATCTATTCTGATCTTTGTTAATGTGTTATGAAGTTTTTAAATTAAGAAATTATAAATCACTAAGATTTGTTTAACTAATGTGTAAGTGGTATATATACTGCCCCAAACATTAATTATGTGATTTCTAACAATGGTATATTGTTTATTTATTATGTGTTAAAAGGTTGTGATCTTTGCTTATTGTAAAAATAAAATGCTGTGATCAGACCTCACGAAGACTAAGTGGTATTTTAGAGAAACATAAATGAGTTTAAGCATCTAACCAACACATCTTGGTCGGTCATAGAATAACAAAAATTAAATATGAGAATTATGCAGAAATCCCACTGTACAGGCATAATTCTTTTCTGGGCATTGATTTTAACGGTGTGTTAGTCTCAAAATAACCAAAGTATTGTAAAACGAGACGTTAAAATATTCCATTCCTTTACCAGATAAATCACAAGTTAAGTAATTTAACACAGGTTAAGTAATTTAACACAAGTTAAGTAATTCAACACATACAGAACACTAATTCATAAAGACGCCTTGATGTGGAGGTCTGGTCATTACATAATTGTTGCTGTCATCATCATCATCGTTCATGGAATCTTTTATTCACATATCATTAAATTGCCTCATATAAATTGTAACCCATACATATATTACTAAATCAAATATATAAAATGCTTTTAAACTGATTAAAATGTTGATCTTTGTTGTGTTTGTAAATTAATATATGAATTTTATATAAAATATGATATTGTGTATATTGCATAAGCTTGGTACTCTTTTAAAAAATAATTGAACACCATTTGGTCTTTGTGATGCCCCGGTATCCTACCAAAGTTTTCTGTAAACTCTTAGTGACACATTGTTCGGTAAATCCCAAAGTGGTCAAGTCATGCAAACTAGTGTCTTATCAGGATATCTTCACTATCGGCAATATGTATTGTCATTTCACAAAAATATGTTGAATTTTAAGATGGCAGACAGTGGTACAATAAAATAGAATATATGACATCATCACTTATCTTTTGTTGGAATATAAAAATAAATGGACCATCTTATCATGATTTAAAGGGCACTATAATAGTTATTATAAACAACTCTAACTTATTCGTTGCGATTTTAAACGTTATCTATGGTTCAAATCAAACATTTATATATAACAAGTTAATTACTGTTAAATTTTTCAGTTTGAATTATTTATTTAAAAGAATTGTATGTATATATTCAAAAATACAGAATAAAGATCAAAAGCCTTTTATTTTACCTATGTTATGTTTACCCCATCTTTACCACTGTCCGTCTGTCCGTCTGTCCAGTATTTTGATCTTCGGTTAGGGTGAAAACTGTCGGAGTTCGAGGAAACCGATGTCATGGAAACCTAATAAGGAAAATGTCAGAATTTTATTTCCTCCAATAACACCGAGTTTTAGTTAATCACATGTACAGGACCAAGGAATTGCCGATTATCAAATACCATTGCTATGATTGAAATTCCTGCCAAGGTGTTTAATACCGTTTTCATGATAACTAACAAGGTCTCAATATGGACAGTCATTGCAATGGGGCGAGGGGAGGGGGTATGGGCTATCAGTGTAAATATGCATTCAATAATCGATTGACATGTCGCCACGCTTTATCAGTCCTATTACCAACACACACCCCCGCCATCTTGCAAATGGAAGTCAGTGACGCACTTACTATGGGCTTGAAAGACTGTAGCCTGGAGTCTGCTAAGTGCAGGCAGGAAGGGGGGGGGGTGCTTCGGTCAAGTTGACTAAGCATACGCATGAAACAGCATGGAGCCTCTCTTCATCTGAATTCGTGCCTGATGGGGGGAGGGGGTTGCACCAATAGACGTACAGGGGATTCACATTGCATAGAAATGAGGACGTTAATCCTCCACATTTACTAGACTTAGATGATGTAATACCATATCGTAATGTATAGTTCTTTACGACCCTCCATGTAGATTATGTCCGTATCGTAATGTGTAGTTCTTTACGTCCATCCAAGTAGATGAGGTAATGCCGTAATGATGTCGGGGGGTTGGGATGGACTAGTGGTCTAGAGTCCCGCGCTTCGACCTCTAGCTGGCCGGTCACCTCTGGCTGTGGTTTCTAGCCCTGGTGTGAGCGTATGTGGCATGGAGATAGGGGCGCCCTCTCAACCTCGTGGGTTTCCTCCGGGCACTCCGGTTTCCCCCCACTGCTAAATACCCCTACGCGCAAGCGAATTATTGAAATAAAATGAAATCATATGTTAGTCCCAAAATGACCTAGTTTGTGTACAGTGGACGTTAGACTCCATTTTTCTCTCTCCCTCTCTCTCTGTCTCTCTCTCTTCCTCTCGCCGTAATGACGTATAATTTTCAGTTCTTTGTACATTATATATAATGTTTAGCTTTAGAGCTAGAATCAGACCCGGGTGATTACCGGGATGTTGCCCCAATATTACAGCGGTCCACGAATTAGTTCTGAAAAATATCGTCTGTCGTTGTGCTTATAGAATATCCCGGACCCCCGGACAGAGTCATTCCCATAAAAATTGTGTTCGAATGAATGTGTTTTTCTGAGATTGATATCATCATAATAAATATATGATCACAATGGTGCATTAACTATTAGGGTCCACTCCGTAAGTGACCGAGCAAATGGATACGAATGCAACTCAAACTGCAATGTGGGTGAGAATCTACTTCCACTTGATCAACCTTTTTCTTAATTGCCAGTTTTTTGTTTCATAACGCGACAACCCGACAACCCGACATCACGACAACGCGACAACCCGACATCACGACAACCCGACAACACGACATTTTTACCGAACATCATGATGTCGGGTTGTCGGGTAGAAATGTCGTGATGTCGGGTTGTCGCGTTATCCAAGTCTACATCACGACATTACGACATGATAACAATCAGCCACCATCAAAACAGAAAGCGCAACTTTTACTTTCGTGTGTTTAAGCAAAGTGGCAACCGTTTACCAGACCGTTTACTGGCACATGCTTTGCAAAAGAAATACATACGGGTCCAATAATTCATCTAGTTAAATTTATAAACGATTGCAAAGTAGCCCATCAAAGGATGACGTCATCGCACTCGTGCAATATTATTATAAAACTGCATTAAACTACACATACCACATAGTACAGTTGTAACAAGAGCGCGTGCTAATCACAAGCAGACGACACAAAATAAAGTAATACCTCCACCACCTATAGTGGCTCGATTCAAAAACTATACGGTGTCCTGTTTCTAATAAAGTAAAAACCCTATACCGTATAGTTGCTTGATTCGAAAACTACCTGGTGTTCTATTATATTTCTAATTTTAAACTATTAATATACTGACTCGCGTGCTAACCTTTTATAAGACATGATAATACACTGATAAACTTAGACAAGCTGTGTATATATATATATATATATATATATATATATATATATATCCAGAAAAATCCGCACAACCGTAAAGCTGCACTACTTTGTTTCACGGTAAACGATGAAAAGATAAAAGGTATGCCGACACAAACTGATTTCAACACTGGTTTAATAACATTTTAACATTTTAAAGTACTTTTCGTCCGTCTTGGGACTATTCATAATTAATGTCATAACAAATAGATGGACAGTATAGTATATTTATACATATTTATATTTACATAGTAACACTGTGGTTTTAATTGGCTATAGTTACCATTGTCTATGGTTACATAGTATATAGGTAACGAGCAGAAAACATGTATACACGTGTGTTAATCTGTAGTATATGGGTTCAATTAAGGAACAATGAGTGGAAGATAATCCTAGATTGAAGAAGATTAATGAAGCTAATGGTCAATTGTTACTTATTGACTATTAAGTTGAGGAACGAATTTTTTAATAAAATGGTTTTCCATTAATTTCCTTTTCGTGGTGTCATCGACTTTCATTTTATAAAAAGGGAAAATTTGAAATTTTACTTGTAGGTGTTGTGCACATTTAAAGATATGTCTATTTACAAATAAGGGCCCATTCTCAATATTACAATCCCGTCGATGGTTACGTACTCTATCCCGTAGATGACACGAAGTTTCTCCAATGTAGATTTTTAGACAGCCTAAGCAAGTCAAGACATATATGAGATTTTTTGTGTCACAATTCATATTGTCGTTGACACTAAACGTAAAGTTGTGGAAAGTATATTTGCTATTTGGCGTAATATGGTCGCAACATTTACATCGAAGGTCCGAGCATTTAGATACATGAAAGCCGGTCATTGTGATAGATGAATTGAATTTTGCTTTGGTTAGGAGGCGTTTCAGATTAGGTGGCTGTCTTTGTGATTTAATGAATTGAACATTATCAAATTTCGTTCTGAGGTTGTCGTTTGATGCCAATAGTGTCCTGCTCTCGTACATTGTTTTAAAGATATATATATATATATATATATATATATATATATATATATATATATATATATATATATATATATATATATCTTTAAAATGATTTTCCATTAATTTCCTTTTCGTGGTGTCATCGTTTGATGCCAATAGTGTCCTGCTCTCGTACATTGTTTTAAAGATATATATATATATATCCAAAATTATTAGGACAACCGCAAAGTTGCACTACTTTGTTTCACGGTAAATGATAAAAAGATAAAAGGTATGCCGACACAAACTGATTTCAACACTGGGTTAATAACATTTTAACATTTTAAAGTACTTTTCGTCCGTCTTGGGACTATTCATAAATAATGTCATTGTATAAAGATGGACATTA
Source organism: Patella depressa (assembly GCA_948474765.1). Taxonomy (NCBI): domain Eukaryota; kingdom Metazoa; phylum Mollusca; class Gastropoda; family Patellidae; genus Patella; species Patella depressa. The sequence continues at coordinate 73,047,831 of OX419720.1, read as the reverse complement.
TAGTATATTTATACATATTTACATAGTAACACTGTGGTTTTAATTAGCTATAGTTACCATTGTCCATGGTTACATGTCGTTAACTAATACAAAACATGTACACACGTGTGTTAATCTGTAGTATATGGGTTCAATTCGAGAACAATGAATGGAAGATTATCATGAGATAGATTAAAGAAAATTAATAAATAAATGAGGCTAATTGCCAATTGTTACTTATTGACTATTAAGTCGAGGAGTGTATTTTTTAATAAAATGATTTTCCATTAATTTCCTTTTCGTGGTGTCATCGACTTTCATTTTATAAAAAGGGAAAATTTGAAAATATATATATTGCACAGAGGAGAGAGAGAGATGGGGTTTAACGTCCATTCGACACAAACTAGGTCATATCTGGACTACCATTTGGTTCAATAATTTGCTTGCGCGTAGGGGTCTATAACAGTCAGAGGGAACCGGAGGTACCGGAAAGAACCCAGGAGACTAGACAGGCGACCCTATCCCTTGTCACGTACAACTGATAATCTAAATTACCCCAGTTGACTCAATGGCGATCTTATTTTGCAGCGCCCGCACAGTAATCGTTCAGCCATCCAACCCCCTCTGTACAGAGGAAACATTATAACGGTGTTGACGGACTATACACATAGCCACATTCGTCATCAGAACTACTTCTGTCTTTAGTTATATATCATATTCTACCATGATAGTATTACACACGTGACCTAAATATAGGTTTAACGTGAAAGGAAAGTAAAAGTAGAATTTCTGAGAAATTGTAACAAGTGTACTTATGCTGACCTTGACGCAATGTCATATAATGTAGATGTTGTCTGGTTTGATCGACAAATTTACATTGATGTTGATTGAAACAAAGCGTTAAATATGACCGATTGGGGAAGTAGAAATATCTAAAACACAACTTGTATACAGGTTGTTTACATATTAACAGTTATGGTTTAATATCACGTGACCTACGGGCCAGGATAAAGCGCTTGAGATGACACGTGACGCGATCTAGTAGACTAGTAACCTGTAAGACTGTGTATTATACTGTTTGAATCGTTTTGATTTTAATGTCGTGTTTTATATAAGACTAGACTAGTTAGTTGACTATTTACTATAGTGTTTTAATCTAGTAGATTATTTAGTATATTATTCAGTGTTTGAATCGTGTGTAGTATATTATTCAGTGATTTTAATATCATATGTTATACAACTCGTGTAACAGTCTAATTTAACAACATGGCGGAGCAGACAGACAAGGAGGTGTGTAGCATTTGTTTGACTGAATATAAAACACCCATTTTCATAGATTGCCAGCACCGGTTTTGTTTCATCTGTTTAGAAGATTATGTGAACAAAACTTATAATAAAGGCCAGTTCCGATGCCCATTATGTCGTTGTCCTATAGACGGGGGTATGGAGCGTTTTAAACCTAAACTAAATATTGATGACAATTCTACTATTCCACAATGTGATGTATGTACTGAAGATACATGTCAATATTTTTGTCGAGACTGTGATCAATATTTATGTAAATCATGTAAAACCACACATGATAAGTTAAAATCTTGTAAAGACCATGTTGTTTGTCGATATGATGAAAACCAAGTCGGTCAACAATCAAACGAACAAATGAAGGAAAAGACACCAACCACTTCCCTCATACATCCGAAAGATTTCTGTCCAAACCATGAAGGAAAGAAAGTAAAAATTTACTGTAAAGATTGTTTACTAGCCGTTTGTTATCTTTGTTTCGTCAACGATCATAATGGACATAAGTTTTTAGATTTACAGAAGGATGAAATCAGACAAAATACCAGACAAGACCTAAAAACGCTGAATGAAGATTTAGAAAAACAAATTACCAATATTCAGAAACATTATGATACTTTAAATAGTAAATTAATCGAAGTCAAAACCTCTACAAAAACAGAATGTGACAAAGTCGATGCACACATGGATAAAATCTGCTCCGAATTTCGTAAAATTGGAGAAAATATTAAAAAGGAAATGCAGAAATCTAGCGAACAAGAAGAATCTAGACTAGGGAAATTAATGGAGGACATTAAAAGACTAACAGAAGATTTAAAAGCTAGTGTTAAATATTCAGTGAATGTTTTAGAAGATTCGTCCATTGTTGAAGTTTTACAAAGATTACCTAAAGTTAGACAGGAGAAAGATGAAAGTTGTTGTAGAAAATTGGATATACCTGATGTAAGATATTCAACATTCCAAGTAGCAGAGATAGATAAAACTTTGTTAAGTAATCAAGTTGGTAAGATTGTAAGTTGTGATGAGAATATGTACGAAGATGTTTTTAATGTTGATACTGTGTTAGGTCGTGGTTGGTATGATGGTAAACAACATGTAGATTCAGGTTATACATGGTGTACACGTGTGCATAAATACCCATCATCATTAATTGTTGGATTAAACCTGAATGATGTAGAAGATAAAAGTATTACGTCATGTAAAGTTGACGTCATATATAAAGTTATAAATAAAACAGATGATAGACAATCTGTAGTTAAACAATGTAATATGACTGTTAAACCTCGTGGTAGGTCAGACTGGACTTATCTTATTGACTGGGGGAGATTGAGTAATCCTGTCAGTGGATTTATTGATCATCATAGAAACTTTACAATTCAAACAACAATTAATAAAATAACTAACATTGTACGGGATTAATAGGTTACTGTTATTCTGATTAAAACTATTAACTTATGGTCAATGTTCCTTCTAATTCTTATATACCATCAATGTCGTCACCCCAGTCCGTCTGGCGTCCACCAGTCTCTGTGAACGATGGTTCGGAATCGATCAACTATTCGTTATCACGTTAAGTCACGTGATTTACTCAATCGTAGCTCAATGACCCATGAATGGTTTATATTTTCATTGTAACCAAATCTTGAAAATAAATTTCCAACCAAAAATCCATTAAACTTTTCCATTAAACTATGTAGTGTCCGATTGGTTCCATTCTACCGCCGAATGCAAGTGAAAGGGTCGGATGTGTTCTGGAGTGGGCGGGTAACAGAGGGGCGTGGTTTGTTCGTTCTACACTCGGAAAATAGACACTCTTTTGAGAAAATGGCGGCAAAAATCAGCTTATGGGATCGTAATAAATTCCAGAATGTCAACAAAACGATTTACCCCAATTTAAATCTCATAAAATATAATATAATGTATGTATCTCAAATTCACAAAAGGCGAATTACAGTCTATCTGATGGGAGGGGGGGGGGGGGCATTGTTCAATATACCCCAAGTCAAATAAAAATAATATAATATATGTAACTCAAATTCAAAAAAGGCCAATTACAGTCTATCTGGTGCGGGAGTCTACAGTAGCTTAGATGACCCTTGGCAAGCTAAGAATGGTCTATAGAAACATTGGGGGAGTTTACTCCTAATGAAAGTGTAAACGGGGTTTCTCATTTATAGCTCGCAAGATGTTGTGTATTTAGCAGCAAGAAGAATGTTGTTGATAGTATGTTTCAATCAGCCTTTATGTATGTACCCAGTAAACATGGATGGTTAGAAATACGTTACTTTATGTATGTAGCTTCTGGACTATAGAGGAAATGATTTGTGTAAGATGCAAATTATCAATATTTTGTTTTATCATTTCATTTGCAGTGTCCAGGTCTTAAATTTAGATGTTATTTTTAGTTGAAAAGAATTGTTATCCAGACTTATATTCTTTAAGTAAATTGTAGGTTAATTTGAGTCTGGTTAAGCGAGTCTTCGTCGGTCGCCATTGATGGAGCATGGCTGCGGCCATGGCACTGGTTTTCTCGTTGTTATTTTCATTGTGGGATGACATAAAATACGGTGAGCACACTAATTATTATGTAGCTGTTGAGTATAGTAAACGCGGAAAGTGTTTATAGTATTGTTATTAGTTGTCACATTCATAAATACTGGTTTTGGAAGAGTTTAGAATTGTCATATTGTAGCGTCTATACGGCGTGGTTGCTGGGTAAAGGCCCTCTCATAAAGTAGGATGTTTGCTTATAATATTGAGGCCTGTTTAAGCCTAAAACCTATTTTGTGGTCATTTCTTGTATTCTTATGTCCTTAGTATAATGTGTAGATAATTATGTATGTATGGTTGTACACTTTATCATGAAAATTTAAAGGTTGCATAAGACAGTTAGGTTTAATTTGTAGCTTATGAAGGCTGTCTTTGTATTTTCAGCCAATCACTATAGAAACACCTTGTCATGAATAAATGATGTATGTGGAAGAAATAAAATGGTGCATTGCCGTTCATTGTTCATCTGTCTGATTTTGCTGTATTTATCATTGGCGTATTCGTTGTTCAACATGGAAGTTGGAATTGGAAACCAGTGCAGTACTAATGGAGGTACGTCTGTATTATCAAAAGAAGATTTTGGTAATGCAGAAGCTAAACTGAACTCAGTGTTTAAATGTTTGAAGGACATAACTGAAACTGCTAGGCAGATGGTGGCTAATAATGAGGACATTGTTGCAGTAAGGAAACAATATTGCGACTGGATGTGTTTGTACGAAGATTATACAAATGCTCATGAATATTATTGTTCTTTTTTGTCTGTAGACGAAAGAGCTACCTATTATGATGAATATTATGATGAGCGCAAGATATACTTTGCTAACTTTAAGTCTTCAATTCAAGAATGGTTTATGAAGGCTGAAGATGTAACTTCAAGTAAAGGATCGAGATCCAATAAGTCAAAATCAAGTTGTCATTCATCTCGATACAGTGCCATATCGTCTTTAAAGCTTAAAGAGGAACAGAATAAAGTCGAATTAACAGCGCAATTTGAGGCCTTGAAACAACAGAAAGAAATTGAAGCTTCAAAACTAGATTTGGAATTCCGTGAGAAAGAACTGGCCTTAGTGACTAAAATAAATATTTCAAATGGTAAGGCCAAGCTGTTTGATGAATATAATAAGACTTGTAATAAATCCTGTGAAAATAACATTGATAGTCGTAAGTCTTCAAATGTCAGTGTTAGTGATGAACATGTACCGGTATGTGATGAACCTTTAAAGTCTGTTAATGTTGATGCTGATGAAAATATTACGGAAAAGTCAAACCTCAGAACTCTGACATTGCCACACAATCAGCAAATGAGTACCAGACAAGATTTTCTTCGAGTTAGGAATTCTAGTAGTCCGTCTTTAAGTTACAATGATGTAACCATTCCTGAGCAAGCTTCCAGGTATATGCGTAATGCTACACATAACCCTCCAGATGCTTGCATACCTCATCAAAATCAATCCGAAGGGGCCTTGAACACTATGCTTCGTCAGATTAGAAAACCTAGCTCCAATATAAAGCCATTTAGTGGAAATGTACTTGAATATCAACGTTTTGTTCGACAATTCAATTCAGCTGTTGTGGCGAACTGCGAGTCCATGGAAGAAAGGTTAAACTTTCTTGATCAGTTTACGACTGGAGATGCGAATAAAATTGTCCAAAGTTATTGTTACTTGAATCCAGATCAAGCTTATCCCTTGGTGTTAGAACAATTAGAAACTCGTTATGGTAATGCAGAGTTAATAGCTAATGCCTTTATAGAAAAGGCGCTTAATTGGCCTATCATCAAATCCGACAATCCAAAGGCTCTTGATGAATTTTCCATGTTTTTGACGGAGTGTTTACATGCGGTTCAGAGTATTGAAGCACTTAACATATTGGAATATTCAGAAAATTTAAAGAAGATTCTTCAAAAGCTACCATACCATATTCATGATAAGTTTAGAAATGTTGTACAGTTGACACGCGATCAGGGAAATAGAGTACACTTTGAACAGCTAGTTCGTCTTGTAAATTCTGAGGCAAGGAAAGTCAATGATCCCACCTTCGGTAAACAAGCCCTATCCGTCGACCGTTCTGTATCTGGTAACCCACCAGTACCACGTAAGCCTTTTAAACCTAGAGGGTCTTTCGCGACTCAACTAACTGATAATTGGGTTAAACCTAGTTCTTCGTCAGACCGTAAACCCAATAATCCTCCAAAGGAATTTGAGTCTGCTTTCAGCAAGCCATGTATATTTTGTAAACATCCATCACACCCTTTCTGTACTTGTAAAGAGTTCTCAACATTAAACTTTGAAGAGAAATCTGACTTTATAAAATCTGTAAGACTATGTTTCAGATGTCTGAAATCTGGTCATATGTATAAATTCTGCAGTGTCAAGACTAATTGTAATAAATGTGACGGTTCACATCATTCTATTATGCATACAAACAGTAGTGTAAATCCTAGTGGTGAAATGAACTCAAATAAGTTTAAACCTGTTGTTACCAGTGCTCTGATGGGTAAAGATATGGAGGCCGGCACCACAGATTGCACTATGGCAATCATTCCTGTTCAAGTTAAAATGCGTGGATGTTTCCAGTCTTTTAAAACATATGCCTTTCTAGACCCAGGCTCTAGTATTTCTTTCTGCACGCTCAACGTAATGAAGTGGCTTGGTTGTTCAGGTAGAAGAACAAAACTGACTATAGATACCATGGGGTCGTCACACACTATGGTATCATATATTATTAAAGGTATACAGATCAGTGACTTAACCTTAGAAACTGTGATTGATTTACCAGACATTTATACAAAGGATGTTATGCCTGTGTCTCATGGACACATACCCACTTCAGATGATATTTCTAAATGGGCTCATCTTAAAGGAATTCACTTGCCTGTTCTTGATGCGGAGATTGGTCTTATGATAGGCAATAACGTTCCAGATGCATACTCACCACTGGAGATTAAAACTGGACCCCCAGGAAGCCCCCACGGTGTCAGATCTGCACTTGGTTGGATCATATGGAACTTGGTCAGAGATTCGTCTAGATTGAGGCCAACTGTAAATAGGGCAGAAATTCAAGCTGTTCAAGACTTAGAGAATCTACGTCAAATGGTACAACAAACTGCTTCTTTAGATTTCCCCGAAAGAGCTATTGATGATGTCAAAGAGAACTCCCAAGATGACAACTCCTTTATTAAGAAAGTAAATAAAACCTTGAAGTTTGAAGATGGACACTACACAATTGGTCTGCCTTTTAGAAAAGATAAAGTTTTATTACCCAACAACAAATCACAAGCAGAATGTCGTCTTAACAGTTTAGTTAATAAGATAAAAAGAAATCCCCTTTATCATCAGAATTATACTGAGTTTATGGATAAGGTCATAACCAACAGATATGCAGAACAAGTGCCAGAACATCAGTTAGATCGTAATGATGGTAAAGTGTGGTACATCCCACATCACGGGGTTTATCATGCGAAAAAACCTAATGAAATCCGTGTGGTATTTGACTGTGCTGCTTTGTACTCTGGTATATCCCTAAATCAACAGTTACTACAGGGGCCCGATATGACGAACAGTTTGATAGGTGTATTAATTCGGTTTCGTCAGGAAAACATCGCTGTAATGGGTGACATTGAAAAAATGTTTTATCAGGTCCGCGTTCCTGAATGTGATCGGGACTTTTTGCGCTTTCTTTGGTGGCCAAATGGTAATTTGAATTGTGAGCCTGTAATTTATAGAATGGTCGTCCATCTTTTCGGCGCAGTTTCGTCACCATCGTGTGCTAATCTAGCCTTACGCCAGACTGCGATCGATAATGCACACCTATTTGATAAAGCTGTAGTCGCATCAATTCTCAATAACTTTTACGTGGACGATGTTTTGAAATCTCTTAAAGAGACTGATGATGCTATTAGTTTTGTTAAGGACCTTTGTAATATTTGTAAAAATGGTGGTTTTCGTCTCACTAAATGGATCAGCAATAAACGGGATGTCCTGAACTCGATATCCATTAATGAAAGAGCCAAAGATATCAAGGAACTGAACTTAGACTGCGAGGCACTTCCTTTAGAGCGTGCCTTAGGTATCAACTGGGTTGTCGAAACTGATGTGTTGAAATTCAATGTCAACATTAGTATTCTACCTGCAACAAGACGTGGAATTTTATCAGCTGTAAGCTCTGTATATGATCCGTTGGGATTAGTGTCTCCATTTATATTACCAGCTAAGTTACTATTACAGCTACTATGTCAACTTGAACTCGGCTGGGATGACGTTATATCTGACAAAGAGCTTCAGAGATGGCAGTTATTTTTGAATAATTTAGGCTACCTAGAGAGATTTGACATTCCACGAACTTATAAACCCGATGATTTTGGTGAGATCATGTCCTACCAAATACACGCATTTGCAGATGCAAGTGACATTGCTTATGGTGTCGCCATTTACCTGAGAATTGTGAATGTTGACAATAAAATTCACTGTGCTCTTTTATTTAGTAAATCTCGTGTGGCCCCACTGAAGAAACTTACTGTACCTAGGTTAGAATTGACTGCTGCTACTATTGCTGTTAAATTAACAAACATGATAGCGAAAGAGTTGGAATTCACTGTTGATGAACTATTCTTTTGGACGGATAGCATGTCTGTCTTGCGCTACATCAGAAATGAAGGTGCACGATTCCTTACATTTGTCGCGAATCGCATCGCCGTTATTCGTGATGGTAGTTCTTTATCATCTTGGCACTACATCAGCACTCGGCTTAATCCTGGTGATGACTGCTCCAGAGGACTGAGTTTTAATGATAGTTCCCGGATAAAACGCTGGTTTAATGGACCCAGCTTCTTGTACAAGCCCATGAATGAATGGCCATCTGATGAAGATTTTTCATCACACATACCAGATGGTGATCCTGAAATAAAGAAGACAACGGCTGCAACTGTTGTTGACAACTCGGCGAACATTATAGATAGGTTGCTGTCACATTATTCCTCCTGGTTAAAATTAAGAAGAATTGTTGCTCTGCTGTTAAGAGGATTTGACAACCTGAAGTATTGGGTCAACAGTAGAAAAGAAGTCTATTCTAAATTGAAAGACAGTAGTCTTAATGATGATCAGTTAAAAATTAAAGTTACAGAAGAGATGAAGAAGTTGAAACAGGAAGCTAAGAAGTCTAGTAATGAACAGATAAATCCAGAAATCTTTAAAAGGGCTGAAACTGCTGTCTTTCGTTACGTTCAGCATCAGCATTTCAGAGCAGAAGTAGAACAGCTTAGCAGCGATCTGCCTGTGAAGAAAACAAGCTCTCTGAGAAAACTTGATCCTGTGTTACATAATGGACTATTACGAGTCGGTGGCAGGTTAACTCGTTCCGATTTGTCGTATGATGCTAAGCACCCCGTAATTCTTCCCAAGGATTCAGCACTTTCAAGAATGATCATTGACAGTGTGCACCGTTCAGTAGGTCACTTGGGTAAATGTGCCATATTGTCTCAGCTACGTCAGAAAATTTGGATTATTCATGGCCCAGCTTTGATAAAAAGTATTGTTTCTAAATGTGTCACTTGTAAGAAGTATACAGCTAAAGCTATGGAACAGAAGATGGCAGACCTCCCATCAGAACGTTTGAAACCAGACGAGCCACCTTTCTCCCAAGTTGGTATCGATTATTTTGGCCCTATAGAAGTGAAACGTGGTCGCTCCATGTTAAAGAGATACGGCGTGGTTTTCACTTGTCTTACTACACGGGCGGTACATCTTGAAGTGGCTTACAGCCTAGACACAGACTCGTGTATTAACTCTATAAGACGTTTCATTTCACGTCGTGGTCCTATTAAATATTTAATTTCTGACAATGGTACTAATTTAGTCGGTTCAGAGCGTGAACTCCGTGAGGAAATCAACAAATGGAATGTCTCAAAGATTGGAAATGAGCTTTTGCAACACAACATAAAATGGGACTTCAATCCACCATCCGCATCAAACTTTGGAGGAGTCTGGGAAAGATTAATCCGCATTGTGCGCAGAATTCTGTATGGATTACTAAGTGAACGTTTAGTGACTCTTGATGATGAAAGCCTTCAAACCTTTCTGTGCGAGGTTGAATCCATAATGAACTCTCGTCCCATTACTAAGGTGTCAAACAATGTAAATGATCTTGATAGCTTAACACCAAATCATTTGCTGCTATTGCGTGCAGGTGAATCGCTGCCTATTGGAAGTTTTGATAAAACAGATGCTTACGCGAAGCGACGTTGGAGACAGATTCAGTATTTGTCTAATATATTCTGGAAACGATGGTCGAAAGAATATCTACAACTTCTCCAAGAGCGACAAAAATGGGTGAAACCCAAAAGAAATGTATGTGCTGGGGATATAGTATTGATACTTGATGGAAATATTCGGTCTTCCTATGCTCTAGGACGTGTAGTAAATGTACATCCTGATAGAAATGGTCTAGTGCGCGTTGTGACTGTCAAAACAAAAACAAGCACTCTGGAACGTCCAGTGAATAAGTTGTGTATGCTGCTGGAGTCTGATTTGTAATATCTGACTTCATTGTATTATACATGTATGTGACATTGTGAAACTATTGCTTGGATGAAACTGTGTAGGTTAACCTTTATGTTGCATGGACTGAATTTGAATAAGAAACATGTGGCACTATTGGGACAACTGTTAATGAATTCCTTGAGAGGACAATCTGTGAAAGTTTTGATGAGGTGACTGTTATTTTATGAAAGCCTTATCAAAATGACTGTTATGAAAGTCTCCTTGGAAAACTGTAAAATCACCTTGTAACATTACTTATGTCAGTTTCATTAAAACATCTATAGATAGCTGTATGTTTAGACTATCTGAACTATGTGTAATTAAGAAAGTGTAAATGTTACATGTTATTGTGTTAAGAAATCTGAATTTCATTAAATTTAGCTGTTAGGTTGTTAGTCTACATATATTGTTAGGTCTGTTAGAAACTGTTTTTTGAAATTTAGATTAATTTTATGTTTTACCTATGATGTATATGTATTTTAAGAGTTTAATTTGTTAGTAATTGTTATTGACATTAAGTGTTAAGATTAGTTTAAGAGGATAATTTGCTCTTTGCTAGAGTGTTTATAATCGTTCCTTGACTATGCACGATTAGGAGGCCGGTGTAAGATGCAAATTATCAATATTTTGTTTTATCATTTCATTTGCAGTGTCCAGGTCTTAAATTTAGATGTTATTTTTAGTTGAAAAGAATTGTTATCCAGACTTATATTCTTTAAGTAAATTGTAGGTTAATTTGAGTCTGGTTAAGCGAGTCTTCGTCGGTCGCCATTGATGGAGCATGGCTGCGGCCATGGCACTGGTTTTCTCGTTGTTATTTTCATTGTGGGATGACATAAAATACGGTGAGCACACTAATTATTATGTAGCTGTTGAGTATAGTAAACGCGGAAAGTGTTTATAGTATTGTTATTAGTTGTCACATTCATAAATACTGGTTTTGGAAGAGTTTAGAATTGTCATATTGTAGCGTCTATACGGCGTGGTTGCTGGGTAAAGGCCCTCTCATAAAGTAGGATGTTTGCTTATAATATTGAGGCCTGTTTAAGCCTAAAACCTATTTTGTGGTCATTTCTTGTATTCTTATGTCCTTAGTATAATGTGTAGATAATTATGTATGTATGGTTGTACACTTTATCATGAAAATTTAAAGGTTGCATAAGACAGTTAGGTTTAATTTGTAGCTTATGAAGGCTGTCTTTGTATTTTCAGCCAATCACTATAGAAACACCTTGTCATGAATAAATGATGTATGTGGAAGAAATAAAATGGTGCATTGCCGTTCATTGTTCATCTGTCTGATTTTGCTGTATTTAATTTGTCATAATGATTTAAAAGAGGCTATAATAATAATTATTATAAACAACTTATTCGTTGCGATTTTAAACGTTATGTATGGTTCAAATCAAACATTTATATATAACAAGTTAATTACTGTTAAATTTTTCCCGTTTGAATTATTTATTTAAAAGAATTGTATGTATATATTCAAAAATACAGAATAAAGATCAAAAGCCTTTTATTTTACCTATCTTATGTTTACCCCATCTTTACCACTGTCCGTTTGTCCAGTATTTAAGAAATCTTCGGTTGGAGGGGGGGGGGGGGGTGGTGCTTCGGTCGAGGTGACTAAGCATACGCGTGAAACAGCATGGAGCCTCTCTTCATCTGAATTCGTGTCTGAAAGGGTAGAGGGGATGCACCAATAGAAGTACAGGAGATTCACATTGCATAGAAATGAGGTCGTAATCCTCCACATTTACTAGACTTTACGACCCAGGTAGATGATGTAATAGCGTATCGTAATGTATAGTTCTTTAGGACCCAAGTAGATGATGTAATACCGTATAGTAATGTATAGTTCTTTACGACCCGAGTAGATGATGATGTAATACCGTATCGTAATGAATAGTTCTTTACGACCCTGCAAGTAGATGATGTAATACCGTAATGACGTATATAGTTCATTACGACACCCGAGGTAGATAATGTCCGTATCGTAATGTATAATTTCTTTCGACCCAAGTAGATAATGTAATACCGTATCGTAATGTCTCGTTCCAAGTAGATGAGGTAATGCCGTAATGACGTATTGCTACGAGTTCTTTGTACATTATATATAATGTTTAGCTTTAGAGCTAAAATCAGACCCGAGTGATTCCCGGGATGTTGCCCCAATATTATAGCGGTCCACGAATTAGTTCTGAAAAATATCGTCTGTCGTTGTGTATATAGAATACCCCCGACCCCCGGGCCGAGTCATTCCCATAAAAATTGTGTTCGAATGAATGTGTTTTTCTGAGATTGATATCATCATAATAAATATATAATCACAATGGTGCATTAACTACTAGGGTCCACTCCGTAAGTGACCGAACCGGTCTTTCTGTCCAATCGAGTAACCGAACACGAGCATAGGCGTACGGACTCGATGACAGTTAGGGGGCACAACCCTAACGGCTGTGGTTTCGATCCCTGGTGTGGATCCCTGGTGTGTACGTATGTGGCACGGAGATAGGGCGCCTGCTCAACCACGTGGGTTTCCTCCGGGCACTCAGGTTTCCTCCAGGCACTCAGGTTTCCTCCCACTTCTAAGGACCCCTACGCGCAAGCGAATTATTGAAATAAAATGAAACCATATGTTTGTCCCGAAATGACCTAGTTGTGTCGAGTGGACTTTAAACCCCATTTCTCTCTCTCTCTCTGCCCGAAAAGTCAGCTTGCCCGAAAGTTAGGGGACAGCTGCCCCCCCCCCCCCCCCCCCCCCCCCCCGGCTCGTACGCCTATGAACACGAGTTTGCCCAGAAATAACTAAACTCGCACCCTGACAGAATTGTTTCAGCGATTATAAAGAGTTGTCTCACGCCCAAGAGTCCAAACCGTAGGACCTGACGGCTGCACCCCCACCCCTTCAGTTCCAACGGGACTAAAACAAAAATCGAGTAATTGATGCCGAAATCAATTTTTACTTTTTGTTGTCACCATTGTGTTTCCATACCATGTCAATATATAGGTTAAGTTTTCTCAGCGTGACCGACTGACTGACATTGTCAGCTCATTGTATTAAGGAATAAATTGATTGTGGCTTGCTGTATGCAGTGACAGATGATAAGAAAGGTAATTTTATAGTACGACATGCATGCTATATCTGGTTTGTGGTCTATCAATAACTATTGAAGCTACTGTCAGTTATAACAGTGGCAGTGAATGGGTTAAATTGAAGAATATGACCTGGATCAACAACGACTGGTTGTACGAGACTACGGGAATATAGATAATATGGCACACCATTAGCGACATAAGTACATTTGTTAATTGTGTATTCAGAGTTAACTATTGAATATAGAGCTCACGAAATCAAATGTCATTCATTGGTGACTAAAGTAAATTTGTGAATTAATTAATAATTGGTATCTGATAGAAACTATGACACACAGAATAAGATTTCATTGATGTTAAATTATTGGATAGATTGTTTAATCTGGGGGATGGTCATATGTTATCTTAAGCTGTAACCCGACAAGAGTTGCTATTATCTTTAGCTGTAACCTGACAACACTGCCCGTTATCCTATCACACGACAGTACGTGATTGGTAACACATCTCTCGTAATAATAACCAACTCAGCTGATTCTGATTGTATGGTACACCGTTGTTGACACAAAATATTGTGATGGAGGACAGTCGATCATTAGTTTTCAACTATATGTAACTGGAGAATTATTTTAATGGTATCTACTTAATGAAGTATGGTATACAGGTTACAATTCTTTGGAATACAGTTACTGCTTATTACTGAATGACAAGGCTCCTCTTGATCAAGAATAGGTCACACGTCGTTGGAATACAATTACTGCTTATTACTGAATGAACTGGGATATACAGGTCAAACTGTTTATTACTGAATGACGTTTTAACTAGGCTTCTCCCGAACTGGGATATACTAGACTCCTCCATTTATTACCAGTGGTGAAAACATGGCTCAGTAGCAAACAGTAAATTGTATTCCCTAGAATTATGACGTGTGGAAATTTATTTGATTTGTTTGCAACTGTTTTTATTTCTCCCATATTCTGTAAATGGTTTTGCTGCTAATTTCCAGATTTTGTAAATGGACTGAATATCGGTACACCATGGAGGCGAAAACAGATTTCCTGATATTCTTTGTTAATGGAGAGAAGGTAATTTTTTTTTATAATTTTTGAAAATGAAACGTCAACCCATAATTCGGTGTCCGGTTGAGTTGTATTTGAAAATTATCATCGAACAGGGAGTAATTTTGATATTAGACCGCCACATAAAACGCGTTCACAGTATAAAATCTCTTTTTATTTTTTATTTTTTTCATTTTATAACTTTTGAAAATGAAACGACAAACCCTACGATTTGATCGGTTGAGTGCCATTGGAATGAATCCTTAGCTTGAGAGCAATTTTGATATCAGACCGCCACATAAAATACTTTTATAGTGAACTAGGGCAGTTTTAAAGGGCCAATCGCGATCATATTTTGGTGACTAAAACTGCCCGATTTTGTGTTAAAAGCCCCTGAAATCCTCTACTGTAGTGCCCAGCAACTAACTCAATATATGTGATACGTTTTCAAACAACTTAAACCCGTCAGTCTTCACCTGGAAATGGGTACCGGTGTCCCACGATGTAGTATATGTATTTTACCTTGTAGTAGCTTACATGTATTAACCCTGTAGTAGGTTACCTGTATTAACCTGGTAGTAGGTTACATGTATTAACCTGGTAGTAGGTTACCTGTATTAACCTGGTAGTAGACTACATGTATTTACCTGGTAGTAGGTTACCTGTATTAACCCTGTAGTAGCTTACATGTATTAACCTGGTAGTAGGTTACATGTATTAACCTGGTAGTAGGTTACCTGTATTAACCTGGTAGTAGGTTACCTGTATTTACCTTGTAGTAGCTTACATGTATTAACCCTGTAGTAGCTTACATGTATTAACCTGGTAGTAGGTTACCTGTATTAACCTGGTAGTAGGTTACCTGTATTAACCTGGTAGTAGGTTACCTGTATTAACCTGGTAGTAGGTTACCTGTATTAACCTGGTAGTAGGTTACCTGTATTAACCTGGTAGTAGGTTACCTGTATTAACCTGGTAGTAGGTTACCTGTATTAACCTGGTAGTAGGTTACCTGTATTTACCTGGTAGTAGGTTACCTGTATTAACCTGGTAGTAGGTTACCTGTATTAACCTGGTAGTAGGTTACCTGTATTAACCTGGTAGTAGGTTACCTGTATTAACCTGGTAGTAGGTTACCTGTATTAACCTGGTAGTAGGTTACCTGTATTAACCTGGTAGTAGGTTACCTGTATTAACCTGGTAGTAGGTTACCTGTATTAACCTGGTAGTAGGTTACATGTATTGTATATAATTTGATTTATTATATTTCAGGTGATAGAGAAAGAACCCGATCCAACTTGTACATTATTACATTATCTTAGATCTAAACGTATCTTTTCTTACACAATTCTTAAACCTAACCCACTAGCCCTTACACAATCTCATCCTCGTTTAAACAATTTGAATTCCTTTTTACAAACTACAAGATTATGAAGGTTGGTTGTTTAAGAGTTATATCTGTCCCCAAAGGAATTGAAAATTTATCAACATTCGACATTTTTGCAGTCAGCGCCATCTACGATTATCGCTAATGGGTCTCCTTTTAATCCGATAATCTGCCCTTGATTTTGTCTACTTTTTGATCGTGGAATAAACCGTGGTAAATTTTATATTTATTCTCAAAATACAAATAAAGCAGAGTCCTTAACTTTGTATCTGATTATCTTCCCTTGATTTTGTACCTTAACTATGTATCTGAGTTCATCTAACAGGAAGTAAAAATGTTTGTGGTGAAGGTGGATGTGGAGCATGTACTGTAATGATCTCTAAATATGACGATGAAAACAACTCAATACTGTATCCTTTATAACCAAACAGATTGGTCTAACGTCTCTGGACGGGAGCGTGACAAGAAACATCGTCTCGTTATTGGAATAGTACGAAAACAAAGTCCCTTACACACGTTGTTGTGCTTATAAATAAATAACACGTAACAGTTGGTATTCACGTAAAAGATACTGGAAGGCCTAAAGTTCCTTTTTAAGCGTCAGAATCTGTATCTGGAATGTGGGATGGATGAATCAAGCTAGTTCCATTTTCTCATAACATCACGTATTCTTCACTGTCATGGGGTGGGGGTGGTCAAGGGCGCAGTCCGCCCCCTTGTTTCCGATTTACGGTCATAAATGATGGTTTTAAATTAGTAAATGAATAATTCCTTATATATATAAACCAGTCATTATTCTGTGAACGCGTGTTTAACACCAGTTTGTTCTGTACATGGTCTAGCTGTTACAACTACAGAAGGTATTGGTAGTCTTCGTACCAGATTACATCCTGTACAGGTAATATACTTCTAGTAATTATTACTAATCCAAGTGGGTTTATCTTCTAGCTTTGTGTTAGGATTACTTATGCATGTTTGTTTATCTTCCAGCGTTGCGTTAGTGGATTACTTGCCGTGTTGGGAGTTTTGTTATTGTGAGTAAAGCTTGTTTCCTTGACCCAGGAATGTACAGAGTAGGCTACGTTTACTGTCGCGTGTATCCTAGATGTTGTCTACTACGGCCCAAGGTCGTGTGTAAGTAATCTAATATGAATAATTGGAAAGCTCATAGAATTATAACAATGAATATATTTCTACTTTTAGGAGCAAATAGCAAAGCATCATGGATCTCAATGTGGTTTCTGTACACCGGGTATGGTCATGTCGATGTACGCTTTATTACGTAACAATCCACAGCCATCGATGATAGAGATAGAGAAATATCTAGAAGGTAGGATATTGATAGAGATATATCTAATGATAGAGATAGAGATATATCTAGAAGGTAGGATATTGATAGAGATATATCTAATGATAGAGATAGAGATATATCTAGAAGATAGGATAATCTGCCTGTTTGTGTTACCACAGGTCATCGGGATCCCGTACCAATGGTTCATTGCTCTGTTCTGTACTACTGACAGGACATCGCGATGCCGTACCATCTGTTCTGTACTACTGACAGGACATCGCGATGCCGTACCATCTGTTCCTTGCACTGACTTGTACCAATGACAAGGGGAAAGGAACTGGAAAATCCTAAGGAGTTTTAACACTGGGGTCGAAGGTCGAACCTCTTGATTTGTTAGCAAGACCTACACTCGATTAACCGGACACAAGATGATTCGCCTTCCAGATATCACATAGATTCAGATAGTTGTCTAAGGTACCACATAGTTTCAGATAGTTGTACCACATGGCTTCAGATGTTTGGACATGAATACAGGGATCAAACAACATTGAACAGATACAATGTAATAATATAATATATTTTAATTTGTAGGTAACCTGTGTCGCTGTACAGGATATAGACCAATCTTAGAAGGTTATAGAACATTCTCTAAGGTAATCTATTATATCATATAAACCTATCAGAAACTATACCACGTATTATTGAAATTAAATTAAACCATATGTTAGTCCCGAAATGACCTAGTTTGTGTCGAATGGACGTTAAACCCCATTTGTCTCTCTGTTTGGTTGTATACTATCTATATGTTACAGGAATCATGTGCTATGGGAGACAACTGTTGTAAAAATCAAACTGAAAACAAAACTAACAACAAAATTAAGGATGAGAAGGTAAGTCAATTATTGAAGGCAATGGGGTTCAGTTTGTGAAGGGTGTTTGACTTTGTTTTATCCTGGTTTCACTTCATCTGTGACGAAGGGCGGTGGCATCAGTGGTGAAGTATGGATGGTATCACTTGTGAGGGACGAGTGGCATCAGTGGTGAAGTACGAATGGCATCAGTGGTGAAGGACGGATGACATCAGTGGTGAAGGGCGGATGACATCTGTGGTGAAGGACGGATGGCATCAGTGGTGAAGGACGGATATCATCAGGCAGTGAAGGACGGGTGGCATCAGACGGATGGACAACTGAGATCCTTTGTATACCATTCGTAACAGGTTTATGATTTTAGACCGTAACACACTGTATGGCTTATACCCAACTTCATTAGTGGTATCTTTCAGACCTTGAACAATTTGAAAATAGAATTGCAATTAAATCATTAATAATTTATTGGATATCCATGTCTCCGACTTGGGTCCCAGTTCAAGTCTGCTGCTTTCTGTGTTAGTGTGTGTCTCAGGTAATGAATAATTCTAAAATATATTTTTTCCTGCTGAACAATGAATAGTTACAGTCTAAGTGAACATAGTTTTGATATTATAATATTTATTGTTATTACAGGTAGAGGATTACAGTGCATCATACGACCCAACACAAGAACCAATATTCCCACCTGATCTAAAGGTCAGTGTAACGCATGTGATTAATGACTTGTACTTCCTAGTATGACAGTTCACCGAGCAGATAAAACTTGTATCAGAAATAAGGTGTAGAGAATGTTACCGGGTTAGCTGCTAGAACTGGTATCAGCTATTTAAATTAAATGGTTGTTATTTAGATAAATATTTAATTGTGAATTTGGCGGCTAACCGAGAAAAATCTTCAGGGTTTTTAGGCTCTTGTTTCTAAGGGGTGTTTGTCGTAGGCGTAAAAGGACTATGCATGTCTAGTCATTCGTAGTTCGAGACTATTGGTGTTTATTACAGGTTTATTATAGGTTAATTTCAGTGCCTATAGCAACAAGGGTCTGTTGTTCGAGACTAATGATATTTCTATATTACAGGTTAATTACAGTGCCTATAACAACAAGAGTCTTTTGTTCGAGAATAATGGAGTAAGATGGTATAGACCGGTAACACTCCCAGAATTAATAGAATTAAAACATCAATATCCACATTCTAAAATTATTATTGGTAACACAGAAGTTGGTAAGTATCTGAAATCTCTCCATGGTTGAATTCCTGTTAGTATTGCCAATGGTGCAGAACGGGTGGCTAGACACTCAACGATGTCACCAGACAGTTGGAATTCGATAAAAAGTGGGCAGTATTTCCTTTATAGATAGTACACTGTACGACGTATGTCACTCTTCATTAGCCCGGTGGGTGCAGAAAGATAGGACGTTAAACCCTATTTCATTTCATTTATCAGGTGATTTCTGTTTAATGATTCCATTGTGTGTGATATATCAAGTAATGATTCTATTGTGTGTGATATATCAAGTGATGATTGTATTGTCTGTGATATATCAAATGTAATGTTTGTATTGTCTGTGTTTTACAGGTATTGAAACTAGATATAAGAAGATGAAATACCATGTTTTAATCCACACCTGTAATATACCTGAACTAAACAATATAACCTATACTGATGATGGTATTAAAATTGGTTCATCTGTTACTCTATCTCAGGTAGAGGTAGTTCTTCAACAAGCTATTCGTAATTCATCAGGTAATGATAATTGTATTTCTTGATTAAAGGTAAAGTCATTCAACAGGTAATAGTAATATTATTTCTTAATTAGAAGTAAAATGTTGTTTGAGAGAAAGATGAGGTTTAACAACCACTCAACACAACCGGGGTCATTTCTAGATCAACATATTTTACTTTTTGGGGTCATTAGCATTGTGAGGGCACCGGAGGACACAAGTGAACTGCCACAAGGTTGAGAGGACGACTTTGCTCCATGCTACAAGAAGTAGATAGAATCCACTCCGCTTGACTCCATGCTACAAGAAGTAGATAGAATCCACTCCGCTTGACTCCATGATACAAGACGTAGATAGAAACCACTCCGCTTGACTCCATGCTACAAGAAGTAGATAGAATCCACTCCGCTTGACTCCATGACAGACCCCTTGATCTAAATTCACACACATTAAACCGTGGTTTTCAAACATATATACTCCAGCCTTATTCAAGTAATGTGCATGTGACTAAGATCAAATACAATCATGTAGTTACAGATCTAAGCTATGTATAATTGTAGAATATTTGTTTTCTTTATAGATGAGATATGTAGAGTTTATAAAGCTGTTGTAGAAATGTTGAAATGGTTCGCAGGAAAACAGATTAGAAATGTTGCCGTAAGTATTTATACTTTCTACTTTCATAACGCAGGTGAATGCTATGATAATTAGTTTGTCTATTCGAAATACGTATAACTATTTTCTCATTGTGCTTTGATCATTCTTTAGGATGAATTTGGAGCTCTACATATGTAAATTATTATTCGAACTACTAAAAATATTAGATATATCACGGTGGCCTGTTCGTCGTAACAGAGGCCGATGACTCTCGAGTAAAAGATACCCTGCTTTCAAATTTAGTAATTTCTTCAAATATCAGAATAATTATACATATGCTATCCCCAGTAATATATAATATATTTTCAGTGTATAGGAGGGAATATACATGTAATCGATATGTTATATATTTTCAGTGTATAGGAGGGAATATAATCGATATATTATATATTTTCAGTGTAAAGAAGTCAATATAATCGATATATTATATATTTTCAGTGTATAGGAGGGAATATAATGACAGCTAGTCCTATATCTGATTTAAATCCTATATTTCAAGCCTGTACAGCTGTATTAGAGGTGGTATCTAAAGGTAATAGTATGAGAAAGGTGACAATGGATGGGAATTTCTTCCAGGGATACAGACAGACAATTATTCAACCAACAGAGGTTCTTTTATCCCTGACAATCCCCTATACTAACAAGGTAATATTATTGGATCTAGATAATCAATTTGAGTTTATTCGCTGGTATTTGGTAATTGTTAGGATGTTCGGTGGCCTAATGGTCTAATTGGTGATCTTTAGATGAAAATATCTGTCATTCAATCACGTGCTAAAGAAAATATCTGTCATTCAATTACGTGGCGTGGTTTAGAGCCTCATGGTCTAACCATGATCTTTAGATTAAAATATCTGTCATTCAACTTGAATAAGCTTGTCTGTGATAACGAGTTGGTCGCCCTACCTGCCACTGTTAGCGAATTGTTGAAATAAAATTGAACCAATATGTTGGTCCCGAAATGACCTAGTTTGTGTCGAGTGAATGTTTTGGAACTGGATCTGATCGAGTAGGTAAACATCTAATGACGTTTATCAGCAGTTTGAATAAATATAATAACTCATCATTTAAATCAGAGTTTGTTTGAATAAATATACTGCCTCATCAATATCAGGGTTTGTTTGAGTTCAATTCATCCTTGTATTTCGAAGATCTTCTTTAATGTATCTGGATCTGTACTCTGATTCCTGTCATCTTCTCCATCTTTTCCCGACTGCCAATGAAATTGACCCTCTGAAGAATTTACCTGTTAGCCACTTTACGTGCCATAATATTTATTATTGTTATGTGTAAAAGTACAAATTACAAATTGATTTTCTAAATCTATGACCAAACTGGTCGAAGTCTTTGAGGAAAAAAAGATCTTGGTTATCCGGAAACAACAAAAAGTTATTGGTTGGTCTTTTTTGTTGAATTTAAAATACCCATTTGGATCCTGTTGTGCTTGTATTTTACCACCGAATATCTGGATTCCACCTCCGAATAACTTTATTGTTTTTTCTTGTTTTTACCTCCGAATAACTCGATTGTTTTCTCTTGTTTAATTACAGAATGAACATTTTGAAGGCTATAAACAATCAATAAGAAAAGATGATGACATTGCTATAGTTAACGCTGGAATGAGGGTTGTATTTGAACCCGAGTCTGATGTCATTAAAGAATTGTACTTGTCTTATGGCGGAATGGCGCCCACAACGGTAATGGCAAAGAATACAATGCAAAAACTTATAGGAAGGTAATTATGGAACCGTATGTAAAGCAACTGACCATTAACTTTGATCAAATGGACATTTTCTAACAAATATACTATTAAAATGAGTAGTATTACAATGCTGTGTTCCGTTTTTCATTGTCGCTTGTTTGAATATTGTGTTTTTAGGAAATGGGAGAATAATTTGGTACCAGCAGCATGTCAGTACCTGGAGGAAGATTTACCATTAGATCCTGGAGCACCTGGTGGAATTGTAGAATACAGAAAAACATTAACAACAAGCTTCTTCTTTAAATTCTATTTAACAGTCACTCAACAACTTTATAATAAGGTAACAACAACTTTATAATAAGGTAACAACAACTTTATGATAATGTAACAACAACTTTATAATAATATAACAACAACTTTATAGGTTACAGCAACTGTATAATAAGGTAACAATAAGGTAACAACATTATGATAAGGCAACAACAACGTTATAGGTTACAGCAACTGTATATGATATGATATGGTAACAACAGCTTTATGACAAGGTAACAACGGCAACTGTATAATAAAGTGAAAACAACTTTATGATAACACATTTACATCAACTGTATAATTTATTCCATGATACTGATGGCCTAATATAAAACAGAAGAGTAGACCAAGATAAGCACTCAACGCAAGTTCCTATGTTGATTGAAAGGGCTTTTAGCGAATCACTATCTCAGGTTCTTACTAAGTGTTGTTCCTGGGAAGTTTATCAGGATTTGCTATTCTGGTTTTCATTTGTCATTTGTAAAGGATGGCGAGAAAAGCATCTAATAGTTCCGATGGGACAATAGCCCGAGTTCCGGCGTCCACCAGTGGCAGCATACAGACGATTCCGTGACAGTTGGAAAACAAAATAAGAAAAGTACATGGTATATGCTATCTTCGTTTCATTTGATTTTATTATTTCAGGGGATAACTCAAGAAAACCCAATACCACGATCCCACCTTAGTGCTATAGAAACCCGTGAATTGGGGCCCAGTAAGGGAAGCCAGGTTTATGAATTAGTTAGTGCAGCACAGAAAGATGATAATCCTATTGGACGTCCAGTTGTTCATTCATCAGCATATCAGCATGCAACAGGAGAAGCTGTATTCGTTGATGATATGCTCACATTAAAAGGTAGGCCTCCAAATTATTGTGATTCTGAAGGTCATATTCTTGTTTTGGTGTAAAATAGCTCTATTGTGCTTCTGAAGGTCACATTCTTGTTTTGGTGTAAAATAGCTTCCATCGATGTAATATCACCAGGTGATTTAAATATCTAATGACCTTGAGAAACCTGTGGATTATTTTATCCTCGGTATCCAACTTGTCAGGGAAGGTTAACAAAGTTTTCCCAGATGTTACGAAACACCCAGATGTGACGAAACACCCAGATGTGTTAGGTGTACGGTAAAGACCCCTTGGTATTTGGAATTTGATGAAGAGAAAGCAAGATCTTTATAATGTGTGATAAGATTGAGAAATGGAATTCATGAATTATAATCTGTGATAAGATTGAGAAATGGAATTCATGAATTATTATGCACATTGAACATTTAGTATGACAAGTGGCTTACCAAAGACAATCAATTGTTCCGTCTTACATGGACTCTTTAATATTCCATTCTACAGTTCTAGATCCATGCCACTTTAATATCTACAGGTGAACTGTTCTAGATCCATGTCATGTTAATATTCCAAGTGAACTGTTCGTATCACCAGTTTATAGTTCTCGACCTCATGCTATATTAATATTTCAGGTGAACTGTTCCTATCACCAGTTTATAGTTGTCGACCTCATGTTATATTAATATTTCAGGTGAACTGTTCCTATCACCAGTTTATAGTTGTCGACCTCATGTTATATTAATATTCCAGGTGAACTGTTTGTATCACCAGTTTATAGTTCTCGACCTCATGCTACTTTAATAAACGTGGATACATCAGCTGCTTTAAAGATACCTGGGGTTAAAGGTTATATATGTTATAAAGATGTACCAGGTTCCAATCATATAGATATTAGTGATGAACCATTATTTGCTGTTGAAGAGGTATTCTTTACTTTATACATGTTTCGAATCAAAATATTTCAAATATCGTTTCTCACTTGCATGAAATTTGAAGTTCATCAACCGACTTATCGATGGTATAGACTTGGGCAAGTGGCATTCATGCAGACTGAGGCTGATTGTGTGTCTTATATATGATGTCAAATTATATACGTCAGATTGTCTGTCTTATTATGACGCTGAGATGTAGTATAATATGTCTTTCCTTTACACAAAAAACACTTATATATAAGTATTCTATAGGATGTTAAGATGTAGTATATGCCTTATTAGTGTTCTAGTATAATTTGTGCTTGAAAAAGATAAAAGAATAATTTGTTGTCGAAATGTCACATTGTATGTATAGAATACTATAGTGGTTGTATTCCAAGTCCGTGATCTGTGTATCTTCATCCAGTTGGCGTACTACCAGTAATACAACAGGGGGTGGAGAGGGTTGGGAATCGGTCGTCTTATCTTTGCTCAGATATATGATATATATTTAATCCTGGTATAACTTATAACTTATCAAAACATGACCAAAGTGTCCGTCCATCCCGGGCATTAGGAACTGGTGATTGCCACATGTTACGGTACGACTTTATGACGAGGGGTTACCTGATTTAAGTAAGAATATTTTTACAGGTGACGTGTGTTGGATGTTTAATAGGAGCTGTAGTAGCCACGTCAGCTCCGATAGCTCGTGAAGCAAGTAGAAGTATAAAAATAGATTATAAAGATTTACCAGCAATACTTACTATAGAGGTAAATATAGCATGGAGATTTACCATCAATACTTACTATAGAGGTAAATATACCGTAGATATTTACCATCAATACTTACTATAGAGGTAAATATACCATAGAGATTTACCAGCAATACTTACTATAGAGGTAAATATACCATAGAGATTTATACCACCACCACCCTGTCATTCAGATAACTACAACACTACCATGTCGGGATACTAGAACAACACCATGTCAAAATACATGCGTCTTTCTAAAATGAACTTTGTGTAACCCGGTTTGCTACAATTAAAGTGTTCGTGGCGAATTAGACCTGGCTATAGATCTTTTGGTCATCAAATTGTCTGTTTGTACTCAGGAGAAGTGTCACCTGTCTAACCAACCTCATGGGTTTTTCTGATTCCTCCGTTTTCCCCATATCAACAATGAATTATTGAAGTCAGATGAATTCTGTTCAGATAACAAAGACGACAAAGCTGTCCCTTTAGAACGAAACATTAAAGGACCATCGCACATTTCAACACTTGTGTATAAAGGAATAACCCGCGGGTTGGGAGTTGATTAACACCGTGGATAAGGGTGCATTAATTATGTTAACATATTTTCACGCTGTAGGTACAGGAGGGTGGATGGCTTAAGATCTATACACCGGTTATTCGTTTTATATAGACAGAGCTGTGTATAATATTTTACATTTATTTGACTTTCAGGACGCCATTGAGAATAATTCCTATTTTAGTAAATCTCCTGTTTACCATTCCGGGGATGTAAATAAAGGATTTGAAGAATGTGAACAAGTTCTAGAAGGAGAGGTCTATATGGGAGCCCAGGAACATTTCTATCTGGAGACTCAATCATCTATAGCTGTACCTAAAGAAAGAGATGAAATGGATCTGTTCTCAGCCGGTCAATTTCCAGGAGGAATTCAGGTAATATTTTCTGTCTACATATTATAAACAATTGCTTAAAGTCATTAAAGTCATCAAGGAACCACGGTTGTTAGGCAGGGGTTCAATCCCTGCATTGGACCGAGAAAATTCATCCAGATTTTCCTACGTGGTTCCTCCCCCGTGTCAGTGGTAGAGAACAGAGGGACTTGCAAGGGACAATGTATAGTGGTTCGGATGGGACGAAAAACCGAGGTCCCGAGTACACGTGGCGTGCAGGTAAAAACTCTATTGGCAGTTCGAATTCGATGTAAGATGCAGTAGTGCCGCTGTCCCGGCAAAATTCCCCTCATGGCACATTGTATGGTGTTTGCCCGTCTTCATTTTCCCCGGTCAGGAGAAGAACAGAAGGGCGTTAAACCCTATTTCATTTCATTTAAAGTCATTAAACTCTATAGTATAAATAGATTGTTTTATAGCATTAATTTAATATTTTATAGCATTAATAGATTGTTTGATAGCATTAATAGATGGTTTACTCATATATTTTATATTTATATTTAGGAATCTGTGGCTAAAACACTCCATATACCCTTCAATAAAGTTAAATGTGTTGTGAAAAGACTAGGTAGGTATTTTAACAAGTGTTCTTACCCCCACCCCCAACCCAGACACCCCAATAACCTAACGTTGAAAGGGTGTTTACATAAGACCAATAGGTCCCAATCTAGATCCTTTGATAACATTTTTGGGGTCAGAGAAATCCACGGGGGCAATTAAAAAGGGTTCTTGTTATCAACACCAGTACGGCGCTGACTCGCGAGATTTCAACTTTTCTGTGGTGCAGGGGGTGGGGGCGGACCTAGCAAGCACAGTGATTAGTCGTTTGGATGGGACGAAAAACCGAGGTCCGACTAAAAGATTTACGTGCACTTAAAATAACCCTTGACAGTTGTTATACGAAATAAGATAGGTCGTACCGGCGCTGTCCGGGGCAAATTTCACCCGTCTTCATTGGCCCAGCAGGTGTAGAGGAGATAGATGCTAAAACCCAATCTATTTGTGTGTATTCCAGGAGGCGGATTTGGTGGAAAGGAAGTCCAAAGCATACCCACAGCCTTAATGGCAGCTGTAGCCGCCAAAAAGTAAGTTTCTCCTAGTTCAAGACCATGTGTTATTAATAGGAACAATATCAATATTTTAGATAAATTTAAATTTCTTTAAACATGCATTATGCCTATATTATATAGTTTGTAACTATTATTGTGAAAACTTCCAGCTCGTTATCTAATCTTCTATAATGTATCTTTAATTATGTCTGTACCCACACAGCCAATGACTCTTGTTGGTTGTTGTTGTTTGTTATTATAGATATAATCAATGAGATGTTGTTTGTTATTATAGATATAATCAATGAGATTTTGTTTGTTATTATAGATATAATCAATGAGATTTTGTTTGTTATTATAGATATAATCAATGAGATTTTGTTTGTTATTATAGATGAGATGTCGTTTGTTATTATAGATATAATCTACCAATATTGTTTGTTATTATAGATATAATCTACCAATGTTGTTTGTTATTATAGATATAATCTACCAATGAGATGTTGTTTAGAGCGAGATGACGATATCGTGATGACGGGCACCAGACATCCTGTAACAGCCAAATATAAAGTTAGTCAAGTTTGTTTAATTTAATATTAATAATTTAAATATAGTTGATATTTCCCCCTGGTTATTCTGGTCTAATTTATATTTCAGGTTGGGTTTTCCAGTGAAGGACGTATATCTAGTTTAGATTTAAATATTTATGCTAATTGTGGTAATGCCCCAGATGTATCCGATGCAGTGAGTATGTTAGGTTTTAAGAGTTTGGGGAATGGGTTAATGGAACTGTCCCGATTTCATCAAAGTCTCAAAAATAAATGTCCGAGTACGTATGAAATTGAAATGCCAAAATATCGAAGACTGACGTATTTTTTACCTTGTCTCAAAAATTCAGCTTAAAATATTGAGTCGTGTGGACATGAAGGTCAAAAATGCTTATCCGGACACGTGACCCTTTTAAGATTTGGGGTCAGTTCTTTCGGTGGGTGACCTGATAAACGATTCCTGTTCCTTGAGAGGTCTATGCAGTGAATGACCCAGGAAATAATGATAAAAGATATATTTCACTTACACATTATTCTTAAGAAATAAAAGTCTGGTTTTATCTAGACACCGCATAATACAGCTTTGGATCCTTGTCTCTATGTTTACCGCTCGACTGATGTCAAATAATGAATAAGATAGTTTTGTGTCCATACAAATTGATTATTGACGTAATTATTGATGCCTGTTTGGTTATTTCAGATCATGGGCGCCATTTTGATAAAATGTGATAATGCTTATAAGATCCCCAACTTCCGTGTAACGGGTCATCTGTGTAAAACTAATATTAGATCTAATACCGCCATGAGAGCTGCTGGTAGTATACAGGCCATGTTTATTATAGAAACTGTTTTACAACACGTCATCGATCAGTTGGGAGTCGAACCTACAAAGGTACGGTTGATTTTCCTTTAAAATAGTCTTGTTGGGAATCAATAACACAATTTTATGTTGGGAATCAATAATACAATTCTATGAGAAACTTGTTGGGAATCAATAACACAATTCTATGGGAAACAATTATTTGAAATATCTTAAATAAAAATGTACATCAACCATGTTTTATATTTGAAACAGAATTTGTTGATCAACCATTTTATATCAAATATTCCTGTCCACTCTCGTGGTCATCTGGTTTCCTCCCAATGCTAAAGACCTGGTCATCTGGAAAGACCCGTATGTACTAGGGAATTATTGGTAGGAAATTGAAGCAAATTATTACTTAGTTTGTATCATTGAAATGGCTATGAAGCCTTTACAAGTAATTATGGACATCGGACGCCGAACGTGGTGATAACAATACACGCCTACATTTCATGTATGGTACAGAGAAATTAGAAGGAGCATTGCCCATAAGTTCAATTATTAGTGTTGATCAGAATAAATCACAAATTTTACCATTCACTATATTATATGACATGTTTTATAGGTTCGAGAACTGAATTTTTATAAAGTAGGAGACAGAACACACGTTAATCAGATTATAAAAGATTGTAATATTCAGTCATGCTGGGAAGAATGTTTAAATCACAGTGATTATTATAATAGAAAAACACAAGTCGATCAGTTTAACAGGTGAATCAATTTATTTATTTTAAAAGTTAGGATTACATACGTAAATACTACTACTACTACCTGATGTTTTAACGTCCGCTCCACAGAATTGATATCGCAGACATACGTAACTATAGTTCAATGCTAAATAGCCATGTATCTCTTATCTTCACAATGGTATGATTATTGGTTACTCGGCTGTCTCGGCTGATGGCCCATGCAATACAGTTAACAATCGAAGTTGAATTTGTGTGTCTGCTGGTAGTCCTGGAGATGGTGTTCCCAAACGGGGGTAAATTGCGGAGTCCACTGTTTGTCTTGTAGATGGACTTTCTAACCAGGGCAGATTTGTGGATATGGGGTTCCCAACCGAGGGTATATTTGTGAGTCCACTGTTGGTCCGTTAGATAGGGCTGACAACAGGGGATATATTGGTGACTCCAATCTTGGACCTGGAGATAATGTTCCTAACTAGGGGTAGATTGGTGAAGGTATTTCGGTGAGTCCACTGTTGGTCCTGCAGATGTTAACCTAAACGGGGGTATACTGATGAGTCTACTATTGGTCCTGGAGAAGGGTTCCCAGTCGGGGGTAAATTGTTCCTACTTATAAAACCATTATTCATTTAAAAGTGATCCCTTGCTTAGGGTGTCCCGTTGTCGCACCCTGGCTTGAACTGAAAAGAACCTTCGGGCTTTTTTCAAGTACACTTCACTCATTGGGCAGCGCCTGTGATTCTGACGAGAAAATGTACGTGGTCCTTCCGGAGTGACGATGAAATAACGTGTACCTTGGCGTGCACGTAAAAGATCCATCGACAGCTGGAAATCGAGAAAGAGAAGGTGGATAAACCACTGTCTGGGCAAATTCTTTATTTTCAAAACGCGGTTAAACTGTCGGAATTCATATATCATATCGTGCACATGTACAGAGAAGGCCATAAGCAACTGTTGGGGCAAATACTCCATTTACAGAATCCTTTCAAACCGTAGGAATTTATAATAAAACATAGCCAACAGATGTACAGAGAAGACGGTTTATTTTTTTATTTCCAGGGACAATCGATGGAGAAAGAGAGGAATTTCTATAGTTCCCTTAAAATATGGCATTTCATTTGAAGTGATACAATTGAACCAAGTAAGAATTGAATACAATTAGTTTTTATTTAGTATTAAAGCTAATGATTCATGAAAACAACGTTTCCGACCTATTTCGTTTAATAAGACATATCCCACTCAAGGGGTGTTTCTCGGACCATTGTTACAGGAATATGACTGTATAGAAGCCCAGTTAAACTCTTGTTCATTACTACTAGTAAAGCCTACACAGTTGGAATTCGACGAAAATTAGAATGGTGTATGCCCACCTTCATTGAAGATGAAATATATATGGTTAAACCACATTTTTTTTTATAAAACATGTTTTATTTTATATATTGCCTGATGTTAATATATATTAATAATCTGTGATCAGGCAGGTTCCCTGGTGAATGTTTATCATGTTATATATATTTAGGCAGGTACTCGGGTGAATATGTTTATATCATGTTATATATATTTAGGCAGGTACTCTGGTGAATATGTTTATATCATGTTATATATATTTAGGCAGGTGCTCTGGTGAATATTTATATATGATGTTATATATATTTAGGCAGGTGCCCTAGTGAATGTTTATACTGATGGATCTGTTTTAATATCACATGGAGGAGTAGAAATGGGACAGGGTCTTCATATTAAAATGATACAGGTAAGTTTTGTTTGTGGGCAAATGGGTAAATGATGATACAGGTAAATGATACAGGTAAATGATGATACAGGTAAATGATGATACAGGTAAATGATGAAACGGGTAAATGATGATACGGGTAAATGATGATACAGGTAAATCATGATACAGGTAGATCATTATACAGGTAGATCTTCCTAAAATTGCACATAAATCTACTCTCTTTTGTAAATTACAGTGTACTTATTCAAAACAACCTGCCCATAACATCATATATTGTAAATAGCTTAGTCAATCAACATGTCCTTAATATCATGTATAATATGTATTGGGCGTTCAATTTGTAATATACAACATTAATAACACCTTGTTTCTAAGAGAGTTATATATATAATTTGTGCTGAAAATAATAAGTGGATTTACAAAAAAAGAAAAACGAAATTTTCTTTACCCTGTGAGGCTGATGGGCAACCCATTTTTGATTTATCTTGATGAAACAGAACAGTGACAGTATATCGAACATTCCCAAAGCATTAACGGAGGCGAAAATTTGATAAAGTCCGAATTTAGAATATTACTCACTTGAGCCACTCATCTGTGAAGTGTTATATCTTAGCAGTTCATCATCTGGAAACTAAGGTATTTTTGTAGACGTAATCGGAATTTGAATTGTACTAGAAGACCTCCGTCTGTCCGTTCATGCTCTCACCCGTTCTTCATCTCAGTTTGACGTGTTTCCGTATCATATCTCATCAAGGGATCAAGATATATTTATGACACGTACATCAAACTGAATACAATTACATCATACGTTTCGGTTTTATTATTTCTTTATAGAGCGTACATCCAAGCGTGTGGGGATGATGATGGTCAAGTTTTCTAGATTTAAAACAATAGTAAAGTATGGGTGTTATTGTTTGTTTTTAGGTTGCCAGTGCATCACTTGGTATATCATCAGATAGAATCCATATCAGTGAATCTTCTACTAATATCGTACCTAATGCACCACCTTCAGCAGCAAGCGTTAGTTCTGATCTTAATGGTATGGCAATAAAGGTTAGTACCACGTTAAAACATTGGATTAGAGAGATATATAGATAGGGAGAGAGAGGGGGAGGGAGAGACAGAGGGCTATTCAGAACTCATCATAAATTCTGTTTTTGTGTTTCAGATTGCCTGTGAGACGTTAAGTAAAAGATTAGAACCATATAAAAATGAAAAGGGTTCGTCGTGGAACGATTGGGTAAGAATTGATACAAATAGATCGTTTATCAGTCGGTTGTTCCTTCATACTCGTCTTAGTAACCATGTTCAATCAGTAGGTTGTTCCTTCATACTCGTCTTAGTAACCCTGTTCCATCAGTAATAAAGTAATTGATTTATCTTTATTTATCTTATTCTTCTCAATGATAAACAACACGACTGGGTTATGGAAATACAAATATCATTAAGTCGGCAAAAACACAACTACTATCATAATAGTTTGATGTCTGTATAGAGTTTTATCAAGATATCTTGTGAGTTTGAAGAGAAAGGCTCCCGATAAAATCGGAAAGGTGTTGTCCATTTCAACACCCTCCTTATACTTCGCTTGGTGAAAGAAGGGAACACACACATACTGAATGACATTGTTACCCATACGTCTGTATTTTTGTCATTCTCTCTTATTTATCAATCAAGATTATTCTATAACTTTATTCATAAAATCATACTTATCAATCGAGACTACTCAATAACTTTATGACTATATAATCATATTTCTAGGATCAGTTGATTCCGTGGTATTTAATCTTTGATACTTGTCCTGTTTAAACCTGGGTGTAATATTTATATTAAATAGGTAAAGAAGGCTTATGAAGATCGTGTTAGTTTATCAGCAACAGGATTTTATAAGTAAGTTTTAGAGATATCAATTTATTCAAGAACGACAAAACTCCGTCCAGTTAGACTTAATACATAATTCCACTAAAATAATTGTTTTGAAATCAGTTATACATAGGTATACACCCGTATTACATTAATATGTGCCTCGTGGTCCAGTTTAGATTTCAAAGATATTAATCTCCTTTAATGATTCCAGAGCACCTTATCCCGCCACCAATAGAAGCCTCTTTAATGATTGCGTCTTATAATTCCAGAGCACCTGATCTAGGACCTGATCCCGCCACCAATAGTGAGAATAAATTCATGTATTATACATATGGTGCTGGATGTTCTGAAGTTGAAGTAGATTGTTTAACAGGTGATCATACGGTATGTTTAACCTTTCAACAGTTGTATCCATGGATCGTTATTTGTTGATTATATCTATTATATATACTATATATATATACTTTATATTACAGGTTATAAGAACTGATATTGTATTTGATGTTGGAACAAGTTTAAATCCTGCTATAGATATAGGACAGATAGAAGGCGCTTTTATGATGGTAAGTGGGCGTGGTGTATGTCAATGGGAGTAATGTTGTGGGCGTGGTTTATGTATGTCAATGGGCGTGATGTTGTGGGCGTGGTGGTTTGTGATAGAAAGATTAGTTAAAATTGTGACCTTTTTTAACATACAACTAGTAATACGTAACAGAAACGCAAAAAACGCTCTTTTTTAACATTATAACTACCAATTCAAAATGTCTACCAATACCTAACAGAAACGCACAAAATGCTCTTTCTTTTAACATTATAACTACCAATACCTAACAGAAACGCACAAAATGTTTTTTGATTTTTGTGTTATGGTAACTTTCCCCAATTGTTTTGTGATTCTTTAACCACCCGTCTCATTTAGTCTGGGCCAGTCACTTATGAGGACATTATGGGACTTAAAGCTACATTTACATCAAGTTGTCTCGGAAATCGGGAGTTGTGGGAGTTCGATGGGTACGACGTTAGCTCGCTAACCTGGTGGTGGCCGGTTGGGTCCCGGTGTTAGCCGAGAAAGTTTCTTGGGATTCCGAGGTCAGTAGCGGAAGATGTAGATCATCTAGTCTTTCGGATGAGGCAAAAAGCCCAACAAAGAACAATATACATCTTTGTGTGCACATAAACGAATCCTTGATAGCGCATTGTTTGGTGTATGGCGGTCTTCATTAGCTCGGTTTTCCAGAAAAGTAGGACGTTAAAAATATTCCATTCTGTCATTGTCTTACAAATTCTACTAGAATTTCTGTTTTACTATCCTCTAGGGTTATGGTCTGTATATGCTGGAAAACTTCAAGATTTCACCCAATGGTAAGGTTTTAACACAAGGGCCTGGTAATTATAAAATACCAGCTATAAGTAATATACCCAAACAATTCAACGTTTCTCTACTCAAAGGAAAACCAAATGACAGAGCTGTTTATTCATCAAAGGTAATAAATTACGTCTTCTTTAGAGTGCGACTAATTAATAATCATTACGGAAAAATAATTAACTTTACTGAATTTTCTTTATAGTGGCCTTAAATGGGTTCATATCTTAATTAATTTATCCCTAATCTATATCTTTGATGTCCATTCTGTAATGTTATGATTGTTTCTTTTTATTAGCCCTTTGATGGTTTCATAGTAGTTATTGTTTTTGTTACCTTGTTGTATATAATTTGGTTTCTTGCCATTATACAGTCATTACCCAAACTGTGTTGGAACATCCAGTAACACTTTCCACTGCGTTCATCTAACCAAACTTTTCATAAGTTTACGCTTTGGGGTTATATTCATCATATAAATTAATTCTGTGGAAATAGTTTCTCATATTATCCCAAATTAATAGTTGAATAATTATAATCTTACAATCCATAAAATATGTCTCGAATTTAGTCAGTTGCAACTCACAGAATACCTCAAGTTTTCTCCTTAACCTTTTGGATATTAATACCGACCGTGTTTGGATATTGATAACGACCATGTTTGATACCGACCATGTTAGCTACCGGACACAGATAATCCTCCTGAATCCACGGTTTATTTTTCCCAATCCCTACAATGACGAGGATACATAGGCATATTTCAGTGTCCGAACTGCGGACCGGATAGGTCTAGGTTAATACTGGCCGATGGTCGACTCACTAGTTAAAATAATTTGATGTTTATGCAAAGTGAGGATATGTAAATTATCGGATATTTTATTTTGTTTTTATTGTAGGCTATTGGTGAACCGCCATTGTTATTGTCTGTCTCCGTCTTCCTAGCAACCAAATCAGCCATAATGGCGGCTCGACACGAGACTGGAAGACGAGGATACTTCCGGCTTGATAGTCCTGCTACTCCAGACAAAATACGAATGGAATGTCAGGATGAATTTACTAAACAAGTACGAAAGTTTTTATTTTTCCATCATGTTTGATTAAAATATATTTCTTTAACAGTAGAGATCCTGAATAGACAATCTCCTTCATTGATTCTATATTTGAGTTGAGTTGAGTTGAAAGGCTAAATCACTGTTTTCTATATTTTAAAACATAACTGCTAACAATGAGACTACGGTGCTATTTAGATTTGAAATTTCAAACTGTCAAGGGATCTTTAAAATGCTACCAGTGCCACATGTAACCATTCTTGTAAATCCCCAACTAAGTGCTTTCAATTTGTGATGAAAAACAGGTTCATTTTAGGAAATCTCTTAGTGCTTTCAGTTTTTGAAGCGAAATAAGTTCTTAGAAACCAGATATTACATAGAAGCTATTTTTGTTTTCAGTTTCCTGTAGCTGAAGAAGGAACCTACACACCCTGGTTTATAAAACTGTAGAGTTGTTAAATTATGTGTTATTAAAGCTGGTTTTTAAAGGCGTAGATCGACTACGGTTGACCTCAACTCAGATTATTTAACATTTTAATTAACAAAACAAAATATCAAAGGGAGATAACCTCTGAGATATTACTAAGAGAACAAACCATAGTCAGATGTAAATTGATAAAGTATAAACAGTAACTCTTCCATATTGTTCTTGTGTGATTTCCGTGTTGCTTCCCATAAGGAGTCCGGTCTTCATAAGGTCAGTTGGAGCAGAACAGTAGGACGTTAAACCCCATTTCATTTCCAGTTGTATGGTTTATATCCGTCTTCATTAGCACTGTGACGGGAGGTCCGTCAGATATTACAAGATTCTGGAATGGTTCTTCAAATCTTTAATACTGGAAACTTATAATAACAATTATCTATATACATTTGTAGTATCGCGAATAACCGACTAGTACCTAATGCTACCAAGTCGGACCTAATGCTACCAAGTCGGATAGACCTAAAAGACTGACGTATCAAGTACAATAACATATTTGTATGCCCGGTCCCGAGTCACAGAGCCACGCCCATTTTTAACGATCATCTTGAAACATTTATATACCCATTCCTTATACCATAAGGATCATCCCTTGTGTTTTTGGTGCATGCCCAACCATCAGGGGTAGAGCCACGATCATGTTGTCTTTGTGTGTCTGTGTCTCGGCTTTAGGGCACACTTCTATTGTTTTGGTGAATGCCCGACCCAAAGAGCTGAATCACACCCATGTTTGCTCATACTCCGCGCAGTGTTGCGTTTGATTAGAGGTAATCCAACTACACACTGCTATTATTAGTGGATATTGTTGTTTTAAATTTTGATTTGTCAGTAGTCCGTCTACCAACCAATCACTAGCTGCCAATATTGGACCAAATATGTTTAGGCCTACATAACGTTACGTCATGACTCACGATTTTATTATGCCTAATTAACCCGTGCATAGCAGAATACTGCAGTAAAACTAATTGCATGACAAACATGGCTATCAAGTCGAATGAAATGTAAACAATACTGTTTGGAAACAAACATACTTTCACCGTTTTTAATACCTTAAATCACGGTCCAAAGTTTTAGGGAATATCTAGATTAAACGAAGGACTGCCATGTTGCTGTACTTAAGTGATAGCTTTCATTGAACGGAAAGAATAGACACACTCCCGCCTAAGTTCATGAAACAGACGCTATTCCAGCAATGGTCAGAGAGGGATTTCTCGGGCCATTGCTTCAGGAATATGATGTTTGCTTTGTGTGTCTATGTGTTACCTACGAGCTACACTTTTTTAATGGGTCGTCTTGGAACTTGATATAACTATTCCTTTCAGCCACTGGTTGATTTTGGTGCATGTCCCGACTCCTAAGGGCAGAGCCACGCCCACTTTTTGTGCTATTGTATACTGGTCGCAATTCTGAACGGAACATTCTCAAACTTGGTATATGTATTCCCTATAGCGCAATGGCAGCAACTGTTGATTTTGGTGCATGGCCCGATCCCAGGGACAGAACTACGACCATTTTTTTGTGTTTAGCGGCTGAAGACCACAATTCTGAATGGATTATCTTTGTCTTAGTATGTTCAATCCTTATACCCCGAGTACCGCAACTATTGATTTTGGTACATGGCCTGCCTCGTGTGAGTGGTGCCACACCCACCTTTTGTTAATATTTTGTCTGTAAATAATCTACAGGTTGCAATCATTAACATATTTGTATCGAATTCAGTATGATCCATCAAAGGCGTGTACCTATTTATACTGGTCCATGTCCAACCCCAATCTGAACAAAATCTCATAAGAATTACAGTCTGAAAGGTGTTTACAGACAAAATATTCACGAAAAGTGGGCGTGATGACGCCCCCATGGGTCGGGCATGCATTTACACCAGTAGGTGCAAATTTCTCTTTGAAAATAATGTTCATGCCAAATTTGAAGAAAATCCATTAAGAATCGCGGCCTGTAGAGTGTTTACAGACTAAATATTAATATAGGCACCATCCTGTTATTGAAATGATTGATCATGCCGAATTTGAACAAAATCTTTTAATAATTGCAACCTGTAGAATATTTACAGACAAAATAATAACAAAAAAGCGGGATTGGCACCACCCCGCGGGATAGGGCATGCACCCGGAGTAAACCCACGAGGTAAGACAGACGACCCTACTATTTGTCATGTACAAGCTTGGGCTGGAAACCACACCACTTGACTCAATGACAGACACACAGACAAGGGCGGCGGCATAATATGTTCACATTATGAAATGAAATGGGTTTAACGTCCTACTGTTATGCTCCGAGTGAGCTAATGAAGACGGTTCACATTATGAATGTGGACGTACATGTAGACAAATGGATACGAATACAACTGCAATGTGAGTGTGAATCTACTTCCACTTGATCAACCATTTTCTTAATTGCCAGTTCTTTGTTTCACAACGCGACAACCCGACATCACGACATCACGACAACCCGACAACCCGACAACACAGCATTTTTACCCGACATCACGACATTTTAGTGTCGTAATGTCGGGTAAAAAAGTCGTGATGTCGGGTATAAATGTCGTTATGTCGGGTTGTCGTGTTGTCGGGTAGAAATGTCGTGATGTCGGGTTCTCGTGTTATCAAAGGCGACATCACGACATTACGACATGATACCAATCAGCCACCATAGTTTAGGGTGAAAGGGAAGTGAAAGTAGAACTTCTGAGAAATTGTAGCAAGTTTACTTATGCTGACCCTGACACCAGGACGTATAAATGTAGATGTTGTCTGGTTTGATCGACAAATTTACATTGATGTTGATTGAAACAAAACGTGAAATATGACCGACTGGGGAAGAAGAAATATCTCAAATATCCCTTGTATGCAGTCTGTTTACGTATCGACTGTTGTATTTTAATATCAGGTGATTTATGACCCCGGGTCAAGGCTAGATAAAGTCCTCGAGGTGACGCGTGACGTGATTACCTGTAAGACAGTGTTTAATCGTGTTTAGTATTTTAATATCGTGTTTTATATTAGACTAACTGATTGATTCTGTATTTTATACAACTCGTGTAACAGTAAGACTGTAAACTATAGTGTTTAATCGTGTGTAGTATTTTATACAGTAAGACTGTGAACTACAGTGTTTTAATCGATTTGATTTCATACCGTGCGTGTGTTATATTGGACTAACTTTTATACAACATGGCGGAGCAGGCAGACAAGGAGGTGTGTAGTATCTGTTTAACTGAATATAAAACACCCGTTTTGATAGATTGTCAGCACCTGTTTTGTTTCATCTGTTTAGAAGATTATATGAACAAAACTTCTAATAAAGGCCAGTTCCTATGTCCATTATGTCGGTGTCTTATAGACGGGGGTATGGAGCGTTTTAAACCTAAACTAAACATTGATGACAATTCTACTATTCCACAATGTGATGTATGTACTGAAGATACATGTCAATATTTTTGTCGAGACTGTGATCAATATTTATGTAAATCATGTAAAACCATGCATGATAAGTTAAAATCTTGTAGGGACCATGTTGTTTGTCGATATGATGAAAAACAAGTCTGTCAACAACTAAACGAACCTATGAAGCAAAAGCCACTAGCCACTTCAGTCACACACCCGAAAGATTTCTGTCCAAACCACGAAGATGAGACAGTAAAAATATATTGTAAAGATTGTTTACTATCCGTGTGCTTGAATTGTTTCGTTACTGATCATAACGGACATAATTTGTTAGATTTGCAGAAGGATGAAGTCAGACAAAATATCAGACAAGACTTAAAAACGCTGAATGACGACTTAAAAAAACAAATTACCAATATTCAGAAACATTATGATAATGTAAATCGTAAATTGACTCAATTCAAAAACTGTACAAAAACAGAATTTGACAAAGTCGATGCACAAGTGGATAAAATCTGCTCAGAATTTCGTAAAA
Source organism: Patella depressa (assembly GCA_948474765.1). Taxonomy (NCBI): domain Eukaryota; kingdom Metazoa; phylum Mollusca; class Gastropoda; family Patellidae; genus Patella; species Patella depressa. The sequence continues at coordinate 73,008,335 of OX419720.1, read as the reverse complement.
TTGGAGAAAATATTAAAAAGGAAATGCAGAAATCTAGTGAACAAGAAGAATCTAGACTAGGGAAATTAATGGAGGACATTAAAAGACTAACAGAAGATTTAAAAGCTAGTGTTAAATATTCAGTGAATGTTTTAGAAGATTCGTCCATTGTTGAAGTTTTACAAAGATTACCTAAAGTTAGACAGGAGAAAGATGAAAGTTGTTGTAGAAAATTGGATATACCTGCTGTAAGATATTCAACATTTCAAGTAGCAGAAATAGATAAAACTTTGTTAAGTAATCAACTTGGTAAGATTGTAAGTTATGATGAGAATACGTATGAAGATGTTTTTAATGTGGGTACTGTGTCAGGTTATGGTGGTGAGTGGTATGAAGGTAAAGAACATGTAGTTCCAGGCTATACATGGTGTACACGTGTGGTTAAAGAATTGTCATCATCAATATATTATGTTGACTTAGCCCTGGATGACGTGGAAGATAGAAGTATTACGTCATGTAATGTTGACGTCATATTTAAAGTTATAAATAAAACAGATGATAGACAATCTGTAGTTAAACAATGTAATGGGACTGTTTTACCTGGTGGTTTTAGGTCATACTGTTGGACTGATCCTATGGACTGGAAGAGACTCAGTAATCCTGTCAGTGGATTTATTGATCATCATAGAAACTTTACAATTCAAACAACAATTAATAAAATAACTAACATTGTACGGGATTAATAGGTTACTGTTATTCTGATTAAAACTATTAACTTATGGTCAATGTTCCTTCTAATTCTTATATACCATCAATGTCGTCACCCCAGTCCGTCTGGCGTCCACCAGTCTCTGTTACGATGGTTCGGAATCGATCAACTATTCGTTATGACGTTAAGTCACGTGATTATCTGGCAGAAATCACAATAATCGTATAAACACACTTAACTATTTGTTAGTCCCAAATATCCTAGTTTATCTCCATATGTTAGTCCCAAATATCCTGGTTTATATCCATATGCTAGTCCCAAATATCCTGGTTTATATCTATATGTTATACCTCATCTCTACCTTTGTATCGAATTCGGTTCTTTTACGTGCACGAGAGGTCGATAAAGTATGTCGGTAAATCAATAGAAAAAAAAGATACGTAAAGGGTCAATTTGTCTGGTGCTGGGGAAATTGGTTAAAAGATCCTTGCTGAAGATTGCCAGCCAATGGAACATTGGTCTGGGTACCACTCTCTATAAAAGGTAGGTTGCCAGGTAATGAAATCATTGTAATGGGGAATGGGGACAACACTGTCCAGGCCAGGCAATGAAAACATTTTTGGGGAATCAACTTTCCACCAAAGATGGGTTGCCAGACAATGAAAACATTTTTTAGGGATCAACTTTCAACCAAAGATGGGTTGCCAGGCAATGAAAACATTTTTTGGGGATCAACTTTCTACCAAAGATGAGTTGCCAGGCAATGAAAACATTTTTTGGGGAATCATATTTCTACCAAAGATGGGTTGCCAGGCAATGAAAACATTTTTTGGGGAATCAACTATCTACCACAGATGGGTTGCCAGGCAATGAAAACATAGCCAGTTTAAACATATTTTATTGTTCATTGATTGACATTAGGATGAGACACAAGTTTTGCAAGTTAATAAGTCTTAACACAAGGTACAATTTTATGGATACGTAATTACTGAGTTTGTGTATCCATAAAATTGTACCTTGTGTTAATATGTTCAATTACTAAATGCCAATCAAATAAATAAAGATAGGTTGCCAGGCAATGAAACATACGCACACAGCAGCTATCCTATGGTTAGTTTCTGAGATGTAAGATTTGCAGGAAAATAACAAAAAAATAAAGATAATAATAATATCACCAGGAACATGTGAAATCTTAATAATAACGAGTCTTATAATGCGCTAAAATCCACATCACAATAGGGCAATGCTCCAAGCACTGACTAATATCTTAAACCATAGTCGGGTTTATGCCGTGCACACAATGATGCTTTCTCTCTTTCCATCGTCAATCAACTAACATTTCCATATCCGTTATGTACATTCTCCACGGTAGTGGCACGGGGCATGCTGTGGACTGTTGTAATTGATATACCTTGAGATAACAAGTCATAATTTACTAAAACATTGATATTGCAGTATTCTTACAAATGTTTTTAGTAAATTTCTATGACGTAAATGGGGATAATCTGATATATTCTCAAGTATTAAAGCACGTGACATGAAAACAGGGTTTAACGTCCTACGTCTCTGCTACGACTTGGCTGCAATTGAGTCAACTGGCGTGGTTTCAAATCCCCGGTTGTACGTAGCAAGGAGTAGGGTCGCCTGTCCAACCTCGTGGGTTTTCTCCGGGTCCTCCGGTTTCCTCCCACTGCTAAAGACCCCTACGCGCAAGCGATTTATTGAAATAAAGTTAAAACCATGTGTTAGTCCAGAAATGACCTAGTTTGTGTCGAGTGGACGTTAAACCCCATCTCTTTCTCTCTCTCTCTCCGACCTGGAGAATGAAGACGGGCATATACTGTAAAGACGGCTATGGAGGAAGTTTTGGACGTATAGCGGCACTGAGGTCTACACTAGTAGTATGAGGGCTTGTCTGGCAACGCACGTGCGCGCATGCGCGTGCGTGCATGTGCGTGCACGTGACCCTTGCACGTGCGTGACCTAGATGACCCCTGGCACGTGTGTGACCCCTTGCACGTGCGTGACCTTGCACGTGCGTGACCCCTTGCACGTGCGTGACCCCTTGCACGTGCATGACGTACGAAGAGGGGCGCGCGCGCGCGGGAAAAGAGAGAGAGAGAGAGAGAGAGAGAGAGGAAGAAGAAGAAGAAGAAGACAAAGAGGAAGAAGAAGAAGAAGAAGAGGGAAGGGGAAACAACTCTTTTACATTGATTAAGTTGGCCCTGAAAAGGGCCGTTGGTCCTCTCAATATGAGGGTTAACAGGAGCACTTCGGCTGCGTCCACCGATTGGGTTTTTTGGTGCATTTAACCAAATGCTTGCTCCGTCTATGACAGGTGTTGCCAATCTCTGTCCCACACCAAAAACAGACTAGGTAATCGGCATCGGGCCGATTGCCCCTAAACATGGGATGATACCCTCCACAAGTGGCGCAATATCTGTAATCCTTTCGATCCATGGTGTTTGTGACTTCTTTTGGCTTCGACACTCCTATTTATGGCCCGAGACGGGACGAGTCTAATGTGTTGGGGCGATACCATTTTCCACCAATCAGAATAGCATGACGTCACATGACGTCATATGACGTCACAAAAAACAGACACGTAATATGTTGTCGACATTTTATTGAACTTGAACACATTTACAAATGAACTTGAACACAAAATTGAACTTGAACACATTGAACACAAAAAAACATATTTACAGAGCAAAAAAGCACCGACATCGTTGTCCCTTCTTCTGATCTTTTTGCAAGTCAGGAAAATGATCCCTAGCCCATTGTTCGACGAGTATATCGTTCACACGATACACGTGCCCGAACACAGAAAGGGCGTGCGGGGAGGGAACGTGAAAACGATGACACAAATAATACAAACAATAATGGCCGCAGACGACACTCTCGAGTCCCTGAATCCATCGGGGTTGGTAGTGGAGTTGTAGATCTTGGACGAAACGTCGAAAGGCTTCTCCGTAGACATCAGGGGGACACCCGTAGGAATCGAAGAAGGTAATGTGATCTGGTCCTTCGCACACAAACACGGTCCAGTGTCTACCGGGTTGGTCTTCGTCGTCCGTGTTGATGACGTAGGCTTTGGGGTACGAGATCGGGCGCAGTATATCCAGATGATTACGAGCCCACACGCCCCCGAATACGTTAGCGGGGAGGTGTTTTTCTAAAGCCCGTGTCAGTTGTCCATTGGAGAGAGCCTCACCAATCTGTGATGACTTGTCGGTTGGCATCGATTTCCAAGACATTGTCGTATTCGGCAAACAGAACAAGACTGAGGTGATTGGTCGGGGCCGCACCGAACTTGAGTTCCAAAGACAGGTTACCCGCCGCTTTGGGATGAAAGTAGTTACCGTCGGCTCCGTGGTCATTGGTCAAATCGAAACAATACAAAGTGTACCCATTGATATAGTCGTTGAAAGGGAGGTCCAGGTCTTCTCGGGTGTTTAAGACGGCCACCCGTTTCATCAAATCCAGGTAAGGTGCGATGGCTTGTCGCTGGGGAAAGTTGACGTCGTATTCGTCCACAATCTCTCCGTTCTTGGTCAATTTGATGTTTTCCAATTGATAGTGTTGGAATTCGAAGGGATTTCTGTTTTTTCTTCCATCGTAGGCCGTGTTACGTACCATACCCACGATTAATCTATTGGGCAGGCTTTCGTTGACAAACAGATTGTCTAGGACGTGACTGGTGCGATTGTCGGGAATGACCATGTCGCGGACCACCACGCGCTTCAGGGGATACTTGGCGTTGGACGATTGAAGTTGCGCGGCTACCCGTGTGTAGGTACTGGGAGCCAGGGTGACGAACGGGATATCCAGGTAGGCTTTGGTGAACTCGACTTTGTAATCTTCTGCATCGTTGCCTTCGCCGTACATCAGAAAAAATTTCGGGGATTGCTTTTCCAATTTCAATCGCAGGTCCACACCGTCCAACAGATACCGATCTTGTAAACACATGTCCAAGTGTAGACGCGACTGCAATTCAAAGGTGCGACTTTCAGCGATGGTTTTCTGACGTTGTTCCAATCCTTTGTTATTCGGAGCCTGTCGTCCACCATCCCCGGCGGTGGCGACGGATTTCGTGGAATTGAACTGACTGGCGGTGTCTTTTTCCCACAAGACTTGTTTCGACAGGTGGTCGTTCTTGGCTCCCTTACCGAAACTCAACAAATTCTCCAAGTAAGCCCGGTAGGGATAATTGGGTAGAGAGGTGGTGACCAAGGTTTCGGCATCCTTTCCCAGGCGTAATTTGACGTCTTTAAACAACGAATGAAACAGGTTGTTAATGGGTGCGACTTGACTATCCGCATCCAGGTCATCCCCGTTGTTCTTGGTCACCTTTAGGGCCAAGTGCAGTGTCATGTTGGCCAGATCGATGAAATCGGTGGTGGCATTGGAAATATAAAATTCGATGGGTCCGTCGTGGTTCAAGTCGGGCGTCAGTGGATACTTTCGGATTTTGGTCACCTTGTTTATGGCCGTCTGCGTGTCGGGTACACTGAACAAATCCTGCAATTCGTCTCGCGCGCAGGGACAGGAATCATTGCGCATTACCTGCGTAGCCATGGTCGAAGATATCTAGTTTACGTCGTTTGTGAGAGGTGACCTGTGTCTTCTTCTTCCTCTTCGGACGATGTGAAGTGGACGGGGTTCGTGAGGGGTCTTTTATAGGTTCCAGGTGGGCGACCACGTTCTTGAGTGTGTCGGACATCGTGTTTGACAACGCGGGGCGAAGCGTGTCCTGGGCGACTTTCTTCCAGTTCCATTTTTCACGACCACTGACGGCGTCGAGCACGCTTTGCCCCACTTTGGGTAACACTTGGGCCACATTCTTTTTCACGGCCGCTTTACCGGCCGACCACAAGGTCTTCCCGACCGATTTGACGGCATTCAATAAACCCGACCATCGACCGGCACCCTGTTGTCTCAGAATTCCCCCCTTGTACACCACCAGACCATTGCCAGCCCCTCGCTGTCTGAGCACTCCACCTTTGTACACTCGAATCATCATCGGCGGCGAAAATGAAGTTGGACCACCACCTTACCGTCGAGAAATGGCACGGCTTTCCCCATTCCGTTCCTTATATAGAGACCAATGGAGTTTAGTCGACTGTACTTCAGAGGTAAGTAGTGAATCCTGGCGGGACGGTGATACAATCGTCGACTGGGAATCACGTCCAGCAAAGTAGCCTTCACGTCGCCCACGATCTGGGGTTCGATAATGTCCGTGTAGATGTAAAACAGATCGTACTGGATTTGAAGATTTGGGGTGTGGTGGGCGTAGAAATACCGTAGACTTTGGCCATCTTCGCCGGTCATATCGATTGACTGCAGGGAAATCAACAGTTCGTTTCCAGGCCATCCCAACATGGACACGATGGGTCCACACAGACGAAGTTCGATTTTCGGCAACACGTCAAACCAGAAAAGCGCCTGCACGTGATTGATCTTCAGATACACTCTATCGTTGGTGTTGTCTCTCTTGAAAGACACGAAGGAACCTCTTTGTACGGCCCCTTGGCGCATCACCTCTCGAGTTTCGTACTCGTTCTGCTCTTTCTTCTCGTGGTCGGTCATTTCCTTGTTATTGGGATCCAAGCGAACGGGTTTATGGGCCAAATGATTGTAGATGGGAGACAGGTTCCACAAATCATCCAGTCTAGTGTTCAGGACATCCAGGATATGTTTCAGCGACTCGTAGTCGTCACTCTTGATGTGCGTTTCCATTTCGACCGATCCCTTGATCTCACCACCCTTTACACCTTTGAAACAATTCGACGGGTCGATCCTGTGGCGGTCCCGGCATATCTTTACTCCGGGTTCGTCGCTCGAGGGCGGCGACCAAGGATGAATGCGTAAGCCGAGCGTGTTGTCTCGTTGATCGATGTTTTGCCATTGGTCGGGTAACGTGATCATGGACAGACCCACTTCCCATTCCCGATGATCGACGAGAAGTGGCGGTTCCAGATGTGTATGATACGTGGAGACTTTGTTGTCGGGATACCACGACATGGAACTGTCACTAGGGAGCGTGAGGTAAAAGGGCCGGTCGTTGTTCATTATGTTTGGTTTTCAAAGTTGGAGAAGGTAACAGGTAACCCAAGCTACTGGAGAGCAAGGCCGTCCACAACGTGGTCTGCGATCCGTCGGGTTTGAAAGCCAGTTGGGACAAAGAAACTCCCGCCACGACGTACACTAAAATCACTTGACAGAAAAAGACAATTTCCGCTTGTGGCACACGTTTTCCCAAGAGCGACCAATTGTGGGCACTCGCGGACGTAGACGTGGTTTCGTCTTGCATGTTGACTGATGTTGGCGTCTCTCGCTCCTATTTATACGTTTTGGAGACTGGTCCTGTCGATCCACGAATTAAAACTCGCCGGATAGCCCAACCATTTCACCAATACTTTGTCTTTTTTTCTTTCGAGTACTCTTTCGATGGGAAAGATCTCATCGTCGTTGACTTGGACCGCTTGCAATTCTTCGGGATAGAAGGTGCCCTGTATGGGTTCACCTCTTTCGTCCAACAGTTTGTAACCGGGACCGACGTTGGGTGCGACGTTGAACGTTTCCAGAGTCCAGTTGGGCCAGTAACCTTTGTCGAAGGCACCATGTTTCGGTAAAGCCAAACGTACGGTTGTACCAATGTTCATTGATTTTTTCTTTTTCGGGGAACGTGGAGGCGGTGTTGTCAACATCCATTCGTGTTCGGGGCGAACATCTTTGGGCGCCATGCCGATGGTCCGATGTCGTCTAGCATTGTAAGCCCGAACCAGGTCGTCTAGCACGTCGATGTACCGTTGTGTTTGTCGATGAGTAAAGTAACGCCACATGCGCTCTTTCAGTGTCCTTTGAAATCGTTCGACCACACTGGCTTTGGTTTCGACGTTGTGTGTCACGAAAAAATGTATTTTTTTCTTCTTCAGGTACGCTTGCATTTTTCGATTGAGGAATTCGGTACCTTTGTCCGTTTGAAGTCGCAGGGGTTGTCGACTTTGAAAGATTTGACGAAAGGCATCCACCAAACTGTCGCCCGTCTTGTTTTTGAGGGGCAACACCCAAGCATACTTGGAAAACACGTCGATGACGCACAGCAAATACCGGTATCCTTCATTCTGTTTGGCCAAGGCCGACATGTCGCTCAAATCGGCTTGCCACTGATGATCTATGCCGGCCACCACCGTGGGAGACCGCGAGAATTTCTTTTTCAATGGTTTGTGCAAGGTGTACGCCCTTTGTTGTTTCAACCATGCCTTGACTTTGTCCAAGGACACACCGGTAGCTTTGTGAAGGCCCAGGACTCCACCGAAAGCGGCCGGGTGATTCGGGTCGTAATACACTTTCTTCAGTTTTCGTTCCATGTTTCAGCAGGTGTCCCTATGAACAGGCTATTTATAGTTTTTGCAAGGAGAGCCATCTTCTGGTAGATGTACTAGGGGTATCCGTGCTGGAGATTTTCTTCTTTCTCGGGCGTCGCGGCGGAGTCCGTGTCGGTGGCGTGGACAACACGTTCCATCGTTCTTGATTACCAATGGCTTCGCGCGGTACGTTCGTGGTCTTCAAACTTTGCATCACGCCAAACCATCCCACGGGAGCCTGGGTATTCTTTCGCCGACGAACCAAATCGTTCACAATGTCAATGGCATTGGTGTTGGGTACGCGTGAGCCATTCCGAACCAATTCCAAGTTCTCGTTCCACGACCAAGGTGTCTTTTCTTTCATGTGTTTCAACAAAAGGCGAGCTCGATGTTGATAGTGTCGGGGGACCGACTCCAGGATGGGTGCCTCCGAAATTTCTTCTTTTGGCTCGGGTATGTTTTCGTCCAACAAGGGAATGACCTGTTTTCTTTTCTTTTGCATCGTTTGATAACGATGTAACAACTGTCCGTAACGCTGCATTTTATTTTCGTCGGTTAGGGTGGGATCGTTTAACACGTGTTGCATGTCTTGGTGGACATTCTCGACGGCCTGCTGCAGTGGATCTCGATCGTACGCGGGTTCGACTTGCATGACTTCGACGGGTTTGACGTCGATGGGTCCGTCGAAGGGTACCAGTTTCATTTTCTTGGCGAATTTCATCTTTGGGAAAGGACCTAAACAATCGGGTGTAGAATCCCCCTTTCTGTTGCTTCAGAAGTCGCCGACGGGTCTTCCAAGGTGTTTTAGACGTGCCCAAACGTCGTAACAAGGGGGCGTCCTTTTTCAAGCGCTTGACTTCTTTGTCGGTCACAGGAACATTGCCGCGAATCAGGTTTCCAATACACTCACACACACCGTCGACGATGGGTTGGGTCTCGAGTAAAAGAGGACGGTCTTTCGGTGCAGTGTTCAATAGATACCGCAGTGTCTCCATGACTGAGCTCGGGGCCGTTCTCCGGTTCCCTTTTTATACCTTTCTGTCCACGGGGGTTATCCACCAAATAGTTTAGATAGCTCGGTAGCCATAGCGTTCGCTCTATCGCGCCTTCTAAGGAAGGGATGTTTACCACCCTTTTGTCCACCCAATAGATTAGATACCAAGGGGGCCAAAGCCGGGAGGGCCATGGCCAGCAATGCCCCGATGGCACCACCCTGTTGATTGACAAGTCGTCGTTTGACGTCGGGGGATGTTCGTGGATTACTCAGTTTGCGAAGCAACGCTCGATGCTGGTTCAATTCTTCGGTACTCAGACCCCTTCCGCGCTGAGCGGCCCGTCGAACGAATTGATTTCGTTTCTTGTTTCTTTCCTCTTGCAGTCTTTCCTTCCATCGCAGCAAGATACGAATCAGCACACCCCCAAAAACCCGCGTCCCCCGGGTTTCATGATCAGGGAGAGTTTTTCGGTCGTCGGCATGTTTCTCTCCGTCAGTTGGGTCAACACTTGTCGATTTCGTTCCGCCCATTTCTTGTGCTGGGCATGTAGTGGTTGAATGTTACCCTTCAGCAAATGGTTGGCCGCCAACTTGAACCACTGCAACAATCCAATACGTGCCCGGCCCGTATTCTTGACCAACTGTCCATAAGCCATATCGGGAGTCAGATGTTGTAATTTGCGAATGAAGGACTTGAGTCCTTTCATAGAATTCTTCTTGTCTCTTCGTGGTCTGCGAAAGATCGGAGAGGGAGACCGAGAAGCGGAGGGTGGCGACGTGGGGCGTGGAGGTGTGACCGGTAAGGTGAGGCGTGGAGGTGTAACCGGTAAGGTACGGCGTGGTGGTGTGGCCGGTAAGGGAGACATGGGACTCGTGGGTGGTGTCAACGACGGGGGTAACCATTGTCTTCTGGGGGCCCTCATTCTCGGGCGAGTCTGACTTCGTACCGTGGGATCACGAAGGTCCGGTGCCAGGGTCGGGAACGTCGCCCTGGGAAGGGTGGGAGGCGGGTGTTTCCTCTGCGTATTCTTCGTGCGAGTCATCGTGACAAACAAGAGTCATTTCGAGGTACAGGTCCCCCTTTTATACTTTTTGGACGTAGACGATGGGTGGTTCCTCTTGGGGTAAAATGTTGGATCTCAGTCGCAATGTTTCGGGAGTGTCGGGCTTCAAATCAACGAGTAAGTAACTGCGAGGGGTACTCGTCGCATCTTCATAAGCTTCCTGCATATACTTGGAGCGGGAAGGGTACATCTGACGGGCCAACACACCAATTTGCGAGGCGTCTCGGGGATTTTTGAACAAGACCAGGTAATGGGCATTCAGACTGATGGTACGCTGTTGCTTGTCAAACAAGTTTTGCACAATGTAAATGACACTCGTGTCGTGGTGATGACTCTTTTTCGTGAACCACTTTTGCAATATCTCCGTGTCTTCTCCCATCAAATCATCCACGACTAAGACTTGTGGACCTTTGACTTGACCCATCACGTCGTCAATATCCGTCAAGCCTTTGACATAAGTGTAGGGAAAGCGATCGTAACTCTCTTGCCATTCGCCATAAGCCCACACGATACGTTGGGGAGGGACGTCGAACAGGGACGCTTGAAGAAATTTCTGCACAAAGACCGTCTTTCCAACACCCGTTGGACCACTGACTAACATGGTAAAGGGATGTTTGAACGTCACATCCATCTTGCACTGTTTCCCCCCATTCCCTTTCCCCCCTGCCTTTTATACCTTCGCGACAGAACAACAGACATGGAATGAAATTAGAACACAATTTATTTTACAAAAAATACAAAAAGGACATTCAATACAACAATTCAAAAAACATATCATACAAAGGAAAAGAAAAAACTGTTAGTTATCGCGTTCTCTCTTCAGGATCTCTTGTCTCACCCAGGGTACATTTCTCAGGACGCGAGGAATCCAATACACATGTCCCAAAAGCTTCTGCATCGTTTCGTGTGGGTGCCAGTCTTCCACTTCAGCAAACGTGACGACGACGGGTATCCATTCACTCATATCGAAACAAGGGGGATACGACAAGACTTCGGTCATATCTCTCGGACCCGCATATTGGATGAGTGCTCGGGAAAAACTTTCTGCTTCCTTCTCTGCCAACAAGAGGACAGCCGGGGTTTCACCATTTTCACTGGTAGTTGGGAGAATAGGAGATGGGATGGAAAGCTTCGTCGGCTGTTTTCTTTTTCTCTTTGTATCGTCTGTAGAGCTCGAACGCTTCTCCGCACCAGTACCAGTATCGCTGACTGCGGGTGTTGTCTCTGGGCATGTCGATGTTGTTGTCGAACATGCGACCGGCAACGGCTTCAAAGTTGTTTTCTGTTTGGATTTCTTCTTGGCACTCGAGCAGGCCGTGTCCGAGCTGTCCACAGTTGAGGCACTTGTGATTTTCGTCGGTGGGTCTCTTGATTCCGTAACACTTTCTTTTGACAGTTTCTTTTCTTTCTTCATCACTCTTCGCTTTTTGGGCTTCGGCTCGTTTTCCACACTGGGGTGCCCAGTGTCCTGGTTCTCCACAGAGGTAACAATTTCCATAGGAACCATAGGCTGGTCTGTCTTGTCTTGGTTTTCGTTGCTGTTGTTGTTGGGAACGAGCAGGGCAGTCTCTATACCAGTGTCCGACATTGTTACAGGAGAAACAAGCTTGACTAGCCATCGAGAGCAGAATGAAATTGCAGTGTGACACTTCGCTTCTTATAGTCCTGGTCGTGACGTCACTCGCTTTTGATTGGTTCTTTCTTTTCCTTCGTTTTGATTGGTTCGTTGTTTAGTCTATGATTTCCAGGCTTTCCACGTACTTTTTCACTTCGTCCCAATCGACCAAGGCTTCAATCACGTGACAGGCTTCCAAAAACGTCATCAGGTCGGCTCGATTACCGTGTTTTTGTCGCCAATGGTTGAACACGGTGAAAATTTGCATGCGCGCGCTGTTAGGATGACTCATCTTGGCTTGACTGATTCGCGCTTCTCTGATCCCCAGTTGTCTGCCAATACATTCCCAGCCTTCTCCCAGTTTACCGGACATGACATTGATATCCATTTGATCCAGAGACCATCGTTTCTTTTTCTTCGGCAAGTCGTCCATCCACTGGCGTATGGGGTCTTCTTTCTGTTCGACGAACTCGTCTTTGCGTTTGATCAACGCGGTCTTAAAGCCCGGTACCACCGTCCAGAACTTTTTCAAGGCTTTCTCGACGTCTTCTCGCCATCGTTGTTCGTCCTCCCACGCCTTGACTTGATCCCGTGGATCGTCCATCATACTGCCTAGCACGCTATCGATGTCTTGAAGTTTCGGCTCGTCCACCCAGAGGTAGTGATTGTAATCGTCCACGGGGTGTGAGGGTTGACCCGTTATGGAAGAAACGCCTAGTCCCAGACACGAGTCGTATCTCTGACTGGGATGTTCGTACTTGCAGCCGATACACTCTTCGTGTTGCCTTTCTTCTATAATGGGTAGGAAACATTTCAACACTCGAAAGTTGAGCCATCGTCGTCTAAGTTTCTCGATCATCTCCGTATTTTCTGCCGGTTCGTCATCTTCTTTGTTTGATCGCCATCGTCCTGAGACCCGAAAGTCAGTATCCATAGGGGTAAGTGTTGCTCGGTTGGCCATCGTCATTGAATTGAACAAACCGCTTGTCATACACGATTTTATACCGCTTGTTCTCGGGGCGTGTCCAAAGACGGCGGTCACGTGTTCTGGTAATCTTGAACGGATTGGCTATGACCAGAGGCTCGTTTTGATTGACGTGCCGTACATTCTCCTTCATGATGGCGTAATTCAACTGCTGAGAGGCACGATAATTCAAGGTGAATCCCCGGACTTTACATACAGTTTTACCATCGCCCTGGCGGTACGCGTAATTCTTTGGTCCTCCGCTAACAAATTCTCGAATGGTGACATCTTCGGGCAACTCGTTCTTCCACTGGCCCAAACTCGAACCTTCCGGGGGATTCCATGACGTGACGTGGTATTGATAGATGACGCTATCGGTGTCAAAATAGCATACCCTTTCTCCCAACTTTTCCAAGACGGAATAGAGTTTTAAACGGGCCTGGGCCGTGACAAAGGCGGCGATAACCACGTTGGTGATGGGACAGGGTGCGACGTGTTCTTCTTTTTTCAGCGTTTCCATCAAGACCATGTTATCGTTCACTAACTGCACATCTCGTACGGTCTGGGTCACGTCCAACATTTTTTCAAAGTAGACGCTGGGCTCCGTGACGTACTCGGTCTTGGGAAAGTTGTCTCTCTGTCCGAATTTACCCCATGCTGTGTTCAATTGTAACTTGCTAAACGCCCGCATTCCTTTGTTGGGTTTTATCGACGCGGGATCCAGACGAATACCTTCCGTGTCGTACACGTCGTTAACGAAGCGGGCCTTGTCTTCTTCGGTGTGGCAGGTGTCGGGATAACCGCTGCTTTCCATCTTCTTCTTGAGGTAGTGATTAATGTACCCCGTAAACAGACCGCCCGTTTTGGCCTCGGGATCGTAGGTGCTGAATTCTTTCCAGTGCCAGACTTCGTAGACTTTCAGTACTTTGTATCCTAGGGCCACCGCTTTCTTCAGTTCCAGGGTGACAAACGTACCCACCCAGGCTCGCTGTTCGTCGGTGTGATCACACGGTTGGTATTCGGCAATCTCCCCTTGTTGCATGTGTTCGTCCACACAGCTTCGACACAGGGCAAACACCAATTTCTGTTTGCGCCGAAACGGGAGCACCGGGTGGAACAGGCCACGGGGTGGCAAGACGGAACACTGGATCAATCCTTCGTACTGTTGCCACTGGTCTTGATCGGGCTGTGTGACGATCGTGGGTTCCTTGATGGGAAAGGTACCGTACTTGCAGATGTAAGGGTACAAGGACACCACGTCGATGTAGCGCATGTCTTCCACCGACTCGTTCACCAACAGTTTAATGGCATTGGTTCTTCCGCCGAAGAAAGCGTTGCGGGGCATCAGAGGTTCGGGAGCGGGCCATTGCTGATCTTCCAAGCCTTGTAAAAATTCGTTCATCTCGGGATCGTGGCGTCGTTCTTCCTCCAGCTCACATTCCCACATGACGCGGATGGTCTGCATACCGTACTGTTCCTGGAGTCGACGGTGACGTTCTTGTGTCTTCTGGTACAAGTCCCTCATACTGCGAGATGGATCGTAGGGATGTTTATGCTGAAGGTCTTGGACGGGACCCGGGTAACATTTGGGACAACCGTGAAAGGCACACCCGTGAAACTCGTACACCGTACCCGTGGTCTTGTCCATGCCATCTAAACTGTAAGGGCCAACTCGGCATTCATTACCGTTGCGGGCGTGTCGAATGTTGGGTAGTGGCGTCTGGTTTCGGAATGCAGCCATGGTCTGTCGATGTTGTTCCCATTCCAACCATCGAAGGGCTTTGTTGGACTGTTGTCGAGGCTGGAAGCGGTGCCAGTCCTTACCAGGTTTCGGCTCTTGCATCAAAGCTCGAGGAATGACGACGAGGGTATCTTTTGTGAGGTAGTGCGTGCGTAACACGCGACTGCAGGCAGAGGCCAGGGTCAAACTCTTTTCAAAGGGATCGATTCCCGTGTCCATGAGGAATATCTCGCGAAACACGCCACAGCATCGGCGGAGGACATCGACGTCACTTTTACAGTAGGCGAGAATTTCCTGGCGAAAATCAAAGACGTCGTGACTGTGTTGTTCATACCACTCGTGAAATTTTTCTCGTTCCGATACACTCATGCCATCCGGATCGTAATCGGTGTCGGGAGGATAGGCGCCCACGTAATCTTCATTCTCCGGTTTGTTGAAGTGGTGAGGGAAATAACCTTTCTTGAGTTCTTGCAGGCCAAAGGTCTTGGGCATGTCCCGTAAAGCCATCGGTAGAAAGTTGAGGGAATCGATGAATTTTACCGTACCGACTGTGATCATCATCGCTTTACCACCATTGATAATCACTTCGGGTTGCGCCACGGAATGTTTGTGCAGCGTCTGTAAAATCAGTAGGCCGTCGTAACCTTTAAAGTTGTGAGCCACAGCAATCACGGGACTCGATTCGTGACTGTCATGTTTCCGACCATTTACCACCGTACCGTGAGCAGCGAGTTGCAAAAACCATTTTCCCACATCGTCCAGTGTGTCTGGGCCTTTAAACACAATTTCCCGTTGGTGATTCCAGTACGTGTCACAGTGCTCGCAGGGATCTTGGTTGTCGATGCAAAAGTGACAGCAGGTTTGCAGGACACATAGGTTGGGAATGTGCTCACCGGTATCTTGCTGGCATTCAAAGTCAAAGAAGACGAAGCGGGTTAATGTTGTCTGCTGTAGTTTGTCGATTTGGGTCTTTCGGTCTTTGTTCATGTCGATGGGTGATTTCAGTGGTTGGATGTAGCAAAACTGTTTCTCGGCCGTGTGCCACTCTCGGCAGATGGAACACTCGTATTCTCCGCATCGATGTTGTTCTAAATTTCGCTTGGCCTTGATGACGTCCCACTCTTTTTGACATTTCTCGCATTTCTTCCATCGATGACATACACTGCACTTGGCTCTGGAACGGGTGGCGAGATGATTGTCGAAACACTGGCGGCTCACAAACACGCGATGACATCGGTAACACGTCTTTGTGTTGGGTTCAGGTGGACAGGGTGGACCGACTGTCTTGCATCCTTGACACATGACGTGACACAAGTGTTTCTCTGCAGCATTGTATCCCACCTGACAGGTCTCACAAAAATACGACCTCTCCACAAAGGCGGGCATGGAGGTAATGACGTCATAATGCCTGTCGTGTAAATACAGGTTCAGATGTTTTGGGGTCCCGGTGACGTGTTTTGTTCCCCGATAGATCGCCTTCCCAAAGATGGCCCGAGAGAAAACGTTGAGCTGGTATCCTTGCTCTCCCAAATACTTGGCGTACAATTCCCAGGTTTCCATCCCCGTACAGGCTTGCCTGGCTCCACCGACGGCATCGATAAGTGCTTCGGTTTTCTTCGTCTGCCACGAATGGGGTCCTGTGTTGTTGGTTAATCTCTTCTTCTCTCTTACCCATTCAGGCGTGTCTTTTTTGTTGGCATAATGACGGGCGACGACAATAGCTCGCTGAAAACATAAGTCGTCGGCATTCTTTATGGTGACCAAACATTGCTTTCTCTTCAAATATTCGTCAAAATTTGCGCAGTGTCTCTTCTTCATGTTTGTTCCACCGCTACCTCTACCATCGGGAGGGGACACGTGACAGATACTCATGGACATGCGTTGATCCAATCTAAATTCTTCGTTACTCTGTAACACGGCTGCCACTTTCTGCAAAACGTCTTCGGCTTTCAACAAACGATGTTCACGGAAGGGTAACCAGATCGGTGTTTTGAGTCCTGGGTGACTGATGGCGATTCTAACATAGTCACTTTCTCTGGCGTCCAAGGTTCGGCGAATTTCCTCGATGATGGCCTCAAAAGTGTCGTGTAGTTGTTGTGGTACATCGTTGGCTGGAACGTGGGACCAATCTTCCAGAAAATCTATCTCCACACACAGTGATTCGGTTCTAAATAATCGGCTGTATCGTCTATCCACGGGTCGTAATGTAAAACTCATCTTGATTTGCTCGCTGATCGCTTAAAAATGACCGAAGCTGTCGCTTCCAGGCCTTTTATTCCTGTCACCATGAATGGACTCGTCCATGACGTCATACCCTACAAATGGACTCGTCCGTGACGTCATATCCATGCCATTACACATGTGCAATACTTAACGTCAGGTTACATGCGGTTGTGTAATACTGGATTTTCCATACGTCTATTTTTAGCATCAAACGTACACACATGCGCTGTATAACGTTACATCGCGTCTATATTTAGCCCACAACGTTCAACCTACGATGCATAACGTTATGCTCAGTACTTTGACGTCACTCCATGAATGGACTCGTCCGTGACGTCATACCACTCAAATGGACTCGTCCTTACGGTTTTAAAACGACACAACATCTGTCTCTCTATCAGTATCAGAATGGATGCTCCGGTGTTACGCATCGAAGACAACCACAGCACGGATACTCTCGTATATCTCAGGGGTCACACGCTTGCTGTGATTACCCCTGACGATATCTTTGTCTTACCTGACGAGGTATTAAAAACACCTCCCAGGAAAAGACCTCCTCCCGAATTAGTGGAGGCCATTAGACGCAACCGACATAAAGTGCGTCGTACCCTCACATTTGAGTGAGGACAACGGCCCTTTTCAGGGCCAACCAACGGCCCTTTTCAGGGCCAACTTAATCAATGTAAAAGAGTTGTTTCCCCTTCCCTCTTCTTCTTCTTCTTCTTCCTCTTTGTCTTCTTCTTCTTCTTCTTCCTCTCTCTCTCTCTCTCTCTCTCTTTTCCCGCGCGCGCGCGCCCCTCTTCGTACGTCATGCACGTGCAAGGGGTCACGCACGTGCAAGGGGTCACGCACGTGCAAGGGGTCACGCACGTGCAAGGGGTCACGCACGTGCAAGGTCACGCACGTGCAAGGGGTCACACACGTGCCAGGGGTCATCTAGGTCACGCACGTGCAAGGGTCACGTGCACGCACATGCACGCACGCGCATGCGCGCACGTGCGTTGCCAGACAAGCCCTCATACTACTACACTTATATTGAGTTCCAACTACCAAGAGTTCAGTTATATGCAGGCCGATTTGCGTCCTCATTGAAAAATTAGATGTCGCCAGGCTGAAACTGGGATCAAACACGGAACATTCGGGTTAGCGACAAGCGTCTTATCACTGAGCCAGCGTGGCTCCCTAATGGTTAAACGCATACGGTGTAGTTCATGGCTGTCATTAATGATGCACTATTCAAGGGCTAAGGCAGATCATTAATGATGCACTATTCAAGGGCTAAGGCAGATATTTTATTTGGCCTTAAATGTTACATAAATCATTATTTAGACATTTGGGTGGTTTTAATTTTCAAAAGATTCAAATACGATTTAAAAATGGATAATGGAGATTGTGTTTATTGTCGTTGATACTAATACTTGTTCCAAAATATGGTAATGGTCCGTCCTAATAGCTGAAGTAAATTAATGAGCGCGATTATATTCTCCAACCTCGCGGTTTTTCTCCGTGTCCTCCGGCTTCCTCCTAATGATAAAGAGCCTACGCGCAAGCGAATTATTGAGATGAAATTAAACCATATGATAATCCCGAAATGACCTAGTTTGTGTTGAGTGGACGTTAAACCCCATTTCTCGCCCCCCCCCCCCCCCCTCTCTATCTCTCTCTATCTCCTCTCTCTAAATTCACTTCATAAAGGTTTCTAGAAGGCTCACTCACGACCTCCTCGGCTTAGAGGCACGGAATCATGCAGACATCATATTTGGAATTCCTAGGGAGGACATGATAGGTCTAGAGGCAGGGATAGAGACCAGATGCAGTGTTCCTCGGGGGGGGGGGATATTCTTTAGTCACCTCGGCTTAAAATATAGGTAAAATACGTAAATTTGTAACTGAAGAGGCCACTAAGTCACTTGTTAATTCTCTTGTCACTTCTCGATTAGATAACTTTAATTCACTTTTAGTTGGTTTACCGTTAAAGCTTATAGATAAATTACAAAAAGTACAGAATACTCCTGCTAGACTTGTTACTTTAACTAAAAAATGTGACCACATAAGTCCTGTTTTATACAATTTACACTGGTTACCTGTTAAATATCGAATTGATTTTAAGATTTTGTTGCTTACTTTTAAATGCTTAAATAATCTAGCTCCTGTTTACCTCTCAGATCTTTTAGAACTTTATACACCCGGCCGAACATTACGTACGTCAGATAAACTACTTTTAAAGCCCAAAACTATTAGGCCAGATTCTGACATCGATTATCGTGTCACCCTTGCTCCGACAACTGGAACGTTAAGAATTTAGAAAACAAATAACTTTATTAACGTATATTGAAGCCTCACGAAAAAGTTCCTAGGTAACGGCGCAGCAGTTATTGCTAAATAAATGGTTTAATTTTAATATTGTCGGTGGTGATTAAACTGGTCATGTGACACGGTCAAAGGTGACTAAAGGGACCATGTGACGCATCTTGACCAATAATAAATCAACAATAACGAAAGTGGCAGCCCCCAGTAAATATTGTTTTGCTATCATTCAAAGCTTATGTTTTACGTTTTAACCTGCAACAAACTTCATGTGTACAGCAAAACGAGGGAGTGGAGTGAAGAAAAGAAATGTCGACAACGGTTAAAAGAAAGTGTCTTATGCGTTAATGATTTTAAATAATAATCCAATATTTGACATGTACACTTAGGTTTTCTGTTTCACTCATATTTTGGGGCTCAAAGGCCGGGTTCCGGTGCAATTTTTTTCTGTATGTTTCAATTATATTGTATGAACACTTTTTTGGCATTAGATTTTAAATGCTTTAAGTATGTTTCTTTTTAAAATAATGTGTATTCAAACCCTCTAAGTGAAAAACATGATACTGAGCAGACAGACGTACATGTATGTACATGTACGTTCTTAAAAAAGCACACAATTTAAACCCTTTTCTTACCAGACCGCTGCTACCTAGCCAATCTGTCAAACCCTTGTCTAAACTTGGAAGTACAATTTAGACAATTGTATTGTAAAGGAGGAAAGGAAGTGGAAATTGATTTTGGTGCTTGGGTTAGAGGGGGCTGCAGGAACATAATTTGGTGTCTTTCTGAAAATTCATTTTGGTATTAATAATTAACCGGAGCTGCAGTGGGAAGTTAAACACACTACAGTGCAATCAGTCAATAATAAAGTGTGGTATGGGGGTGGGGAGGGGTGTATGATTTTATTCATTTTCATATTTTATTCTTGTTAATAATTACAAGTTTAAAGTATGGAAATAGACCATTCAATACTTTAAACATGTAGTTATTTTTCAAGGAAACATATGAAAATGAAAAGTGTAATTATTTGTTTTGAGATAAATAATACAAAAGCAATGGTCGAAGTATGTGTATTGGACTATGAACATGTGTAATTTCTGTCAGAAGATAATATTACAAAAGCATTTGCCTAATATGTGTAATGACATGGAGTAACATGTGGGAATGGGAGAGTGGTGTAATATGTATTATGAGATAAATAATACAAAAGCATTTGCCAAAATCTATGGAGTAACATATGGGAAAGAGGGAGGCCAAAGGGGTGTTATTTGTGTTATGAAATAAGTAATACTGAAGCACTGGCCAAGTATATGTGTATCGGACTAGGGAGTAAAGTGTGCAAAAAAAAGTATACTAGTAAGCCTACTGTTTGTACTTGTAACTAATGACCCCAGTTTCAAACGTAGCATAGTAATTATAAATAGATTGTAGTTCAATGCAGAGTGAAATTTAATTTGATTTAACAAGATCCGTTTTAATAAAGACTAAACTGGGAAAGTTATTTTAATGACAACTAAAAATAAGCGAGTATTTGTCAAGGAAACACGTTCAGCCGTGCGCTATTCTCCGGCGAGTTCGGGAGTTGGATTTAATTAACGTGTAACTATTAATTTACATAACTTGAATGAAAAATATTATCAGACTATGTAAAATTGATATTTACGCTATCAAGGTACAATTAAGATCATGTTAGAATCGAAGTTTTCATACGTTTAAGTTTAATTAAAGTGTGTCGTGTAGTTTTGTTTTCCGTAGTGTCTAAAACATCTCACGCAGTTCGTGGAAAAGACCACGTGTTTTAAGTGTTTACTTGCCGGTGATTGGCTACTTAAGAATACTACGTAACACGCTAGTCTAAATATAGTATAAAAGCAACTCTTCGCGCAACAAACAAATATGATCAAAGAACTAATTTACTGCTTCTGTCCCATCTAGGAACTTTTGATATAATGTTCAGAACATTTAGTTCTATCATTTAAAGCAAAAATATCTTAAAGTTCCAAAGTCGGAGCAAACTTGGTTTTCTGTTAATATATATCGATCACAGATACTGTCCTATATTCAACTAGTCTCTTATGGTCAGCGCTCTTTTAGTTATCAAGCACCTGTTTTATGGAATAATCTACCATTTAGTTTAAGATGTTGTACATCTCTATATTCTTTTAAAAAACAACTTAAAACACATTTATTTAATCAGGCTTTTAACTGACTCTGTATGCAATCGTTAACATCTTGTTGTTTATTTATGATTACATTGTCACTTTGTAAAGTGCCCCTGAACATGTTATATGAAAGGGTGCACTATAAATATGCTGTAATAATAATAATAATAATAATAAAGACCGAGTGGGGAGGGGTCATCTAGACTTAGAAAGAAGATCATTACGTGATAAGGAACTTTTATTTAGCTTACATTTAATATAATAGCTGTGTGTAGTTATTTTATATAACAAAGTGTTCCAGAAGGGAACTTATATTTGGCATATGGTATATAAATTGTGTATCATGGATGTTATAAAGATGTATAAACACAGTTATACTAATACAGTGTTCCAGAGTTATAGTATAGTATCACTTATATTCCAAAGGTCTTCTCTGTGAAAATTTGATTTTATTTTTATAATATATAGGTGTCTGAAAAATGAATTTAAAAGTTGGAAGTATGGTTGTTCATATATGTATATCAACGGTACACGTTTAAGTAGACGTATGCAGCGTAAACAGTTGGTTGGAGGCAGACCACCTTTAAATTCCCCATTGACTTCAATGTTAATTCTCGACTCTTTGCCCACCTCCAACTTTTCCCCAAATTTTCGTTGGGCTGATTGTATGAGGTTGACCACCAAAATTTTGAGATACCCAAACTTGATGAAAGCATACTAAAACATGTAACTACCACCGCCGTACATATCACCGTAGCCAACCTGATAACTCCATTATCCTTCCGCCTCAAATATTGAATATTTACTAAAACATGGCAGAAATTGTAATTCAAACCCTCTACGTCCATTCTGGACCAAAAAATCAACAAAAATGTGGGCATGTAAAAGGGGAGAAAAAAGACAGGAAGAGATTTGCTATAAATAGACGAACTGCCGAGATGGTGAAATTTAATGGTGGTCTGCATCCGGTTGTGTGCGTCCATTTTTAGAGTTACTTCCCTTTAATCCAAATAAAATGAAATGGAATTTAACGTCCTACTGTTCTGCCCTATTGAGTATACACAACACACAGTTTGCTATGAGGGACATTTGGCCCGGACAGAGCCGCTATGGCCTACTCTTATTTCAAATTCCAACTAACAAGGTCTCTTTTAACGCACGCCAAGGTGTACACGTGACCTTGGGTTTTCGTCTATCCGAATGACTAGACAGCTGTCCTTGTCAGAACCCCCGTCCTGCATCACCGATAAAGGGAACCTCCGTCGGAAAATCACGAGGAAGTTTCTCGGTCAACATCCCGAACGAACTTGAGAACTAGCGAGCCAACGTTTTACCCACTGGAAGCGAACTTCAGAACTCCAGACAAGCGAGTCAGCATCTTACTCACTGGAAACGAACCTCAGAACTCCAGACTAGCGAGCCAACGTCTTACTCACTAAACCACTGCTGAATATTACATTTTAATTTAAAGTGAGTAAAGTATTTTATCTGAATCTAATAACCATTGTTTAAGGTGTTTCATTTTAATTTAAAGTAAAGTATTGTATTTTAATTTAAAGTGTGTCAGATATTTTAAGGTTCTTCCATTAGTATCTGTTTTAGCTTAATGCTCTTTCCAGTTACTAAATGCCTATAAAAGATTATATTTCAAGGTGTTTTATTTAAATTAAAAGCGCGCAAATCCTTCTATTTTAAGGTATTGTATTCTACTTTAAAGATATTTTATTTTAATTTTACATGAGTAAGTTGGGTCGCGTGTCCAGCCTCATGGGATTTCTCCGGGTCCACAGGTATGCTCCCACTTTTAACGACCCCTACCACATGTCAGTCACGAAATGACGTAGTTAGCGTCAATGCGCCTTTCTCTCTCCCTATCTCTCTCTCTCTTCCTCCCCCTCTCTTCCCCCCTCTCTCTCTCCCTCTCTGTACTTACTGCTATTCATCCTGGTAGTTGAACTTTGTATACCATAAGATATCTGGGTGTATATTTACATAGCAACACATTGTTTACATAGCAACAAACTTCGCTTTATTTATACTATTTACTGTGGTGCAGTTGTGAAGGAATGTGCACGGGGTTTGCTATTAAAATCAACCAATCATAGTTCTGGATATGAAAACAACGACTCCACCATCCGCCAATCATATCATCTATGACAACAAGCAGTAAACATGTTGTTACCCAGTGGTTGAATTTAATGGGAGATTCCACGATAATGACTGAAAACCCGTGTTTTGTGTTTCCTTGTATGTTTTAGTTGGTATCGGTAGTATTTGTTAATGCTGCTGCACATCCCATCGATTAATATACAGGCCCACCGAGAGAATTCGTGTGTACGTGACGGAGTGGGGGTTGCGTGGTTTCGAATCCCCGGCTGTACGTGTCAAGGAGTAGGATCGCCTGTCTAACCTCTTGGGTTTTCTCCGAGTCCCCCGGTTTCCTCCCATTGCTAAAGACCCCTATGCGCAAGCGAATTATTGAAATAAAAATGAACCATTTGTTAGTCCCAAAATGACCTAGTTTGTGTCGAGTGGGCGCTAAACCCATTTCTCTCTCTTTCTCTCTCTTTCTCTCACGTGCCGGAGAAAAGAGAATGTTCGCCAACCCCATCCCACGCCAGCGTGTACACAGAACCACGGTTTGTTGTTGTCTCGTGCGAAAAACTAGACGTCATATCGTTGCTAGCAGTCCGTGCTACGCTAATGATAACGGACAGTTCAGACCGGAAAATCCCGAGAAACTTGTGCGGTCAACCTTTGCACCCACAGGTCATCGCCGAGTCACGGCTCCTCCCTGCACATGCGTTACGTGTTTCCTAATCAACTATAGATCAATATTGCGCATTTGATCCAAAAGCTACTAGAATTTGTTGTTAATCACTTCCTCAACATCAACAAATAAACAGAGAATTAAAACGGTTGGAAGTAAATTTAGTTTCAAAATAAAATGAAATCGGGTTTAACGTCCTATTGTTCTGCTCCGAACTGGACTGATGAAGACAGGTAAACGTCATACAGTGTGCTATGAGAGAAATTTTACCCTGCCAGCTGCACTACGTCTACTCTTATATCGAATTCCAACTGTAAAGGGATCCTTTAACGTACACGCCAATGTGTCCTTTTGACCTCGGTTTTCCGTCCAATCCGCACGACTAGGCAGCTGTTCTTGTCAGGATCTCCATCCTGCAGAGGCAGATCCACCTAATTTTCGACAGTGCCCTTTTTTACTGCTGAAAGTGCCTTTTTTCAGACTCAATTATATCCTCTCCGAACGTTTACTTAGACGAAAATATCAGCCAAATAGCTCTTGGAATGTCTACAGATGCGAGGAAATGGCGGATAATGGTCTAGGGGGACCCCCCCCCCCCACCAACCCCCTCGCAGCGGCGTGCCCCGTCTCCGCAGAAAGTGCCCTCATTCCTCATTTTGCGCCCCCACCCTTTTCAAAATTCCTAGATCCGCCCCAATTATATCCTGTATCACTGTCACGCGGGGGGGGGGGCGGCTTACCCACTAAGCCACTGTGATTCCCCAGACTTAGTTTCAAACCTCATTCGCGAATTGATCGCTAGCAAATGAGAGTAGAGCACATTTTATGGCCTACTAGCGATTCTTTTAAAAATAAAAAGCGTGATTAATCGTCCGTAAGTGAAAGTAGACGGAGTGTAAATGACTAAGTATACAAGCTGAGGGCTTCTCCTACCACGCGCCATGACAGATAGAATTACAACCTCCTTTTACAGAGTGCTGAACTCGTCCCGGGGTCAGGGGTCATTCTACCCGCCATCTTCAAACATGTAAACAATAACAAACACATGTTAACGCAACTAACTATCTAGTAATCCTGCATAATATTCATTAATCAATTAGTAAAATTAATTACGACTTATTTACACACTTCTTAGTACTTTTATATAACATTTTAGTTGTTTCTCCATACATAGAGTCATCACTCACCCCTGTACACCTAAACTCTGGAGAATTTTGCAATACATATTGATCCGTGTGCAAAATGTACTGCCTTAATGAAGGGTCGTGTGAAAAATCAGAAAGGTATCTAAGAGTGCTGTGGTCCAGTTAACAATCGTAATTTTCCCCTTAGTACTGTTAGGATCAAAGCTTCACTTAAGGTAAGAATCATTATTTTATTATTATATTATATACACCGGCAGAAGAAGCGATTGTGAATTTTTCGGAAATTTTTTTTTTAGCAATAACTTTGTTTGTAGGATGAGTGTAATGAAGTATAAAATAAGCGAGAATTAATGTAAACACCTAGCTGTACATAATATCAAAATATAAACTCTCCATTGTTTAAAAGTTTCTATTGGTAAGTTAGGAAATACAACATTATCCAAATAAAATCCCGCCTATTTTCGTTTGTATCCTAGGTAACGAGTGAATTCAAGGCTACCAGCAATATTATTAGTTGAGCGAATCTTGTCTTTCTGCGTCGTTTTTGTTTGTTCGTTTGATGTTTATAGACCTTATGGCCTTGTGTGAATTTTAACTGAAACAAAACGAAATAATCGAGCATGTCGCTCCTTCTTTCTATTACTGAACTGAATAGAGTTTGTGCCAGGAATGAAAAATTATTTTATAATCCCAGATTAAACTGTATCAAATGGATTCAGTTGTTCAGGTAGCGACTTCACCCCCCCCCCCCTACTCCACTAGAAAAACTGTATACGCACTTTTAATTCGAAGAGAAATCCTCACGTTTTAACTACCAACCAATTATTGCCTTCTCTCCCTCGCTCACCTCTCTCTCCCCCTCTCTCTCTCTCTATCTCTCTCTCTGATCGATGCCAAAATACAGTTATTTCTATTGCGTGATTTTCTCATCTAACACACATTCTAAATCGCGGGGATTGTCGAAACGTTTCTAGTGCTATACAGAGAAAGTCTGGCACGGGCTGGCAAGTCTGGCAGGTTGAAGGAGACAACATGTCGTACACAATTAAATCACTTTGATGTTTATTATGATAAATAAATCAAGGAAATCAGCTGCCAAATCCTACCCCAAGTTTATTAAAAGTGGCTTAACCGTACATTCTTCATAAAGAAAATAGACAATGATTTTAATTGGCCGTTTCTTCGTAACTTTATAATAGTCGCGATAATTTTAATTGGTAACTTTATCGTTGTTTTCTGTAACACGGGGCTAACATTACCCAAATAAAACACCGCCTATTTTCGTTTGCGTTTGTATCCTTGGTAACGAGAGAATTCAAGGCTATCAGCAATATTATCAGTTGAGCGGATCTTGTTTTTCTGCGTCGTTATTGTCTTATGTTTATAGACCTTATGGTCTTGTGTGAATTCTAAACGAAATGAAACAAAATAATCCAGCATGTCACTTCTCCGTGTTATTACTCAGCTGAATGATAATATAGGACTATCATATGATCCAATTCTGTTTCAATAATTCGCTAACGTGTATGCATCTTTGTGGGTATACCGTGTTTCTTTTAAAAACCTGCCAATAACAATGTTTTATTTTATACCAACTTAGCCAAGAACAATATTTCGTTTAAACAACTTGGCCGCGGTGACTCAGCTGGTGGCCATGTGCCTAAAGGCTACACTCGTCGCATTGGTTTAATTGGTTTAACCTCTTCTAGTATCACTCATCTATAGATAATGACGTGTTACGTGCACTAGGCGGGTATTCGTTTGTAATGAATCTAATTAAAACACAGATCCCATTTCGTTTCGTTTTTATAATTCAAAATTTCATTTTAATTGTCTTTACTACACTTGGATCTGGAAGAGTTGTTTTCATTGGCTTGTTCTGGGTGATGTGAGGGATTAGCCAATGAAACGGTCTAGTTCTTGGCGTTTTGATGCACGGAACAGTGGGTACACCACTAGAAACGTCAACGCTGATTGATGAATCAATGTCTGACGCCATAGGGTTGAAACCCGCTCGTTTGACCCCGGACGTGAACTCCCACTATAACTTGTCAGATATTCATCGAAAGTATAAAAAAACGAAACGAAATATTTTAATCAGATAGAGTGGTAACATGAGAGAGAGAGAAAGAGAGAGAGAGAGAGAGAGAGAGAGAGAGAGAGAGAGAGAGAGAGAGAGAGAGAGAGACTAGGTCATTTCAGCACCAACATAAAAGGTTAAATTTTATTCAATAATTCTTTTGCGCGTAGGTGTCTTTAGCAGTAGGAGTAAACTGGGGGAGCCGGAGAAAACCAACATGGTTGAACTTTTTGGTATTTGTTATCAATTAAAACTGGTGGTTGGTATTAAAATTATCAGTCTGATAATTTTATTGCGATTCTGTCTGGCATGTTTGGGGTTACTGCGACCTCTTCAGGTATTTTGTAATCATGTTCGCCGTAATAATTGGTAACTAAGTTAGAGAAATATATCAGATATTTTAGTCGGGAATGCCCTTGTTAATTATTTTAATGGAGGGTCTCAATTGGGCGGTAAGGACGTTATCGGCTTGGCTATAATGTTCCGGGTTCGAGTCCCGGCGTGGGCTTAGTTCTCACTTCCCAGAGCTGACGTCTGCTGGGCGGACACATTGATTGGGTTGCTCGGTCGTTCAGAGCTGACGAGAGTCCAGGCGCGTTTTCTCCGTGTACACATTATGCTCTCTCTCTCTCTCTCTCTCTCTCTCTATCTCTCCCACATACACACTCTCTCTCTCTTGTCATAAACAAATGGTTGGCAGGTGATGCTAATACTATTATAGCTGACTCAGGTGAAATATATACCTCGCTAATATACACTCACAATCACTAATTATACACTCAGATGAAATATAAATACATCACTATTATACACTTCACAATCACAGTATACACTTCACAATCACTATTATACACTTGTTCTTGTTGAATGTAGTATCTATAATACACTTCACTCATAGCTGGTGTTCAATATAGTATCTATATTCACCTGTCCGGGTTAAATTTCCCTCATAACACACTGTATGGAGCATGCCCGTCTTTATTAGACGAGTTCGTAGCGTTAAACGCCATTTCATTTATAATATGTATTCAGCACAAACTGTCCTTTCAAAATAGAGAACCACAAAAGTATGACTTTAAACCCCATTGCATATAATTTCGAAATTAAATATTGGTTAATAATAATATGCAGTAGGAATGCTGGGTAAATACGTCAATAAGCGATAAATAAATCCCTGCATGGTTTCTAACACATCATCCAAACTGACGTCATGGTGCCAAATCTGCGACTATAAATAGACCATGTTTGAAATACGCACAATTCCATGTTGATGTGTGAGTCAGTACAAAGGCTGGTGGAGTCAGAGAGATAATATAGAATCTAGGTCTGATAGCAGTCAATAATAGAACAGAGTTTAAACAGAAATAGACTGAGTAATAGCTATACGGAAGCCGGTGGAATTGTAAATATATGAGTCACTGATAGATAGTTTTACAGATCTATGTTTAACACCGGTATCGTGGAAACTTGATAGAAACTATATTTACAAATACCCGACAAATGTTCATCAACATCAGCTGGGGTTGCCGTTAAACAGTTATTATGATATTTAGTGTAGTTTGGATATAGAGTTATACAGAATTCCTTAATCTACCTTTTCTTTCTTCACTTTCATCCCCCATCTTCTATCTCAGCTAACAAACCATTCTGCACACAGTGAACATTCTACTTTATTCATAGAGAATAGATCTCTGCTCTCAATGGCCGCCATATAAAAAATTAGTATATAAGTTTTGTAATGCGGTTCTACTCAGTTTCATATCTGTCGTATACAAAGATAAATAAACTTTTTCACTTTTATAAAATGGTAGCAGAAAAAATAACCAACAAAATTCTCGAAGTAAATTTAGTGTTTTCGACTACAACCGTCGATTCATGAATTAAAATGTCGGTCAACTACCTTAGTGTCTGTTCTCAAGCGGAGCTAACTGAAGACAGACAGCTTAAGTTTAGTATGCTGGGAATATTGACGCGCGTTGATTTTAACAAAGATGTTTACTGCAGCCTTTATTATAGATCATATATGGTCAAAGACCGACCATTATCAACACCAGACTTTCACTAACCCTAACCCTTATATTATATAACATCTGGTCAATAACTGGGGGATTTTGCTGCAATGTGTACCTAATACATACTGTAGTGAAGTAAATGTTCGGTTTAATGTTTTGGTTTGACAAGTCGCGCTAAACCTCCAATGCTACAAAGTTACATCTCTCTCTCTCTCTCTCTCTCATGTCGTCTGGTTGTTTGTATAAAACTCCTCAAATCTTCACTGACATTTAATTATTTACTCCACTCCTTTAAATATCCCACACCGTGTGTCTCTGGTATGCAAATCTACATATGGCTAGCAGACGTTCAGACACAATTATCTTATCAGTTTAATTAAACTCTACGTGAGACCTTTAGGTGCTGATTGTCCCTACCGAGAGAAATAGTTGAACAAATTCCCAACCCCCTCCCCATGAGAGAAATAGTTAAGCAAATTGGATTTACCGCCCACTTAAACCAAACTAGGTCACTCGGGATCAATATTTAGTATTTTATTTCAACAATTCGCTGGCGCATAGATAGGGTCTTTAACAGTGGGCGGAAACTGGACCCAGGGGAAACACACGAGGTTAGGCCCAAACTCGAACACCTTCATTAAAGATACATTATAGATAAAAAGATATAGATAAAGCTCGCGTCGGACCGGATAGGCGTCCTTATGGCGCTGCTGCCACCGTACGAAGACCTGAAAATGCATACGGTCGGCGGCGAACGTGAACAAAAAGCGAGAAAATGTCCCAAAGAATTACAAACTTAAAAAAAGCGCGTTCTCAACGCTTTGTAGGTTAGAACGCAGAACTTTGGCATTTGTTTTGTACATGCCCAAAACAAACGCATTTACTCGGTGATCATTGGCGACCATGGAGAACACAGCGGGATATCTGGAGTTTCCATCACGCTTATAACGATCTTGACGCGCTCCAAGACCATTTTCCTTCCCCGTTGCAGCGCAGTAAGGCCACCAACCCGGTCTGCCTGAGGTATAAAGAGCTGTCCATTATTGACAACAGGGCACTGTTATATTCAATGGCGAACCGTTCTAATCTAGTTAAAATCTCGAGTACCCGATGTCATCGCAAGTTGATTATGGTCTGGATAAGTAAATTAGTGTCTAATTAGTACTTTATATAACATTTCAGGTCTAAGTAAAGACCTGCAATGGGTAGATTATGGTTAATTGTTAAAAAGTTCTTGCTTTATATTTTCAGAATCCAAGTAGAAACCATGCCTTTTAAACCACCAGAGAGGGCCATGTGCCCAAAATGTAACAAAGCTGTCTACGCCGCTGAAGAAAGGTTAGCAGGCGGTTACAAATGGCACAAAGGATGTTTTAAATGCAGTAAGTTTTACTTCTGAAAAGAATTCTGAAAAGAAATAAAAGAATTTATGGTAGCTAAGTCTCTAACTCAATATAATCCAAAGTTTTCGAAAGAAAACACGAATTATTTGTCAATTTAAATTAACACTGATGTTGTGATCTTACCGGGATTCTGATATCCAATATTCAAGAAAAAATAAAACATTTCACCAGAAAATTCAGCGTCATTTGTAACAAGGGACTCGAAGAACGAGGCTAGTCAACACAAGTCATGTCAAATGGTGACCCCTATTCTTATTTTCGATATAATTACTTCATGGTTGTTGACCTTGATAAAGTTCTAATGATTTGTTCCTGGTGGGGGGGGGGGGGGGGGTCGGTTTCGTTGCCCGGCAACCAATCCTCTGAATTGATAATAAAATATTTGCCTGATTATTTCAGATATGTGTAATAAAATGTTAGACAGTACGAATGCTGCTGAACACGCAGCGGCTTTATACTGTAAGAACTGCCATGGTAGGAAATTCGGTCCTAAAGGTTATGGTTTCGGTGGTGGTGCTGGTGCTCTCAGCATGGACACTGGTGAACAGTTCGGCAACAAGGACGCTGAAATGAGGTGGGTCTGGAGTCAATATACCGGTATTAGAGTGTAACTGTCGTGTCGCAACGTCCACACGACACAAACTAATTCATTTCGAGACTAACATATGATTCAATTTCATTTTAATAATTCGCTTGAGTGTAGGGGTCTTTAACAGTGGGGGGGGGGATACCGGAGGACTCGAAGAAAACCCACGAGGTTGCGAAGGCGACCCTACGCCTTGTCACGTATAAGCGAGGAATCGAAACCACGCCATTTGACTCAATGACAGACGCGCATGCCCCCATCACAAATAAGGTATGTTCGCAGCATGAACCTATAATATGTAGGTCTTTTAGTCTGGGGGTTGGGATGGCCTAGTGGTCTAGAGTGCCGCGCTTCGACCTCTAGCTGGCCGGTCACCTCTGGCTTGCGGCTGTGGTTTCGAGCCTTGGTGTGGGCGTATGTGGCATGGAGATAGGGGCGCCTCGTGGGTTTCCTCCGGTTTCCTCCCACTGCTAAAGACCCCTATGCACAAGCGAATTATTGAAATAAAATTGAAAAACCATATGTTAGTCCCGAAATGACCTAGCTGTGTCGAGTGGACGTTAAACCCCATTTTGCGCTCTCTCTCTCTCTCTCTCTCTCTGAGAGTTTTCAATCTGGTTGTCTTTTAGTGTTGGGTGGGATTCCAGTGTCCATACATTAAAACTACGACGGGTTCCGATGTAGTACGTGCCTTAAATAAATAATTTCGTTTTATTTCCAGTAACCGACCAACGCAAGCTGTACAGGGAAGTGGATCGGCAAAAACTGGACCTGGACCCCATTGTCCACGATGTGGTCGAACTGTTTATGATGCTGAGCGAGCCATCGGATCAGCCACAGTAAGTAGGGGTTACCTCCCCATAATTATTTCGCGTCCATTGGCAACCATTGGTTTTCTGTCGTATTTAGGTCCGCCAGGTGGCCAACAATATTTTATTCAGGATGTCTGAATGGGATTGGGGAACAGGCTTAGCCTATGTGAAACCCCTCTCCCTAGATAATATACATACATAGTAGTGAAACAAAGGAAGAAAATGGGTGTATATACACAGTTAAAATGACAAACACATACATATATAAGTATAAATACACAATGAGATGGGTAGTAATGATTAATATATACTATAGGTTACATTGTTACGTGGATTTAAATTAATATTTGTTAATTAAACTGCTGATGAGAATGATTAAAATCTATTTGACATAGCAATAAACGTTTGCACTTGATTAAAGATATTGTTGTTTACATTGATACAGTGGGTTGCGGACCCGAACAGGGGATTGTTAATGTTTTTGGGGTCGTATGGTTTCTTTTCGAGAATTTGAATATAAAGAGCATCGCAAGAGGTAGTGATCTAGTCTGCGATATCACATTAGTGAAAGCGGACGTTAATCATACCATTCCAGTTCCAGTTCCAGGTAGTGATCAAGATCTTCAAAAATGTGACCACAGGGGCATGTGTGGGGGATGATTCCTGGACAAGGATATTTCGGCCTACAATTATTTTGCCTACATCTGGATCTAAGACGGGTCCCCAAGGTGGTGGCCTGTGCATTACTCATTGAGACACTATGACTGAGGCACCGTGGCTCCACTGTTAACGTTCCTTGTAAAAACACATGGTAACAGATATTTAAATATTATATACCTTAATGGATCTTTTGATTTCGAGGTGGGGTTGGGTCGAACGCTTTAAATCATCCCTTGCTTGAACGTGACACGGAGTATAGTCATCAGTCTAACCTCGTGGGTTTTCTCCGGGTACGGGTTCATCCCTACGCGCTAGCGAATTTGTCCCGTAATCACGTTAAAATGACTTTCCTATCATATTGCAATCGCCCCACATTATTCCTATTTGAATGTTTTAAAATGTATTGTTTTATATTCGACCTGGATCCCTCTTAATAATTTATCGTGGTTTATTTCAATACAGTTCTAACACATATAATTTAGTCCGTCCAGATTATTCCATTATCTTAATGCATGTCTAACATGTATTTACTATTATTACAGCCATGGCATAAATCTTGTTTCAACTGTAATAAATGCCATAAATCCATCGATTCTACAACTATGAATGAATATGAAGGAGAACTATATTGTAAAAGTGAGTTTGGTTTTTTATATTTATTTTCAAAATGATTCTAGAAAAGTGCAATGAGACTGGATTAAACTTCCCAAGACGGAAATTCGCCGTGCGGTGCGAAGAGATTGGGCATACTATGTGCAGTGCGAAGAGAGTGGGCATACTATGTGCAGTTCGGAGAGAGTGCATGGGCATACTATGTGCAGTGCGAAGACAGTGGGCATACTATGTGCAGTACGAAGAGGGTGGGCATACGTTGTGGAGAGAATTATTATTTTGAACACATATCCATAAAGAGGCTAATGCGTGATAGAGATTTTGTGCTACTGCCTTTTCTTTGTCAGAGGTTCCTTAAACGTACTGTCCGTGAAACTTTGGGGTTTCGCGCCATCCAAACGACTGGACGCTTCTTCTTTGACAGGCCCCCTGTTCTTTGACTACCGAGGAGGAACCCGGTCCTCTATATTTTTTGAATTTGTTTGGGATTATATTTGTAATTTTACCGCGGACTTGAATATCATTCTTTAAATTTATAATGGTGGCTTTGTTTGTGTATTTTCAGATTGTTATGTTAAAGATTTCGGACCAGTCGGCATCTTATAAACTGTTTGATTATAAATTTGCAAATATAAGTAATTTATATAATAATATACTTACTTTATCCTGGTCGTACTAAAGTCACTTCACTAAATAAACTCATACGTACCTATTAATATAATTCATTGTATTTATTGATAATACGTCGTGTACATTGTTAGAGGATAGTTATAGTAGAGTTATCTCCCTTACACCAGGCGGCATCAGACTTTAACATATTAATTGTACAGATATCCAGGTTCCACTTTGTAATATACAGGTCCTATTGGCTTATTGCTTATATACGTAAACTTATTAAATATTATATTGTATTGCAATAAACACTTTTGTACTGAAAATATATGTTTTATTGTTGTGCGTGCTTATTGGGATAAGGGCTAGGGACAGGTCACGTATCTGACAGGGATGACAAGCTCGACGGCCCCTCAAGTCTAACGTTGATGTTCTCGAATGGTCTGGGTTTTGTTATAGTTTGTGATGATTGCATGACGCCAAGAATAAAAAAAACTGGTTTAAGTTGACATTTTCCGCCAGTTTTTGACTGCGGTAGGTTAAGTGCGGGCCTTCAGAGATGTTCTGACGCATGCAAAAAGGCTCCCTTCAAAGGCGAATCCAGTCGCCCTCTCCAGAAAATGTAGAAAAATTACACAGCCCTCGGAAAAAATTCCCCACAAAGTGGCAAATAGATACTGTTTAATGAAATAGGGTATCATGCGGTCTGCCATTGAGTCAACTGGCGTGGTTTCAAATCCTCGGTTGTACGTGACAAGAAGTAGGGTCGCCTGTCCAACCTCGTGGGTTTTCTCCGGTTACTCCGGTTTCCTCCCACTGCTAAAGACCCCTACGCGCAAGCGAATTATTGAAATAAAATTAAACTATATGTTAGTCCTGAAATGACCTAGTGTCGAGTGGACGTTAAACCCCATTTCTAGCGTTCGTATGATAACGTTCTCTAAGTAAATATGATCAACTTTTACTTTTGTTTACAATTTGTATGCTGTCCTTGGTGGATGCAGGGATACAATTAAATCTTATCTTATCTTATGACATGATTTAGAACCAAAAAGGAAGAAACAAGAAAATAAAAAAAATCTCAAAAACAGGAACAATAAAGCTCAAAATCAAAATTTGTGAGAGAAAAAAAAATGATATGATATAGGGACACAATAAGCGCGTTGTTGTTCCCGTGTACCCGTGGGGTCCATATATCAAGTTTTCTCTTTCACTTCTGTTTTTTTTTTTTTTTTTTTTTGGTCGGAGACTCTAGCAATAAACTTGATGTCCTAGGTGTGAGTGAGCCATGCCTATATAAGTATATAGGTATAGGCTACCGCCGGCACTGAAAGTGACAAAAATTTTAAAAAATCAATGGGAAATATTTGTGGTCTGTATCCATATTTTGTATCCAGAGTTATGTCCCTTCGTGTTACTTTTCAGGTAATAACAACAATGATTTTACAGGTAACAGGTGCTTGTAATGGCTGAAAAAGATGGTGCCAAATATAACAGACGAATTGACCGATCTCTGGATCAACTTTCGCCACATTTAACACTGGAGAATAAGAAAGCAATATCTAACATGCGACATATGACGGAAAACATACGCCGTCGATTCGATCGCTTGAACAACGACTTGGATGATCGGTACGTAAGTTTGATTGCTTCGCCAAGTTGTTAGTCAGTCGGTTTAAATTTTTATGGTCGTGATTAAATTAGTCACACAAAAATTGCTTACAATTAGAGTGTGTCAGTATAAATAATTTTATTTACGGTAAACAGTAGCCTAAATCACGTGTGCCAGTGGAATTATATGCTGACATATAGGGCATTACGGTAGTACGTATGTTTAATGTTTTTGATAGAAAGTTTGCCTGTGATTCTAATGTATGACCCATTGTTTGAACTGTCATAACAATGTTATTATGGAGTGACCTGTCCATTAAATTTGCTATTTCATGTTTTTAAGTTAAATTTTTATAAAGTTTTAAACCCTAAAAAATCTGTAAACAGTCCTACCTCGATCGTTAAAGAAAAATCCGAATTAATCCTATAATTCACTATTATTGCCAGTTGAGAAATTGGCAAAAATATCATCTCAACGTCAAATTCAATTATTTGAAGATAACCTGGGAATGGGAAAACAAGGGAGGTAATTGTGTTATTATTTCCTATGTCAATGATTTTTATGCCTGGGAAATAATGCCCATGATTGTATAATAGTGAGTTGACAATCTTTTGAGCAAAAGACATAGAGAGATAATTATGTTTTGACTTCCTTAGAAAATATGAAATTCCCGCTTTAACCTACTGATATTAAAGGGACAATAACATTCCAACTGGCTTGGTATTAACTTTAGCATCTAGAGCGTCCACAAGCAATTTTGGACGCCGGACCGACGGACGGACGGACGGACGGATGGAGTGATGACAATATACGACCACATTTCAATGTGGGCGTATAAAAACGGAAACCATTGAATATAACTCAGTTAATACATTCTTATTACAGTATTATATGCGTTGCGACCGACTTGTGTCAATTGCTATGTCACAAATGTTTGCGATTCAGCTCCTTAAAAGCGTGAATTTCATATTTTCTAAGAAAGTCAAAACATAATTATTTCTATGTCTTTTGATCAAAATTTAATATCCTTTTGATCAAAAGACATAGAGATAATTATGTTTTGACTTCCTTAGAAAATATGAAATTCCTGCTTTAACCTAAACTTGTTGAATGAAATGAACGGAGGTAAAGTCTTTATTATTATTCTTTTGAACCTATAATTTAATAAATAAATGAAAACAGGTAAAGTCTTTATTATTCTTTTAAAACTAAATGAAGGAAAAGTGCACATTTTAAACATGCAGGACCTAAATTAATTCTGCTTATTGCAGGGCCGTAAATGTTATATAAACTATTAATTAAACTTTAACAGAACGCAAATTCTACGTGGAATCTATCACTTTATTCTAAAAGCGCGGCGTTTCGACAAGAATGCTAATGAGTCTTAACGAGTATCCTCTTAGCCTTATGTCTGCTTGTTAAAGATATAGAAAGAACTCAATGACCACTGAATACCACTCGTGGAATACTTGCGCAGGGATACACTCGAGTGAACCATTGAATAACCCGAGCAGTATTCAATGGTCATTGAGCTCTGTTTTCATTCTATAACTAGATGCAAATCACAAAATACACTGTACTATTCAGATTATCAAAAAAAAAACGTCATCAATAACGTTAAATTTCATCACAGGTTCCGCCCTATTTTCTTTCCTTTTTACAAAAATTGTCGTTGCTAGTGGTGACGTCTTTACGGTTTGACGTAATTATGAAAATGACGTCATTCTGGGCAAAAGTAGTACGTTTTCACGCCATTGAATACAACGATACGTTATTGAATGGCTGTATTCAATGATATTTGCTTGTATTTGCATGTAGTCATAGAATAAAAGAGGATACTTGTCGAAATGTCCCGTGCTTTCAGAATAAAATCAGAGATTATTTTGTCATAGAGTTCCATCATGTCTCGACCAAGCCCAAGTTCACAAAGCATTCTCAGACTTAAGTTGAGAATTTACTTGAAATTGTTTGTCTTATTTTAACTAAAATATAGCCCTTTATAAAACGTTTGTTGTCTTAATGTATCAAATACATCAATAAGACACTATGTTCAAAGTTTTGTGTTCCTGGATCAAAGATATTTCTCATTAACAGTGATTGAAAGTTGAGCAAATTCTCAACTTGAGTCTGAGAATGCTTTGTGAACTTGGGGCCAGGTTTTAAACCTGAAACATACTGAATGAGAGTCCCTAGACCACTCCACTATGTAGAGGCATTGTAATCTAGTCAAGAAATTGTAATCTAGAAAAATGCCATATTATGGTGATAAATATTTTCTTCATTTGAGAAAAAGACAGTAAAATGAGGGGTTCAGTGAGGAGAAGATGCTGGCATGTTAACCTGGAAGTCTAGGGTTTGACCTCTGACCTCTGTTATGCCTGAGAAAGTTCTGTCGGGTAGGAATGTCTGACAAGGACCGCTGTCAAGTCATTTGGATGGGATGTGTACATTGGCCCGCATGTAAAAGATCCCTTGGCAGTTGGAATTCAGTATAAGAGTAGGCCATAGCGCTGCTGTCCAAGTGAAATTTTCCTCATAGCACGTACACTGTAGGCCTACTGTGTAGGCCCGTCTTCAGTTACCGAGTTTAACTCGGCGAGTTGGAGCAGAATAGTAGGACGTTAAACATCAATTGTCGTCGCCCCCGTCCGTCCATCCGGCGTCCACAATTGCTTGTGGACGCTCTGGAGGCCAAATTTAATATCCTATTCATACATAGTGTTTAAGGTCATGAGATGAAGAAGCCTACGGTATTGATTTTCAGCAAATTCCGATAACTGTTAGAGTTATGGCCCTTGATCACTTCAAAAAGTCTTGTGGACGCTCTACAGGCCAAAGTTAATATCCGATTGACTTTAAATTTATACACAGTGTTTAAGGCCATGAGATGAAGAAGCCTATTTATTTTCAGCTTATTCTGATAATCACTGCCAGAGTTATGGCCCGTGATCACTTCAAAAAAAAAACTTGTGGACGCCTCAAAGTTAATATCTGGTTGACTTCAAATTTATACACAGTGTTTTAGGTCATGAGACGAGGAAGCCTATTGATTTTCAGCAAATTCCGATAATCTCATTCAGAGTTATGACCCTTGATCACTTCAAAAAATCTTGTGGATGCTCTAGAGGCCAAAGTTAATATCCAACTGACTTCAAACTTATACACAGTGTTCAAGGTCATGAGACAAAGAAGCCTTTTCATTTTCAATAAATTTTGATGACTGAACAGCTAAATCCATGATATTAAATGTTTCGTATACTAAACGTTAGTATGGGGCAGAACTTTATAAAAACCAAACAAATTCTAATGAGTTTCTGATTATTACTGAGTTGTTACTTTTAATCAGATTTTAGTGTATTATAAATGTTTCATTTCCGAAAATAGTAAAACTATGCGACAACTCTTGTTGACTGCCCGGACGATTTAGTTGCTATGGGCGTATGTTTCGTTGCCTGGCAACCTATCTTTGTTTTTGATATAAACTGTTCAAGATATCTTTATTAAACGGTGTGCAAACACCAATATATTAAAGGCTACGGAATGTTGATATAATTAATGAATTCCTATCTTTTAGTGAAAATGCCCTGGAGGTTGAGAAGACATTAAGGAAAAATGCGGAAGATAAATTGAAGAGTCAGTTGGTGAACATGTATCAGAACGCAGAGGTTAATACAGAATTACGAACGCGATTACCCAGAGCTAATAAATCAGATCCATTCGACAAAAACACAGAGAATCAAGATCTGAAGGAAGTTGATATACAGACAAGCCTGGTTGATGTTGATGGAACCCATGCCAACATGGACGACAAATCAAGGTAGTTGCCAACGACTGCTGATAAGTGGTCAAACATACACACTTTATATCATACGGTCTGTCACTGTGTCACGTGGCATGGATTCAATGCCACACTTACACGTGGCATGGAGTTGAGTTTGAGTTTTCTATTCCCACGGCAAAATAAAATTGAACCATATGTTAGTCTCGAAATGAGCTAGTTTGTGTTGAGTGGACATAAAACCCCATTTCTCTCCCTCTTACTTTGATACCATGTAGAGAAACCGTTGATAGTTATATTTCGATGATGGGTATATCATAATGCAGCAGTTGTCGGGATAAAACTACCTTCATAATGGCTAAATACACCAGATTACCTGTCAGGGTAAAATTTTCCTTGTAACACTTCCTATTGTGTATGCTCCACTTCTTAAGCTCAGGTGGTGATGGTGCTCTTTATTAACCCGAGTGGTGTATGGTCCTCTTCATTAACCCAGGTGGTTTATGCTCCTCATCAATAGCCCGGTTGGTGTGTGCTCCTCTTCATTAACCCAGGTGGTGTATGCTCATCTTCATTAACCCAGGTGGTGTATGGTCCTCTTCATTAACCCAGGTGGTTTATGCTCCTCATCATTAGCCCGGTTGGTGTATGGTCCTCTTCATTAACCCAGGTGGTGTATGCTCCTCATCATTAGCCCGGTTGGTGTATGGTCCTCTTCATTAACCCAGGTGGTGTATGCTCCTCATCATTAGCCCGGTTGGTGTATGCTCCTCTGGGGGGGGGGGATGGCCAAATAGTTAGCATATGCGTGCTGTATCATACGGCCTGTCATTGAGTCAACTGGCATTGTTTCGATTCCTGGGTTGTATAGTATGTGACAAGGAGTAGGGTCCAACCTCGTTAAACCATATGTTAGTCCCGAAATGACCTAATTTGTATCAAGTGGACGTTAAACCCCATTTATATCTCTCTCTGTATGTTCCTCTTCATTTGCCCGGATGGGTTTAATTCCCCAGTTGGGTTGCCTGTACAACCTTGTGGAGTTTCTCTGGGTCCTGCGATTTCCTCCTACTGCCAAACGACCCCTACACGCTACGGAGTTATTGAAATAAAATTGAACCATGTGTTAGTCCCAAAATCACCTAGTTTGTGAAGAGTGGAGGTTAAACCCTATTTTTAATATCCAACTTCCTATTTATAGTGTGGATAAATTCAATGGAAAACTAAAGAAAAAAACAAGAAGACGAAGACGACTAAGTGAGTTTATTATTTCTAGATATTTTAGTCAAGGTCGGAAAATCATGGCCATGGTAGAAACAAAATAGCCATGATTGAAATGAATGTCAACTATTTGGGGGGGGGGGCAGTGAAATGAGTGTCATCTATTGGGGTAGGGGATAGTAAACCCTATTAATTTAACTGTATTTAATTGTACTAAGATTAAAATTCTTAAAAGATGATGAAAAAACCTTATATCACTTCAAATTCTTGGCAAATGGATTCTAAGAGGAAAACAAATGAGTTAGTTTGTTGTTCGTTATTCACCAGATATGGAATTAGTAATATAATAAAGATACTTTTATATGGAATATGGGTAGAAAGACAGCTTGTTAGAATGTATGTCCCTAGACTTGGAGTTTTATAAACAAATTAAAATCATAAAACCACACTCCCGCATATTCCCTAAAAAAAAGG
Source organism: Patella depressa (assembly GCA_948474765.1). Classification (NCBI taxonomy): domain Eukaryota; kingdom Metazoa; phylum Mollusca; class Gastropoda; family Patellidae; genus Patella; species Patella depressa. The sequence goes on along the minus strand of OX419720.1, from coordinate 72,967,430 downwards.
ACTTTATTATATTACTAATTCCATATCTGGTGAATAGCGAGCAACAAACTAGCTTTGTGTTTGTTATTTGCGAATAACAAATAACAAACTTGCTTTTTGTTTGTTGTTCTGTCCAACCTTGTGGGTTTTCTCCTGGTACCCCGGTTTCCTCCCACTGCTAAAGACCCTGCGAATACTGAACAACACACCCATTTCATTTACTGTTTGTTTTATATTTCAGATTTTGAATATCCGTATGATAAATATGTTCAGCGTGGTGATCAGTATTACTCATCATCTGACATGTCCGATGAAGAAGCAGACGACAAGAAGGCAAGAAAACAACCTTGTAACCACCCCGGACGTCGTTACTCCGAGGGACATTATGCACAAACCAATCCTATTCCTTTACCCTCTCAACCATTTCAACTTAATGGCTACAACCAACATTGGTCAAAAGAGCCGCTGTTGCAAAATTCACCAGCTTACCAGCAACATTTGTTAACTTACCAACAAGATTCTCTTCGTCCAAATATGGCATCCTCCCATCCGCAAATACCGTCTGCTAATCAAACAGTGCCTTCTGCTAATCATCTCTACAGCAATCCTGATGCACAACCAGCCGCTGCCTTGTCAAAAACAGACCAATATTTAATGAAACAGCCTCTTCGATCTTTGCCAGTTGCTCAGTCGACACCCTTTCATCATTATTCCCATAGTTACGATTCAGGTTTTGTGCCTAGTTACGGCTACGCCCATCCTAGCACCACATCTCTAACCAGTCATCCGACGCGAAGATTCTCCGATGGAAATTTAAGTAGAGATTACCACGACATTCCGCGACCGTTTTCACCAACATACACCAATCAAAGTGGAGGCTTCACTCCCAATGGTTATGAAACGGCACATTCAGAATTAAAACCATCCTCAGGACGCAAATCTCCCGTAATTCCTTTCTCAGATTATGTTTCGCAGGAAAATAGCCCTGCTTCATACCACACCGCATTATCAGATAGTTGTACAGTACCGAGTAAAATTCCAGAACTATCGCCGACGGTGACACATCAGAATCAAGCAATTCCACGTACCAGTAGATCTTATGAGGATGTTCGTGGTTACCATGACTACCATCCAGTTGAACCAGCAGTAGTTGTCAGGAATGAAGAGTTTAAGAAAATACCTGAAGATGAGGCATGGAGATGGAAGATGGAACAAATAGCAAAGGAACATGAATCATCGTTCTGTAAGTTTTTAAAATGATTATGATAATTCTCCATAAAGAAAAAATTTGAGTCATTAAAACAACCATATCAAAGATCAAGGAAACAATTTGGACAATTATGAATCTTGAAATACACAGAATTTTTGTTAAAGAAATTTTCAAATACCATGGAATTAATATCTATTTTTATGTATCATTTATTTATTAGTATTTTCCTGATCTGTCAATTATTTAATAACTAAAAAAGAGATTCTGATTTATAGACCATTCTTTTTAAAAAAAAGTCTGATTTGGGAGAGGGATGGGAAAGGATCTTATGGTTAATTGTCTTATAAAAATTCAACATTCTACATTTATCTGTGGGGGGTCACGCTGGGGAAGACGCTGGCTGGAGGTCGGGTGTTCAATCCTTGCATTGGTCGAGAAATTTCATCCAAATTTTCCGTGTGATTTCCCTTGTCAGTGATGCAGGCCGGAGGGCCTGACAAGGACAGCTGTGTAGTCGTTTGGATGATACGAAAAATCAACGTTCTGTGTACACATTGCAGTTGATGTAAAGGATCCCTTGACAGTTGGAATTCGATATAAGAGTAGGCCATATGGTGCTGCCTGGGCAAAATTTCCCCCATAGCCCACTGTAAGTCGTATGCCCCTCTTCATTAGCCCAGTCGAAGCAGAACAGTCGGACGTTAAACACCAGTTCATTTCACATTGATCAATGATTAATCCCCTGTCATGTTATTTATAATAATCTTGATTATCCAGTACTATTTATTTATAACTAATAATATTTATCACGGTTGCGTATTTGATAATTGAACCTTTCGTACAATGCGTTAAATGGGTGAATTTGAAGCAATTATTATGATTGCTTTTATTTTTTATGATTTAAAATAAAAACAATTCTTCGGCCATTTGTATGTGCCGAATGAATATCTTGAGAATCAGAATATTTTTTATTTGTGGCCTAATTAGTACTGACACCTGTACGAGGTATTAATTTGTTTTTTTTATTTGTTGAATCAGATGAAACAAAGATGAAATCAGAAAAAGAGATTGAATCAGCCATGACAGATTGTCTTCATATTTTACAACAAAGACAACAAACATGGCAACAAGACCATATAAGGTAATAAAACTCATTCATAGATTATCCCCCTTGTACAGGTCTGTGACACGACCATATAAGGTAATAAATCTCATTCATTGATTGTCTCCCATGTACAGGTCTGTGTGACAAGACCATATAAGGTAATAAAACTCATTCTATATACTTACAGACGTATTCAACTCTTCATTCATGGTTTGTCTCCCTTGTTGTGAGGTTTTCCTTTTAGGAAATGAATGAAATGAAATAGAGTTTAACGTCCTACTGTTCTGCTCCGAACTGGGCTAATGAAGGCAGGCATACGCCATACAGTGTGCTATGAGGGAAATTTTGCCCGGGCAGCGACGCTACGGCCTACTCTTATATTGAATTCTAACTGTTAATGGATCTTTTACAGCTGTCGTTGTCTCTGGGCCAGTGCAGGGATTAGAGGCAGATCAAAGCTCTGATAGGCCCTAGGCAGCTGGACCAGACTGGACCAGCGCTGTTGTGTCACTGACCGTGTGTGCCTTATTCCCTAGTGAAATAGATAAAGTAAAACATCAAATTTAAAAAGGTCGTCAAAAATTTTATGGGCCCTATTTTTTCTTGGGGCCCTAGGCAGCTGCCTACAATCCCTTTGGGTAATCTGCCTCTGGCACCCGAACACCCGACCTCTGTCTTACCCTTTTAGCCATTGTGACCCCCATTCCCTATAGTACATATAGGGGATGCTCGATTCACAGTTCTGGAATTAAATTCCAAAACTGGTGTCAATCGAGTGAAAGGAGAATTTCGGAGTACAACGCATGTGTCGACTGTATAAAAAATATCTCAATCAATCATGACAGCTGAAACATATTTTTTACCTAGGAATACTCACTCCACCTCAGCTGTTGGGACTGGCAGAACTGTGACAGGACTGAATTCCGCGTCACTCGATTGTAATTCTGTCGATTCGGGATGTTCTGGACTGTGAATCGAGCATCCCCATATTGTTTATTCCTTGCAATGTTTGTGTGTGTTGTCTGCAGGTTTGTTGTTGTGTGTGTTGTCCACAGGTTTGTTTTATTGGTTTCTAATGTTCGTTCATGGATTGGTGTGGTTCTCCAACCTGTTTTGTTATACCTCGTGGGTTTTCTCTGGGTACTCTGCTTTCCTCCCACTGCTAAAGATCCCTACACGCAAATGAATTATTGAAATAAAATTAAACGATATGTTAGTCCCGAAATGACCTAGTTTGTGTCGAGTGGACGTTAAACCCCATTTAACTTTCTCTCTCTCAACACTTGTTATGGGGGAACTTGTTATGGAGGAAGAGTGAAGTCAACAGACAGTTGTAATGTGATGAGGAGTAAGCCATAGAGTCTTCATCTGGGTAAAGTTTGACTTATCTTGGCAAACTTTCTCTCATAGCATATTGTATGTGGACAGGCTTTGTATGCCTTTGATCTGGGTAAACATTGCCTCATAGCATATTGAATGCCTTCATCTGGACAAACCTTGCCTCATAGAACAATGTATGGTTTCTGTTTGTGTATATAAGTAATTGAACTAGAGTAAACAAGTCACAGTTCTATGGAATACAATTACTGCTTATTACTGACTGACGTTTCGACTAGGCTTCTCTAGTCATTATCAAGCGATGTTGTGTATATGGTGAGGTTCTCCTTTATTGACTATCTCAGATCACGGACATCAGACATGGATTCAAACTTAGTTTGAGGGAGCCACAAGGCACTGACTCAATAACTCCATATTGGCCAAGAAATTACCTCAAATGTTTCTATGATGGGAGGCCTGACAAGGAACAATGTCTAGTCGTTGGGATGGTGTGAAAAACTTGGGTCCTGTGAACTCATAAAATCTGTATGTCCAATGTACGAGCAAGTTTCCGCCATAGTACACTGTATTGTGTATTGCACTGTATTGTGTATCACACTGCATGGCATATAGCCCAGCTGGTGCAGAAGAGTATTTTTAGTGAGAGACCCTTGATTTTACAAGATTAAATGATATTTAACTGTTTTACCAGTTGATGCAAACAGGATGTTATCACTATAAAATTTATTTTTATTGATGTAGATCAACACAGAATACCTCATTGGATGAGATTGTTACTGGTAATTATTCAACACAAACAGATGATGATGATAGCTTCCTCTTAGACCTGGTAAGTTGTACTGATGATAGTTTTCTCTTAGACCTGGTAAGTTGTACTGATGATAGCTTCCTCTTATGCACCGGTCAATAGGAATCTTGAACTACCCCCCCTCAAGCGTTCACCCCGGATTGTCATTTAGCTCAATATTTTAGGGTCAAGATTCACCCCGCAATGTACTTGAAGCCAAGACACATTCACTGAAGATTCACTTTCTAACGCAGGTCCAAAAATAAAAATTAGTTCAAGATTCACGCAATAGTCATCTTGAACTACCTACCCCAAGCATTCACCCTTGATGGTATTTTTTACCTTTGAAAATTTATCGTCCTTTTTTACCAGCATTTTAAAAATATTTTTTTACGAACCGATCTTTTTCGCCATTCGAGCAAAGACATTTTTTAGTTCAATTATTTATCTGTAGATTAAAAAAAAATTGTGTTGATATCTATAAAAAATCATTTGAATATGGCACTTTTAAAAACACATTAAAAAAAGCCACGCCCCCAAAAAACCGGGCCGTTTTCTTCGAAGCGAACATGACGTCACGGAGAGCCGTAAATTTGTGTTCAACTCGAAATACATGTATTATCAATTTAGGAAATCTCCTGATCCAATTCTGCTTTTAACGATGTAAAATTTACATGTGTTTATTTTAAACAGAAATATCATTAAATGAGGAAAGCGCGCAAGGGTATGCAGGTATAGGCTGTTTTAGACACAACATTTAAAGTCACGTGACTGTACACCCTACTGTAAAAGTACTTATTTTAATAATATATTTTTATTTTAACTTTTATTCGCAAATTTCATAAAAACGACAAAACGGTACATCAACGGCTTGAAATAACTTACATTGACTGATTAAGCATGGTCCGTAAAGCGTAAGTTGAGACCAGATTATCTTGTCATTCATTATTCTAGACATACGTGCAAGCTCAGACTTGGACAATGGAGTCTATATCAACCGGACACACAATCAAACAAATCAGCAAATTTATGTACAAATAAATTAGCTTACCGCCAAATCATACACCATTTTGTAGCTACGATTATCCAGATTACCCCGAAAACATCATAAAGACAATCGCGTCTACAATTATACAGGTGGAATTTTCGTATGACAGCCAACGAAAACAGACGGAGGTTCGTCCGTTTTCAGAAAAAAAAACCACATTTTTAAAAATACAATATTTACTGAAAAATGTGTTGGTTGAAGATTCGACGTCTATTTGTGTTCAGCAATATTTTAATTTGTTCAAGATTCACCTTTGGCAAATTTTGTTCTCACCAAAGATTCACATCTCTTTCACATTTAGCTGTCTATTTTGACGTCAAGATTCGACGCCGACATGGCGTCGAATAGCCGTCGATGCTTGAGGGGGGGTAGTTCAAGATTCCTATTGACCGGTGCATTAGACCTGGTAAGTTGTACTGATGATAGCTTCCTCTTAGACCTGGTAAGTTGTACTGATGATCGTTTTCTCTTAGACCTGGTAAGTTGTACTGATGATCGTTTTCTCAGAACAGTAGAACGTTAAACCACATTTGATTTCATTTTATTCTGCTTTCTCTTAGATGTGGTGAGTTTACTCTAACACATAATAAAACTATGTAGCCTATTAATGATTATATTTTTGTATTTCCTATCCCTTATAAATCTGTCATCTGTGCAGGTGTGATTTTAATCCCATTATTAAATCTGACATGAAAACCTGAACCTCAAGGATGCTTTGTTTTCCTACTACAGCAAGAACTCTCCAACAAACACAGATGATACAGCCCCTTCCCCATTTTCTAACATCCTACCCTTCATAGAAAATAGAATACACAAGATATAGCAAGATGAATTAAATAACATACGCCAATAATTTACAATACAGAGGGGGGAAACTATACAGAATCAAACCCTGCCTCATGCATGACACTCATTAAGAGTTGGCAGTGCTTAGTTGATGTTTAATTTATCTCACAGAGTTCAGAGTTACCAGGTTCAACATCTAACTATTTATCTTACAGAGTTCAGAGTTACCAGGTTCAACATCTAACTATTTATCTTACAGAGTTCAGAGTTACCAGGTTCAACATCTAAATATTTATCTTACAGAGTTCAGAGTTACCAGGTTCAACATCTAACTATTTATCTAGTAAAGAAGCTATGGAGGAGTTCCATAATTTTCTCCGACTTTTTAAAAAGAAGAAAGAGCATAAAGAAAGAATAATCAAATCTGAAATGCAAGTCATAATTAACCAACGAGATTATGCAGTTAATAAGGTTGGTTAATTTATATATAAACAATGTATTTCACTTATACCCTACTGTATTACCCTTATTCCCTACTGTATTACCCTTATACCCTACTGTATTACCCTTATACCCTACTGTATTACCCTTATTCCCTACTGCATTACCCTTATACCCTACTATATTACCCTTATTCCCTACTGTATTACCCTTATACCCTACTGTATTACCCTTATACCCAACTGTATTACCCTTATACCCTACTGTATTACCCTTATACCCTACTGTATTACCCTTATTCCCTACTGCATTACCCTTATACCCTACTATATTACCCTTATTCCCTACTGTATTACCCTTATACCCTACTGTATTGCCCTTATACCCTACTGTATTACCCTTATACCCTACTGTATTACCCTTATACCCTACTGTATTACCTTTATACTCTACTGTATTACCCTTATTCCCTACTGTATTACCCTTATACCCTACTGTTTTACCCTTATACCCTACTGTATTAGTGTAAATTGTACTTATTACTGGTTTATTGTATATTTTAGATGCAGAGAATGAAACAAGATATGTTAATATCTAGATCACAAACATATGATGCTAATAAAGATGATAATTTAACAGAGGTACGTACCTCTTTAACCAAACTAAATACCTGTTTAAAGAGAAAGACCAACGATTTTTCAACAAGATTTCCATAAATCTAAATATAAATTCAGAAATCCCCTGTAAGCGAGAAATGAATTTTTATTAAAATCGAAAGTGACATAGTTGGTTCAACACGTTCACTGAGCTCTATAGCAAGCATATAGATTTGGCATAAGTTGTGTTCACGCGTGACCAAAAATCGTATCAAATGGGCAGATTATTGAGGAGAATGAATCAAATTTGGATATCATCGGGGTTTAAATAAGGGTATTATTTGAGTTTAGATTAATATTAATATGTTTCAAATGGTTTATTATTATTCAGGCTAGAATATACAACAATAATTTATTTGAAGATTTTAAGAACCTACGCATCAATCATAGGTAAGTGTTTATTTATAATTTTCTCCAACAAAACAACAGGTAAATTTTTGCTTGATGTGAGACAAATCTACCAATGCTTCAAGTCCAATCTCCCATCAGAGTCAGGCGACCAGAATTCCTGTCAGGATAAAATTAAAAAGGCATATGTTTTTTTCAAAATAAATAAAATCCATGTTTGCATCAACTGTGAAATGTAATGGCCTAAGGAGTAAAAGTAGAGCTCTGGTTCACAACAATCTGGGTCCAAGGAAAAGCGGTTGGTTCCTGGGCCCCGAACTACCCAGTTCATCCCCTGTGTATATATGCAGATGGTTTTACTTTCATTTTAAATGATCGTCTGTTTAGCCTTTTGGGTTTTCTCTTGGTACTCTGGTTTCCTCGCACTGATAAAGACCCTTATGCGCAAGCTAATTATTGAAATAAAATTTTAGAAAAAATATGTAAGTCCCGAAAGAACCTAATTTCTCTCTCTCTCTCCCTTTTATATGTCACATACAATCTTTGTGTGTTTCGAAACGATCGACCAAATGGTTGTCTATTATTGTTGCCCAAAATGGAAATTAGTTGGATTCTGATTGGTTGAAAAGTGGCGTTGAATGGGTATAACAGTTCTATAAATTTTCTGGGCGACTCACTGCGAATGAATATTTTGTGGTTGCTATACTATGTTTGAAATGGCCAAAAATTCTACACCTCAAAACTTATTCATGAATTTTTCTTGTATGTCATCAACAATGAAATTCAACCATTGGCTTGTTGAAACAAACACCTGAAACACACAAAAAATTAAAGTTAGTGAGTGTATTTGAAAGATAATAAGGAATTTTATTTCAAGGCTGGTCTGACAATATTATAATGGTTGCTATGGTCATTCTGTCATAATCAGACTGGTCAAAATCGAAGATTTTCAACAAGTGAATAAAAATACTACATTTTAAGGAACTCCTTATGGATCGTAAATAACTGATGGGGATATATTTTAAAAATCGGGCTGATTGATACTGATATGAATAGGACAGAGACTAATTTTCATACATGTTTTTCTTGGGAAGAAAAAAATCACACCGTCGAAATGACATGGTACAGTTTTCAAACAAGCATAGCAACCTTATGCATACGCTATACAGCATGTATCTACACAGTCACCCGAGCGTATGGACATTTATCAAATGTGTTAGCCCAGGTTAGGTGCAGAAGAGTAGGATGTTAAACCCCATTTAATTTCATTTGTCAAACATGATATGCAATAGGCTTCGAACCTAGTTACCGCTGGAGTTCAAAATTATTTAAAAAGTACATGAAATACACTTACGATTTCTGTTTCGATCTTCAAAATTATCGCAGAGTGACCTCCCTTTCCATTCATACACAATTAACCAGTGGCTCAGTGAACCAAATAGAACGGAAGAGAGTGCTATCTTATTACATCACGGATATTTTCATTACGTCAAAATCGTTTTATTTGGTTTTTACGTCATATAAACCCCCAAAACACCGTAAACAATTGCGAAAGAAAGAACTCCATTAAAAATGTTAAATATTTTGGGTTACAATATCGATAAATTCTAATGATTTAAGCGGTATCAAATGAACAATAACACTAATAACAGTCCTATAAATTCTAAACAGGAGGTTTTTATCTCCTAATTAAGACATCTCTTTGATTGTCGTTAATATCTCTTCATTACAGTATTTTATTATTGGTTACCCCCCTTTTATCATCTTGTTTTCCCAGTATGATGAAATACATGAATTTACCTGATGACGATAGTGATCAGCTGGATGCGTATAGATTATCTCCCTTGCATAGTTCACCTGGTCATGTGACCCAAGATGAGAATCGTACGATGCGTGAGATGAGAGGGTTGGTTGTTAAACTAGACGAAGCCTACGCAGCTCAAGATCAACAACAGAAAAAAATACAACAGTATGTTATTTATTATTGTAATCAGTTATCTCCCCTTTGTATGAACCCTGAGGGGGGCATGGCTAGATGGTCAGTGTGTGCGTGTTGTATCAAACGGTCTGTCATTGAGTCAACAGGTGTGGTTTTCGATTCCCTCGTTGTACCTGACAAGGAGTAGGGTCACTTGGCCAACCTCGTGGGTTTTTTCGTCGGGTCCTCCGGTTTCCTCCCACTGCTAAAGACCCCTACATGCAAGTGAATTATTGACAAAAAATTGAACCATATGTTAGTCTAGTCTCAGTCACCCAGAACCCCCTTAGTATTCAACGCATGGATGGTCTTGGTCGGTTCTCAATTTTTGACGAAAATTACTGGAAAATCTACCACATAAAAAAACAAACATTTGGTTACGCATGGGCAATGGAACCTTTTGGCTAAAGTCTCAGTAAGTGCTAGATCTTATGAAGACTGACCAATTTTGCTAGATTCTATAAAGCGTGGTTGAAATATATCCCACAATTCATTTAACACATCTATTATTAGAAACAAAATAGAGACGAGGAATAAGCATGAATCGCGATGAAGATTGTGAGAAGCCATACGTCTGATTCATGACGAGAGAAAATTACCATTTCAATTGAAAACTTTACAAACTGTTTTGATAGATTCAGTACGTGGTAACTTAAAAGACTGGATAATCCAGACAATGACCTATTTTCCGTCAAATTTTGAGGACCCATCCAGACTAATATTCGTAGAATATTTGTATGGATGATAGAGACTAATGTTAGTCCAGAAGTAACCTAGTTTATGTCTGTCTGTCTCTGTCTCTCTCTCCAATCGTCTGCGTTATTTATTATTATTGCAATAGGTGTTAAATCAGTAGCAGCCACTTGGGTAAAATATTGACATCGGTCCCCGGTTGTCATTGATGTAGGACAGAGGACACGGCAAGGACAGTTTCTAGTAAGGGGCGGAAAATTGAGGTCTCGTGTAAACATTTAAGTGCACTTAAAGGAACCTCTGACAGTTGTGATTCAATATAAGGGTAGGTGGCACTGTCTGTTCAAATTTTCGTCATACATAGTATGGTGAATGTCCATCTTTGTAAGGTCGCAGACTTGATTGTAATCTGGATTCCAGATGAAAAATTTGTTAGTCCCAGAGTTTCAAACCCTCTTTCTCATTCTCCCTTCCACCCTATCTCTCTGAAAGTTTGCGGGGGGGGGGGGGGGGGTAGTGGTCTAGAGTGCCTTGCTTCAACCTCTAGCTGGCCGGTCACCTCTGGCTTGCGACTGTGGTTTCGATCCCTGGTGTGAGCGTATGTGGCATGGAGATAGGGGCGCCTTCTCAACCTACTGGGTTTCCTCCGGGCACTCCGGTTTCCTCCCAATGCTAAAGACCCCTATGCGCAAGCGAATTATTGAAATAAGTTAAACCAGATGTTAGTCCCAAAATGACCTAGATTGTGTTGAGTGGACATTAAACCCCATTTCTCTCTCTCTCTCTCTCTCTGAGAGTTTTCAATCTGGTTGTTTTGGATAGAAGGTTTGGAGCACACCCCTCCCATACCCTTCTCCCCCCCCTTTTCCTAGTCCTCTCCTGTTATCCCGTCACTATGACGATTGTTTTATTCTCCTATTGTCCCATCACTATGACGATTGTTTTATTCTCCTATTGTCCCATCACTATGACGATTGTTTTATTCTCTATATTTTCTAGGTTGGAGAAACTTGTATCTGTTATGAGAAGAAAGGGTGTTGAGATGGAAACGCCATCTCGAGATAAAGATTGACGATATTTAAAGGAAAGATTTCGTTATTGATTTATAATAATTTATATTGTGTGTTTTGAATTGTTTCATAGATTTGATTTTGAATGATGTTGTGTATATTTATATCTTTGTTTAGAAGTCTCCCGTAATCTGGAAAAACCTAGTAACACTGTTGAATGAAGATTTGAGAAAACGAAGGAAAATTGTTTTGTTTCAGAATTAAGCTACTGAATTTAAAACCAAGTTTATTTTGTCTTTTTAGATGAAGATAATTAGAAGCCTTTTCAGTGAAGGAGAAAAAAAAGCTATCATCATATACAAATATGGGACTAACTCAATTTTCACCAAAATTTGATTTGCTAGTTTTTTTCGGGAGAAGTCTAGCTTATTCCATGTTGTTGGGGGAGATTGCTGAATGGTTAGCATGTGCATGCTGTATCATAAAGCCTGTCATTGAGTCAATTGCCGTGGTTTCGAATCTACGGTTGTACCTGACAAGGAGTGGGGTTGCCTTCCAACCTCGTGGGTTTTCTCTGGGTCCTCCAGTTTCCTCCCACTGCTAAAGACACCTACACGCAAGCGAATTATTGAAATGAAACTCCATGAGTTTTGCCTTGGTTGTCCAGTATTCTGCTACTGATTTAAGATATATGCACATGTTCAAATTTAATGAACTAATTATTATCACATGTTAGTCCCAAAATGAACCAGGTTGTGTTGAATCAATCAGTTCTCACCTCAGTCAAGTATTTATTTTATATATCTGGTATTATTGATGTTATGAAAGTTATATTCTCTAAGTGGCATTTAGTAAATGGGCAGAAAAATAAACTATAAAACATACTTGTGGAAAAACAGCTACTGATTTATTTAGGCGATGTTTCGAAGAGTATTTTCTCAACGTATTAGCTTGATAATGTTGAGAGAATGCTCTTGGAAACCTCGCCTAAATAAATCAGTAGCTGTTTTTCCATAAGTATGTTTATAGTTTATTTATGAAAGTTGTTAAAGGTTCTGATCAATGAAGTTTTTATATCGGGTATTACAAGACAAATTATTGGTGTTATTATAATCTTGAACAGTTATTTACAGTTAGAAGATAATTATGGTATATATTTTAACTTACATGTGTTTCTTGTTTTTCTTTATGTCAAGTTTATATTATTAGAGGTATTTTATATTCAGAGATTTTCTGTGTCAATTGGCTATATATTTCATTATATGTCAAGTTACATGTCATCCATGTTGAAAATCTAATGCTAGAATTCCATGATAAATTAAAATTGGAATATGAAGATCTAGCATTCCATGATAAATCGAATGTTATCTTGTCCTACTGTTAACTTAGTATTCCTTATTAAATTAGCTCTAGAATTCCATAAGAAATTAGCTCTAGAATTCCATAAGAAATTAGCTCTAGAATTCCATAATAATTAGTTATAGTATTCCATAATAAATAAGCTCAAGAATTCCATAATAATTAGCTAGAATTCCTTAATGAAATATTGCTAGCATTCCATGATAATTAATACGATCATTCCATAATAAATAAATGCTCGATCCATAAAAAACTAAGGCTAGCATTTCATATTCAATTTGTGCTAGAATTCAGAATAGATTTAGTGCTAGATTGTCCTCTGGTTTCCTCCCACTGCTAAAGACCCCTACGCGCAAGCAAATTATTGATATAAAATTAAACCATATGTTAGTCCCGAAATGACCTAGTTTGTGTTGAGTGAACGTTAAACCCCATTTCTCTCTTATTTATAATAAATTGGGTGTAGCAATCCATAGTAAATTAGGCCTAGCATTTTATAAAAAATTAAAGATAGCATTCCATAATAAATTAAGTTTGGCATTCCTTAGTAAAATAATACATTAGTGTTATGAATTTATAATAAAATGGGTCTAGCGATCCATAGTAAATTAGGCCTAGTATTCTTCAAAAAAATTAAAGATAGCATTCCATAATAAATTAAGTTTGGCATTCGATAGTAAATTAATACCAGTATAATATCATTAATAAAATAGTCCAAGCATTCCATAATAAATTATGTTCTAACATTCCATAATAAAATAGTCCAAGCATTCCATAATAAATCAAGTCATGTATTCAATAATAAATCAGGATCTAGCATATTCCATAATAAAATAGTCCTAGCATTCCATAATAAATTAATGCACCAGTATATATTGCATATAATCAATCTAGGTGCATACAATATTGGTGCTATACTGGACAAAACATTTTCTAGTTGTATTGTATATTGTCTAGATTTAAAATACAGATGTGACCTTACCCTTTGATGTTTGCGTACCATTATTTCAAATAATCGTAGGGGCAACATGCCAATCATACTTTATTTATATTGGATTCGTGTGACGTATTTCACTGTAAAGCACGTGCAAGTGTCTGTATTTTAAGTTGTTTAATGGTCTGGAGCTTAAGACATTGGGTAATATATTGTAAAAACACAACAGGCGATGCGACCCTCTTGTTGTTACAATATATTTCTTAATGTCTCGCTCTCGACGATTAAACAATTCTATGTTAAACATGCATTATACAAGAGCTAAATCTGCCTATTGCAGGTCTTTCTTTAGGCCTTAATCAATTTTCGATGGCATCAGATTTCTCCGATATTAAATAGATTAAAACGGTTCAGCGATACTTAGATTTAATCAAATATGGAGGACCGAGACTTAGCTTCGATCAATCAGTACGGTGGTTGAAATTATTGTACACGTCTGTCAAACATTCAAAGGCTAATATCTTCGCTTGCAATAGAGTAATTTGAATGAAATTTTCAAATTATTCATTTTACATTATCTACTTTCGAAATATTATAGCACGAATGGCTAGTTCTTTATCTAAATCTTACATAATGTATGTTTAACAATGCTGCTACTATTTGGTATTGTACATTATCAAGATCTATTCTATATTAATAGAGTGGACGTTAAACACCATTTCTCTCTATATATATATTAATATTGGTGCTACTATTTGGTGTTATTGTATATTACCTAGATATATATTCTATGTTGGTGATTAAAGTTCAACATTATATATTTTATTCTTGGGTTATTACCAATTAGTGCTTTAATTACTGTTAATTATGTTCATTTATTGTTTAACAAGTTTTGTTTGTTTATTAGTTTGAAGTTATTTTGTTTGCAAATCTTTATTTATTGAAATTTATTACATTTAATATTAAATTATCCACAAGACTATTCGTTCTAGTCAAAACATCTAGTGATGTCATTCTAGTCAAACTAGATAAAACATCTAGTGACGTCATTCTAGTCTAAATACTCAGTGACGCCATTCTAGCCTAAATACTCAGTGACGCCATTCTAGTCAAAACACCTAGTGACGTCATTCTAGTCAAAAACATCCAGCAAAACTTTTTGTGTTGCAATTCTCTTGTCTCTAGCTAAGATGTGATCATTGAACAATGAATGGTCCAAATAATAGAGATTCATTCAGAATCCTCCCTGCATATTTTTGTATCTGTATGTTTTTTATGATTGATACTCCACAACAAACGTACATATCAGTGATTGTATTTCTATATTTATGATGAAGGTTATTTAGAATATCAGTGATTGTATTTCTATATTTATTATATTTATGATGAAAGTTATTTAGAATATCAGTGATTGTATTTCTATATTTATTATATTTATGATGAAGGTTATTTAGAATATCAGTGATTGTATTTCTATATTTATTATATTTATGATGAAAGTTATTTAGAATACCAGTGATTGTATTTCTATATTTATTATATTTATTACGAGGGTTATTTATATTTCACTCTAATTATTTATTTTCTCCATTATCAATTAAATTAAACAATATTATAATGGAATCGTCCAACTAAATTAAACAATATTATAATGGATACGTCTTGATCTTGTTTATTCTTGGTTGACATGGTCCAAATTTACCTATATCTTTGCATCAGATGTGCTGTATTACAATTTGTTTTATGTAGCTGGGAATGGGAGATGTGCCCCCCCCCCTTCTGGAGCTACCCATGTGTCTTGTCCTTTAGTTTTAATGTAAAATCCGGTCAGTGGATGATGGGTATAAGAATTAAAGGGTTAGCGCTATTTAATGTTTAGAACCTGTTTCTCGTCACAAACTTACAGCCCTTACTTACAGTTCAAGTACTTATATATGGTTCAATTTTATTTCAATAATTCACTTGGCGTAGGGTTCTTTAGCATTGGGTGGGTGTGATTGTACTCATTGAAAACCCTGCTTCATGTACAACTTTGGAATGAAAACCACTCGAGTTGCTTTAATGACAGACCTTATGATTATAGATATTTCCAGACTAAGAATATAAAAACAAGTAGGCCTATATTGGATTGACAGAATACGATTCTAATCTTACCCATGTCACGAGGTACCAACATACAGAAACGTCACCGGATGGATTTCTTCAACGTTAGTGGGTAAGTAAACTGTCAAACTGTACTCCTATGTATGCTGGAATAACCAGGAACAAGCGACTATACAGGTAATTCAATTCCGACCACTCCCGTATTTAACTAATTAGGAAGACGGGTCTTGCTTAAGCGGTGCCGGAAGAATGTTCTGGTCTACGAATGACCCCCATCCCCATGTCGGTGGTGTAGGAAGATGGTTAGGTTTAGTCATTCCCCCACAAAACAAAACATTTCAGTCTGGGCAGCCCTTGAGAACTAATACAGAGTATTTAACATCAAGATGAGAGACGGACGTATAGGACAACCCAGATGTTGGTATATACTACTAGGTTTGATATTAATTATATCATATATACCAACAATTACAGCTAAACCACCCAATGTTGTTTTTATATTAACATATGATCAAGACTATACTCTCGGAAGTCAGGTAGGTTCAAACTTTGGTTCGTTTTGTTTCAATAGCTTGACGTGCACGTTATAGAACCTTTGGCAGTTGAAATTAAATAGACATCCCCAAAAACTTCCCTCAACAGCTCACAGTATGGCGAATCCCCCACCACCCCCGCCCTCCACCACCCCGTCTTCAATAGCCCAGTTGGTACAGATCGATATGACGTCTCCAATGGCCCATACAGGTCACAATTCTATGGAATACAATTACTGCTTATTACTGAGTGACGTTTCCACTAGGCACCTCTCGTCATTAACAAGCAATGATAAAATATAAAAAGGAGACAAATCAATATATACATGTACACAACAATACATTCTTAATGCTGACAAACCACAGATCTACATTTGATCGTACCTAAAGGGAATCTAATTTAAATTGAAACGTTATTGACAACATTCAACATTCGAAACGTCGCTCAGTAATAAGCAGTAATTGTATTACATAGAATTGTGACCTCTATTCTCTAGTTCAGTTACTAAATGCCATTGAAACAGTTCAATAGCCCAGCTGGTAGAGAACGGTATGACGTCTTCATTGGAGGGGGTTGGGAAGGCCTAGTGGTCTAGAGTGCCGCGCTTCGTCCTCTAGCTGGCCGGTCACCTCTGGCTTGCGGCTGTGGTTTCGATCTCTGGTGTGAGCGTATGTGGTATGGAGATAGGGGCGCCTTCTCAACCTCGTGGTTTTCCTCCGGGCACTCCAGTTTCCTCCCACTGCTAAAGACCCCTACGCGCAAGCGAATTATTGCAATAAAATTAAACCATATGATAGTCCCGAAATGGCCTAGTTTGTGCTGAGTGGACGTTAAACCCCATTTCTCTCTCTCTGTGTCTTCATTGGAGCAGTTGGTACAGAACTCCATTGTATGTAGTCATCCATTGTTTCAAACAGAATAATTACATGGACTGTCACAGAGACGGTACTTTAATTTGGTAAGCACTACACGCAAACAACATCTACAAGAAAAATAAAAAGGAACAGGGATTAACGAGGACGGACATATGTCATACAGTTTGCTATAAGGGAGATTTTGCCCGGGCAGCGGCGCTACGCCCTACCCTTATCCTTATATAGAATTCCCACTGTTAAAGAGTTCTGTTATTCGGGACCTCAGTAATTCGTCCCATCCGAACGACTATACGATTGTCCTGCACCACTGACAACAGGGAGTCACACCGGAAAAATCTCTGTCAACACCGAGGTAGATAACCTTGTGATGTATCTGTTTATCAGTAGATAACCTTGAGATGTATCTCAGTTAATCGATAGTTGGATGTATTATCAATAACAATGTGGTGTATCTGTGTTTATAAATGAATGTATTATCAATAACAATGTGGTGTATCTCTGTTTATAAATGAATGTATTATCAATAACAATGTGGTGTATCTCTATTTGTTTATATATGGTGATATGATAAAGTCTAGGGTACAATCTAACATAATGTGGTTTATTTTACCGTTAATAACCTATCGTATAAATGATGATAGTATGTTATATTGTGGTTTATTTTACCCATTATGCAAATAATAATAGTGTGCTATAATGATTACGTTGAGGGGGCCATCCTGCTTATATCATGACTGCACTTAAACTGGTTTATTTCTCACAAACGTTATATATGTTATTCACTTATCAAGAATAACGCCTAAAGTAAATACTAAACATAATAGAGTTTACCTGGTGTCAAGACCGTACCTAACTAATAACACGTGATATATAGTAAAAGCCAGTTTAACTAAGGAGACAATACCGTCCAAACAAACAATTGAACCTAATGCATCTTGCTTCTTGTGGCATCTATTGATCTATTGAGATCTAACATAACATGTTATATATAATTGAAGAAACTACAATGGTATATTACTCCTTGTGGAACTCCCCTTTTGGTGATACGTAACAATACGCTAAACAAATTCGACACTTCTAGCCAGCATCTAATTATTTTAAGTGTTTATTCAGCATTGTGTTGCTCACTTATTTTGTCCTCCACCAAACGCGTTTGAATAATCTGAAAATAACCTTTTCTAAAGAAAGAAAGCAATGAAAGCAAAATTCTTTGTTAAAACTTTTTAAGGACCCAAGTTACTACCCGTATTGTATAAATATACTTAATATCATTCAAAGCATCTACGCTCCTTAGATTACAATAGGTTTATATCGTGGTCCACCCATGAATAACAACAAAATTCACCACTATTCAGCAGGATACAAAAAAATTCTGACTGACCTGACAAGAAACGTATAATTATCATTATTTAATTTAACACCTTAAATTATATTTGTCATAGATAATTATGGTTTATCAAAATATGAAACGACTAATATGGCTCTTAGTAAAATTTTATCTACAGTAAATAAAATCGACATCAATTCAAAATCAGAGAATGATAAAATTAAGGTGGGCACCATCATCATCATCATCATCACTGTTCGGGACCAACTCATCATAATCACTGTCGTCGTCGTCGTCGTCATCATCATCATCATCATCATCATCATCATCATCATCATCATCATCATCATCATCATCATTATTATTATTATTACTACTAAAGTATTCTGGACGATATTTGACAGGAAACTCATAATATTTATTATAATAATCTCTGTTTATTGAATAAAATCTGTTATCTGGGATAAGTAATAACGTATTTAAACGGCTCTGTTGTGTGGATGTTTTATTAATGCACTAGACGGAGTATAAATATTTCGAATCCCCGGTTGCACGTGACAAGGAGTACGGTAGTCTGTCAAACCTCGTGGGTTTTCTCCGGGTCCTCCGGTTTCTCACCACTGCTTAAGACCCATATGCGCAAGCGATTTGTTGAAATAAAATTAAACCATATGTTAATCCCGAAATGACCTAGTTTGTGTCGAGTGGACGTTAAACCCCATCCCTCTCTCTCTCTCTCTCTCCCCCTCTCTCTCTCTCTCTCAGTCTTTCTGGCCCTCATAGAGCCAATAGTCATTAAATGAATGACGTCGTGCGTTTTCTAAAACCCTGGTACCATTATATTCCGTTTTGGGAGTACACATAACTAACACATTTTAGGAGTATCTTTAATTAGTCTGAAGGTTTACATGTCAAACAAAGTTCTGTTCTACTTTCTCTAAGATATCTTCCATCATGTTGAGAGGATAATACTAAGAGTATTTGGTATTCCCATGGAAATTCACGACCCGTGTTACTACTACAAGAAATTAAATGAAATGATGTTTAACGTCTTAGGTTCTGCTAATATACTGGACTAATAAAGACGGGCATACGTCATACAGAGTGTATTTTGCTCAGGCAGTGGCTCTATGGCCTACTCTTATATCGAATTCCAACCGCCAACGTATTTTTACGTGCACGCAAATATATACACGGGGCATCGTTTTTTTCATACCATCCGAGCTACTATACAGCTGTCTTTGCTAGATTCCTCCGTCCTGCGCCACTGACAATGGGAAACCATGTCGGAAACTCTCAATGAACTTTCTGGACCAATTCAGGAATCGAACACGCGGCTTCCTGGCTAGTGAGTCAGCGTCTTGTCCACTTAGCCCCGCTACGTACTTCAAGTATAGTATAGGACAGGTCAACAACAAGACATAAACCTTTTAGAAATTCATATAGTAGTGGATACGACGACCGATTGAGAGAGGGAGAGAGAGAAATGGGGTTTAACGTCCACTCGACACAACTAGGTCATTTCGGGACTAACATATGGTTTAATTTTATTTCAATAATTCGCTTGCGCGTAGGGGTCTTTAGCAGTGGGAGGAAACCGGAGTGCCCAGAGGAAACCCAGAAGGTTGAGAAGGCGCCCTATCTCCATGCCACACACGCTCACACCAGGGCTCGGACGACCGATTGTAGTTCTCAACTAAACAACATAACAGAAATACTTTTATGTTAACGGTATTCTGATGTGCACCTCGTATTTGACATCACTAAAATGTTCAATATTTGGCATGAATCTGATAGTAAATCGAATGCATGTGAAATCATTTCCTCGGCCTCCACCAATTAACATGTTGTTTGTAAAAACACGACATGTTTTCACACGCCCGTGTCAGTCGTTGACACGGTGAAGTTTTCTAATTATCATAATGTCAAAGTGACCAGCTCGTAATAATATCTTTACCATGTCGCCCTTTCTAATAAAACATCTACCATGTCGCCCTTTCTAATACAACATCTACCATGTCGCCCTTTCTAATACAACATCTACCATGTCGCCCTTTTCAATAAAACATCTACCATGTCGCCCTTTCTAATACAACATCTACCATGTCGTCCTTTCTAATAAAACATCTACCATGTCGCCCTTTCTAATAGTTGCCTAAACGACGTCACGTGACTTGGGCCTACTATCATGATACCTTTTATTATAATGCGCGGGGAGTAATTTCGCTGCAGGGGTGAAACCTGCGTGATCGAATAGGCTACTCCCGCACCTTGTCATTGAGGTCTATAACCGAGCCGTCCATTGACTAAAGCATTGCATGACATACTATATCATTAGATCAAAACGCTTATTTTATAATATAACAGTAACTTGAAAATTCAAGTTAGCAACTTGAAAATTCAACTTAGTAACTTGAAAATTCAAGTTAGTATCTTGAAAATTCAAGTTAACAACTTGAAAATTCGAGTTAGTATCTTGAAAATTCAAGTTAGTAACTTGAAAATTCAAGTTAGTATCTTGAAAATTCAAGTTAGTAACTTGAAAATTCAAGTTAGTAACTTGAAAATTCAAGTTAGTATCTTGAAAATTCAAGTTAGTAACTTGAAAATTCAAGTTAGTATCTTGAATTTTCAAGTTAGTAACTTGAAAATTCAAGTTAGTATCTTGAATTTTCAAGTTAGTAACTTGAATTTTCAAGTTAGTAACTTGAAAATTCAAGTTAGTAACTTGAAAATTCAAGTTACTAACTTGAAAATTCAAGTTACTAACTTGAAAATTCAAGTTACTAACTGAAAAATTCAAATTACTAACTTGAAAAATTGAAAATCAAATGAAAACAAAAATTTGGCCCTATTACGCTTCCGTATGTTTCTCTGAATATAAGTCTGGAGAGAATAAATAAACCACAGAAAGGTTGATACAGAATAACGGAATAAATATTAACTAATTAGAGAATAAAGATTAACTAATTGGGAAATAAAGATTAACTTATTAGGGCGTGAAGATCAAAATTTGAGGATTGTCTGTTTATGTAAAGAATTGAGTCATTTCATAGTTGCTGCTTTTTTCATAGACAAGAATAATATTCTCCACCACTTCAAATTAAACCATCAGCATCACATGGTTCTATTACAAAATGGATGTTGAATCGTTTAATGTGTTTAGATTAAATTTTTTTCAACATAAACATCAAAGATGAACTGAAATCAGATGTAACGTCCTACTGTTCGGCCCCGGCTCGGCTAATGAAGACGGACATACGCCATGCACTGTCCGGGCAGCGGTAATGTGGCCTACTCTTATATCGAATTCCAACTGCCAAAAGTACTTTTACGTGCACGTCAATGTGTACACGGGACCTCGGTTTGTTGCGTTGTTACGCAATTTGTTCTTTAAGACAGGTTTAACAAAACTGGTTTAAACTTCATATAACATTTTATTCTTCTTTGAAAATATCATGTATAAACCTCAAGACTCCGTTATTAATTTGTGTTGGGGATACAATGGCTCCGCTTTGGCTTCACACCCGTTGGTGCCAACTCTCCAACTAACATAAATGGCTAAAAATAAACACACTTATATGGATGAACTACTTATTCATTAACATGTGACGTTTCTATATGTCTTATATGGATTAACGTAAATGGCCCCTAGATCATGTAGTGTTTTATGGAGCATGACATTAAGTATACAATGTAGCTGAAAGGTATTTGCTTATGGACTAAAGTAAAGAATAAAGCATCTAGCTCAGAGAGAACGATGCTAACAAAAATCAACGAGAAACGTTTATTTGACCAATTCTTCTTAAGATTTACGCAAAGTGTTTACGTTTGATAAATATGTAAATAAAGCGCGAGGACGCACTTTTAAATATTCGCTCCCGAATTATAAAGCTGTGTCTAACAAGAGGACAGATGATGAAATCTGGCCGAGGAATAAAACACAAAATATCATTTAACAGAAGTAAGTTTAGGGGAGGGAGAGCAATCAAATGAAATGAAATTTGTTTTATGGCACGTCAGCACCAACCGGGCTATATTGCGCCAGATGAATTATTTAAGACAGATTAAATGCAATCACAAGATAAATGTATATTAAAGAATATAGAAACTAAATATCCCAGTTCGGTAAATTTAAAATTATATCAGAAAACATTATCACTACTCAAAAGAAGTTAAGGGTCAAACCTTTATTTCTTTCTAACAGGTAATTGTTTATGCATATATCAGATATTTAGACACCTCAAAAGCCTCCGGTCCGGACGAGGCAAATTACTAAAGAAAATATCCACCGAAATGTCATCTGCGCTATGCTCTTTGTTTAAACTGTCATTAAAAGTAAGTAAAGTACCCAGTATATGGAAATTTGCAAATGTCGCGGCTATTTTCAAAAACAAAGGATCACCAAACGATTGTGGTAACTATAGGCCAGTCTCTCTTCTTAGTATTATTATAAAAGTAATTGAAAAGGTTATATACAAACATGTCTTTCACTTTCTGAGAGGGAACAAAATACTAACGTCTTTTCAAAGTGGTTTTCTTCGCGGTGACTCCGCCATCTTTCAACTAATAGAACTAACACATATGTTTTGTCAAGCCATTGACCAACATTCTTCTACTCGAGTGGTTTTTTGTGACATCAGCAAAACGTTCAACAAAGTCTGGCACGCCGGACTTTGTTGGAAGCTGAATGGAGCTGGGATCAGGAGTAGCCTCTTAGAATGGTTTAAAAAATATCTTTGTAATAGACAACAATCAGTTGTTTAGAAGGCTTATCTCCCGATCCAAGACCCATACATGCTGGTGTACCACAAGGATCTCTTTTGGGACCTCTATTGCTTTTAATTTATATTAATGATATCGTGAACAACCTTGATTCCAATGTTAGACAACAATTGCAGACGGCACTTCACTATTTGTAATAATGGACGACCCTAGTACAAATTCGGATATTCTGAATAATGATTTAAAGAAAATAAATGACTGGGCAGACTTGTGGTTGGTAACCTTTAACCCTCTAAAAACGGAAACAATGACCATAAGCACAAAATCACAAACAACTAATCCACGTTTGTTCTTTGGCATAACACAGATTGAAGAGGTCGCCTGTCACAAACATCTTGGTTTAATTTTTCAAAGTAACGGAAAATGGAATGTCCATCTTGAGAATTTATGTAAGAAAATTTCAAAATTGACAAATTGTCTAAAATCTCTAAAATACAGACTAAAACTGAAAACTCTACAAACAATATACACTTCCTTTATTTTGCCTCATTTTGATTACGTGGATATTATTTGAGACGGTTGTTTAAATGTACTAGCTAATAAATTAGAAAGCCTTCAACTTGATGCACTTAGGACTATTTGAGGGGCGGTTAAAGGAACCAATCACGAATTACTGTACAGAGAAACTGGTTTTATTCCTTTGACGGAGAGACGGAAGCGTCACAAATTGCATCTTGTGTACAAAGTCTTCAATAACATTGTTCCTGAATACCTTTTAAATCTTTTAGAAAAATCGCTAACATTACCATTAAGGAACCATAATGATTTTACGGAATTTAAATCCCGAACACATCTCTTTTCTAATACATTTATACCGTCTTCCATCAGGGAATGGAACCAGTTAGACACCTCGGTTCGTAGAACATCACTATCAGGCTTTAAACAAAAACTTTCCAAAAGTGATACAAACATTCGAAAAAACGAAATTATTCATTCAAAATTCCGACTCCGATGTAACGATCTTAAAGGTCACATGTTTCCGAGATGATCCAGTTTGTACTTGTAGTCATTCATTTGAAGATACTGAACATTTTCTTTTCATATGTACAAACCACTCAGATGAACGCCACAGAACGATAAACACTTTGCCTCTCGAATACAGAAATAGCAATCATCTAATCTTTTCGTTGCTGAAAATATTACCATTTTTAAAACCTTACATGAGTTTTTTTTAACCTTTCTCAACGATTCTAAAAAAATATTATTTTCAATTTTCATTAAAATTCCCTAATTTAATAGATATTATACTACAAGTTTTTCATTTTTTATATAATATAATTACATGTACTGTAAATATCTTGTATATATGTAAATATTTTATTATTGTAAATTATACCGCATACAGGGAGAGGGTTTTCACATAGACTCAGCCTGTTACCCAATCCTATTCATGTTGTTTGAGTAAAATATGTTTATACAAAATATATATATATATATATATATATATGAAGTTTCTAGAAAGAAAAAATTAATTTCATCTTAGCTAGCGCTTTCACCCACTACGGGGATCGTCAGGCTTTTAATCCGTAGTGGGTGAAGGCTAAGATGAAATTAGTTTTTTTTCTTTCTAGAAACTTCATATTTCTATATACTTTTACCTGAGAGTAGAATCTTTTATTCATTCTATATTATGTATATATAATATATATATATAATTATTGACGGAAATCGTGTCACGATATCATGACGACAAAACCTGTGTACAAGACATGTGGCATTTTCAAACAAAAGATTTTGGCCGACCATAAACTGAAGCTCAAAACAAGGCTCCACAAGACTGTTTGCATCGCCCAAACGCAGTAGGGTACTACATTTTGGAGTTGATTATGCCCTTGAATGTGCACAATGCATTTTCCATGAACAGTTTTGGCATTAAAAACCTTCCATGGCCGTGCTGCTCTCAGTTAAAATTTCAACATGGTCAGACGTCAGCTGAGTGAACTTGACAGAGGAAGAGCCATTGCGTGGCTTCAACAGGGTTTTACACGGAGGAATGTGACACAGAGAATCGGTTCTAGCCAGAGCGTGAATAGCCCACGGTCTGATAGGCCAAGATCAACGTCGCAACGTCAAGACCGGCATGTCACTCAAATGGCTTTCCGTCAGCGCTTTGGTACAGCGAGATGTCTGAGAGATGAACTGCGAAATGCAAGTGTTGTTCAGGTATCGGACCAGACCATAAGAAATCGTCTGCGAGCCCACAACATTTGATCTCGACGACATGCGGTTCGGCCACCTCTTCTTCAACGCCATAGGGCAGCACGTCGTGACTGGAGACGGCGACAATGGGGTCGGGTACTCGGGGGGGGGGGGGCTACGGAATGTTTTGGGGAGGCTACATAATGTTTTGGAGGGGCTGAGGATGTGGCCGGCTAAGAACACTGCTAAGAAATCATTATTTTTGGCGAAATATTTGGGAGGGGGGGGGCGGTCTTATCGACAGCATGCCTCGTCGTTGTGTCGACTGCTTACAAGCACGTGGTGGTTTCACTCGTTATTAACAAAGTTATTGAATTTGAGTCAGTTTTGTTGGACCTCATTATGCTCAAAATGGCGAATTTTCACCAGATCCTCTGAATAGTTGTGTATAAAAAGTGCATATGCTTTGCATAACAGACTCAACATTGAGAAATATTGTACTCATTCTGACCAAAAATTTGGTTAAAAGTTTTGATTTACATGTTCGATGTGTCTAATAAAATATTAGGTATAATTATTGACTATTTTTAAATATTGACTATTTAAAATTTATAATAAAAGTCTAGCAGTTTTCCATATAAATCCAACTAGGCAAACAGATTGTACAATACACGCACTCGATCAAAATGCGCTTAACGAGCAAGGGAACTTGACAGTACTCACATTATGGTTGAGATTCTCGCTTTAAAATGAAAATAGGAGTTAAACTAGTATGACCAATGCTAGCGCGATACAAAACAACTTCATCTCTCCTTGTTGTAGATGCCAGAGTCATATATAAAAACGTTGATGGCAGATTTTAAATAGGCGAAAGTTGAAAACAATTGTGATATGGCAGTAAATCTGCTTGATCATTCCCCCTTATATCAACGTGACTGGGGAGTCAACAAGAGACAGCGTCTTTGTTGTTCAACTAATAAGATAGTAGCAGATGTTTATCTTTAATCGTTTGAAGCGAGGTAAAGAATCAACAACGATGGCGTGCTAAGGAAATATCAATCGACAAAGATTTGCGACCAATCATAAATTCTAAACAGGAGGTAACACAATCAAACTCTTCAAGTATCATCTTTAGCCTCGAACGTCAGGAAAGGAAATAACTCGAGAGAATCAGTCAGTAAGGATAAAGTTATGTACAATTGTCAAAGCAATCAATGTCAGCCATCTATGCTTACTACTTCGGAATATATCGCTTAAAACGATTCTTGTTAGTCGGGTGACGGCTAAATTTAACCACTTGACATTACACGCTTAGCTCAGTACCATATGAAAAAACGGTAGTCACATAATGATTTTAAAACCCATTTCATTTCATTATAATATGCTCTCTTGTCGAGATAAGCCAAATTAGGTGTTTTATAAACAGTTGACCGTTCTTGCTATAATAATTTAAAAAATAAATGATAAAAAAATTTTTTTTTTAATATTTTAGTCAAATTACTTTACTCTGAACGGAATTGTCACTGTTATAAGTTTGGACTCGAAAAAGGCACAAATTGTGTCTGCACCGTCTATGAGAATTGGCGATCGTCTGATTGATAGATGACAACCCCACCCACATATTCTCGATCATCACGAAACCTGCCCAATGGCTATGGTAGCCTCGCTCGACAGGCCTTTCAGCACCAGTTTCCGGTAGTAACATCACCGACTAACGGTAAAAGTTAGCTTAGTCGGCCATTTCTGGATTTAATTTTAATGGACGACTGTTTAAATCCGAGCTGTATCCAAGCCATCCGTGGGTCTACAGAGTTGATTTTTAGCTTGCTGTGTAAATTAAGGTCTAATTAATAATTTCTATAACAACTGAAGCCTAAATAAAGACTTGCAATAGGCAAAAGGCAAATTTAGCTCTTGCATAATGCATGTTTGAATATGTCAAATTGTTTTTGAGGACCAAACGGATAAGAAAGGCAAAATAAGTCCCGGTATTGGATCTTGTCGATGGGAAGATTTCTCTCTTATAAACCAAGTTCACAGAATATGTACTGCTCTAGCAAAGTAGCTACAGGGTTTATTAGAGTGTGTGGGACAAATGCCCTTCTTTTGGTAAATACACACTTTGATCTTCGGGGGAAGTGGGGAGTCTAACCACCATTGTCTGTGGGCGGCTCTTGAATTGAATATGCTCCACAAACACTTGTAGTTCTATATTCTAACAACAATAACAAACATTGACACCCACAGTTAAAAACATTAAAGGAAAAGTCCCGATTTGAACAGAGTCTCAAAAATAAAAGTTTGAGTACGTATTAAATTAAACCTTAAAAAGACGCCACATGTGAGATTGTAACCAGTATTGATAAATGGCAATTGTGAATGGTTAAAACACGACTAAAAGATAAATTCTACAGTGGCCTTTTTTACTGCTGAAAGTGCCTTTTCTCAGACCTAAATATGTCCGTTCCGAACGTTTACTTAGACGAAAATATCAGCCAAATAGCTCTTGGAATGGCTACAGATGCAAGGAAATGACGGATAATTTTCTTGCCCTCCCCCCTCAGTGGCGTGCCCTGTCTCCGCGGTCAGTGCCCTCATTTTGCGGCGCCCCCCACCCCTTTTCAAAACTCCTAGATCCGCCCCTGTTTACAGTATATAATATACGTTACATAAATGAACTTAGATGACATGTAATACAGTTTATAATGAATAAGAAACCAGAAAAGAAAAAAAAAGAAAATAAATAAATCAACCAATTTAAAAAGATCTTAAGTACATTTATGTATATCAAAATTCAAATATTAGAAAAAAAAAACACTAAAAATTAAATGTTTGTCTAGTACTTTCATCGTTATCAAACGAATCGTCAGGCCATTTTAATGCGATACTATGCTGTTACAATAATGTTACGTCACGAATTTTACATATATCTTTAACTCATAGTAAGATCGCTTTATATATTTTTGTCTTATATATATATATAGTGCAGAATTATTTACCTGGAAGTATTTTTTATTTATTATATATTGGAGAAGAATGTAAAAGATGTAGGGAGATCACGGTGGTTAAGTGGGTAAGGCGCTGGCTCGCTACATTGACCGAGAAAATTCATCCAGATTTTCCGGCGTGGTTTCCCTTGTCAGCGATGCATGATGGAGGGTCTGACAATGATAGCTGTCTAGTCGTTCGGATCGGACGAAAAACCGAGATCTCGTGTACAAATTGGCGTGTACGTAAAAGATCCCTTAGCAGTTGGAATTCGATATGCACGTCTTCATAAGCCCGGGTTAGGAGCAGAAGAGTAGGACGTTAAAATCCATTTCATTTATAAGATGTAAAACTTGTGTATCTTGTTTTTTTTATTGATCTATTGTTTTTGTGGTTAGATTAAAGTATATTTTGTAATATTTGATATTGTGGTATCGCCTCTGTAGATGCGCCATTGTCCCCGAGCATGGAATAAATCATACACGTGTCGCTGTAAACTACTATATTGTTTGTCGTGTATTTTGCACACGGTGAACAGTCCGTCCATTATGCTGATTACACTATTTTGCCTTAATACACTAATTTGCCTAAACCGTTTTTTAGGACATTGAATTTTGTCTAATAGTTTAGATTGTTCGTACTTGGTTTTATTTTATTGCATATTTGTAATAGAAATGTCAGCATAATAATCGACCAATTCCAAAGTAGAACGTTGAATCCCCATTTTATATCATGTAAAAGGTACACCAGAATTTTCTTCTATTTTCTTCTATTCTTTGTCTTAGCAGAATCAATTCACAAAAAATGTCTATATTCTTCCCCAGTTAACAAGTGGAACTTTCCGTAATCACCAGTTAACAAGTGGAACTTTCCGTAATCACCAGTTAACAAGGGGAACGACCCGTAATCACCAGTTAACAAGTGGAACTTTCCGTAATCACCAGTTAACAAGTGGAACGTTCCGTAATCACCAGTTAACAAGTGAAACGTTCCGTAATCACCAGTTAATTACCAAGTGGGACTTCCGTTAACAAGTGATTGTATTGTCGGGGAACATTATAATATTATAATCGCCTGCTATCATCTTAATTGATGAGCTTGTTTTAGCCTCATACCATTCAAGCCTCTTGATTATTTTGATTTTGTTTTCCTAATGAAATGTTAAATAATCAGTCAGGATGTATATCAATCTGACTTTAGTCGTGGGAAAATGGATATTTTCAGACAAAATGCACATCACGCATTGTTAGTTTAAATACAAAAAAACAAATAAACAATTAAATGATATTCAATTAGTTTTGACATTAAACGCAACTATCTAATTTTGGGTGTGTTCCCACTTAGCCGACTGTTAATCCTTTGATTGATCTTAAAACTATACTCTGTTTAAAAGTAGTCACTCGTGAACTGTTCACTAGTGTTCAGCGTTAATGAGCTCTTAATCCCTCTTAATAAAATTTATTAACCAACATCGACAACTTGATACAAGAATTGAACATTTGAAAACACAGTTATTAATTAAATGGCTCTTTAAGAGTACATCGGTATGGAACAAATATTTCCCATTTAGTGGGGCTGTAAAATGATTGTTATGTTGTAAGGCATTTATTTATATATTATATAATGCTATTTAATAAAAGTTAAATGTGTAAATTGTAATGCATTTTTATATGTGTAAGCTATTTAATGTTATTTAATAAAAGTTAAATTTGTTAAAATCAATATAGTTTTATATGTGTAAGTTTTTTAATGTTATTTAATAAAAGTTAAATTTGTTAAAATCAATATATTTTTATATGTGTAAGCTTTTTAATGTTATTTAATAAAAGTTAAATTTGTTAAAATTAATACAGTTTTAGTCTTAAAAAAGATATGGACTATAGCTTATAACACCATTGTTCTAAGATTAACTCTGGATTAGCGGCAAAATTTGACATCGACGCCTGCCGGCTAAGTGGGAACACCCCCTAATTTTGGGCTTGGCTAGAACTGAATCATGGCGATGCAGAAGTATCTCTTGTATTTAAAAGAATTACATTTCTCGACAAAGAAAGAGAACACATTTATGCAAATTGGATCTTGACAAAAACTCTAGGTAACAAGTATGTTTACTTATAAACCTACGTAATCAAATAAATAGGTACGTTAAATCAACATGCTCACCGTGCCTTTGCCGTTGGTTTACATACCAGAATAACAATACCCTCGACGATCTGGGGTATAAAACCAGACCTTGTTGGCAAGTTTGTCAGACGATGAATAATTGTTAATTGCGTCTCAACGTTTTAAATCATAGGTAAGTAGTAGAATTATATCATTGATGATGAATTGTTAGGTGATCTTATTTTTGTTTTGGAAATAGATTTGTTTGGTAAAATAGAAAGATAACATATTAGTATTATTAAGTTTTGATATAGGTTATATTATTGGCAATGTTTCATGTTATTTAGTAATTAATTGTGTTTGTCATAAATAAAATATATTTGTGTTTTCAAATTGCTTCATATCTAGACACAAATTGATTTTTTTTTATAATAAAGTTACTTTTAAGTAAGTGTATTATAAAAAAAATAAATAACTGTTTAAAAATACCTTGTAATTGGTTCACTGAATTTTTTTTGGGGAAAAAAACCAAATGCGTGTTTTTCTCTTATTTGATAAAAAGGAAATATATTAAATAATTACAATAGTAGTTCTCTCAAAAACACTCATTTTTTCCCATAAAAGTTCGCCATTTATCGAACATTTCAATTTGACAATAATATTTCATTTTCCAGAATTACAAAATGAACAATTTACGTATTGCATTTGTCATATTGGCATGTTTAACGGTGGAGATCAACTCGGCAGGTAGGCATAATCCATCATTGTGTTGAGAGAGAGAGGAAGAGAGGGAGAGAACTGGGGTTTAACGTCCGCTCAACACAACCAGCTAGGTCATTTCGGGACTAACATATGGTTTTTACATTTTATTTCAATAATTCGCTTGCGCGTAGGGTCTTTAGCAGTGGGAGAAAATCGGAGTGCCCGGATGAAACCCACGAGGTTGAGAAGGCGCCCCTATCTCCATGCCACATACGCTCACACCAGGGCTCGAAACCACAGCCGCAAGCCAGAGGTGACCGGCCAGCTAGATGTCGAAGCGCGGCACTCTAGACCACTAGGCCATCCCAACCCCCCTAGAGAGAGAGAGAGGGAGAGAGAGAGAGTTTGATGTGTTAATTTTTTAAACCTGGCTAAATATTTGTATACAAAACTCTATCATAATTCTGTGAATTTGTAATATTCCAGCAATAACTGCCTGTAATAGAAAGGATGTTATGAATGGAGTCGGATACAAGGCACATCCAAACAGTTGCAGAAAATATATTCAGTGCAAGGAGGCTGATTCATCCAATGATAATACTAATGACGGCACCATTACGGCCATCGAAAAGGACTGTCCCGACAGTCTTTTCTGGAACCAGAAATTGAAGAACTGTGTCAGATTCCACGACTCTGACTGTTATAATGGTAAGAGTAAGATATCTGTGAATTATATGAAATTAGATACAATTTATATGGACATAGCCGTATTGAACTAAACAAACAGTTCATTATATTATTCAAACACGACAGTAACATGGTCATATACCTTGACTGGACTGCTTATAAACCCTTTCACCATACCTTGCAGTTTATCTTTGACGTCAATGTCTAAACCTTATTGTACTGTTTAGGGCTACGCTAACACCGTTTAATATATAGCAATATATGTTTTCTCGTATTAATGTAAATTTTAATATATTTTCACATACAATGTACGTTTAAATATATGTTTCCCCAAACAGTGTGCGTTTTAATTTATGTTTCCTCATACTAAAGTTTGTTTTAATACTAAGGCATGTTTTAATATGTTTCCTCATACTAAAGTTTGTTTTAATACCAAAACATGTTTTAATATATGTTTCCTCATACTAAAGTTTGTTTTAATACTAAAGCATGTTTTAATATATGTTTCCTCATACTAAAGTATGTTTTAATATATGTTTCTTCATACTAAAGTATGTTCATTTCTAATACTAATGTATATTTTGATATATATATTCTCGTGCCGATGTATGTTTTAATATATATTGTCTCGTATTAACGTATGTTTTAATATATATTTGCTTATACTAATGTATGTTTTGAATTGTGTCGTTGTTCAGGTGAATGTGATACTGTCACGTATCTGTTTGAATCAACCAGCAGCTGTGGAGCTTACTTTATCTGTACCAATGATTCTGTTACGACTGGATGCTGTCCACAAAGCGCAACTGCCTTCGACGCAGTCAGGAAAGAATGTGTCTTTTCATCAACATGCGAGTACAAATGTAACACCAACACCACCGACAAACGAGGTAACTTTTTAAATGTTTTAACCTCGTACTTAGCTATAGTGATACCCAACGTTTTTGAAACGTTTATGGAACTGAAAACTAGAACCTAAAACATAAACAAATGTAGTACAATTCATATTTAAATTTACAGAATGCAGTGATATCTACAAGGTCCACGTTATGGATTCCGGTATTGTCAATCCCTGTAAATATGAGGTTCATGAAGCCAATCATAAACCTAAAATCATGAGCTGTGCAGCTGGTACCCACTACGACGCTGAAAAGTGTGATTGTTTAGGAGCAACAGGACCATGTCCACAAGGTAAAATCCTTTGAAAGTTAAAAGTTGATGATGTGTAAGTAAAGATATCACTATCCTGATGCAAAGCCACTTACTAATGCCGCACCAGTCCCCAAATGTTTACTTTGATATTTCAAATATTAGCGCCAACAAAATGAAAATCACAATGAAATCACAGCCATGTTTTACCCTGGGATTATTCAATTTAGTGTACTGGTATCTAAGTAAACTTATTAGAATATTTGATGTTCCCATGACTGTACACATGTTTTAAATACAGGGAGTAAAGTAGATGTAGTTCAGCGAGTAATTGAAAGACATTGACACCATATATATTTATATATAATAGACAGGTAGCCTATATGATTTAATTTATGTCAGAATGAAGTAAAGTGGTGAAATTTGTTAGTATTTACATTATTAATCACCGTCTAATACTTTCCGTCACAGGCGCAACTTCAGACATAACATAACAATGTTAACAATTATTTAAGAAATGCCTGAAGAGTTTTAATTAACTGATCTAATATATACTTGCCGACATCTTACACTTGCATTTTCTCAAAAACTACCTTTTTGACTTTGGGAAACGTCAAACGGATATAGCTCAGCTCAGTCAATTTTCTACCGATTCATATATATATGAAGATAAAGTACAAGTACTTCTTTGTTTACGGTAGATAAATGCATAAATAAAAAAGAATACGTCCAGGTAAAAAATTCTCCACTTTACACCCCCCCTAAAATATATGTTTACATATATTAAAGAATACGCTTATATGTAAAAATCACCCCATTATTGGCTACCGATTGATATATATTACAGAGGTATGCAAACCCGATTTTAAAATCACATTCGAAGACAACCAAATCAAAGACGTGGCTAGTAATAATTGGATTGCCAGATATGGTCAGATGTCTGTAGTAGATGGGAGCGGAAACTTCAATGGAAACTCAAGACTTGCCGTTGTCCGATTTTCAAACGTGGACTTTGGTCTCCCAATGGCTATTAAACTGAGGTACCTAGATACAGTCAACCAAGATAATATGACTGTATTGAGTACTGGTGGTGATATTGACTCTCCAGGACTTTACATCAGAGCTGGTAATGGACGTGTTACTATCGGAGTTGTAGCTGTAGACCAAGATACCAATGATGAAGTTCCTTTGAGTTCTTCTACCACAACATCCGTGAGTATGTTTTATAAAAGTTAAAAATCTATATAATTATTTCATACCGTTATGTTATGACGTCCACACATTTGATAATGTGGAGAAAATTGGTTATCTCCCTTGCATCATAATAACTAGATTATTTACGATAGGCAGCTTTAAAGATACACTATGGGAGATAAAAAAAGCTGGCAGTTCTCACTCTAATAGTTAAGGGTTAGGGTTAGGGTTAGGGTTAAGAAATTGATAATGTAAAGGTAATTTACTGAAAATTTCAGTCAAATCGATCCACTATGAGCCGAGAACGAAGCGGGTGAAATTTTCACCTAGCCTCGGTCATCTTTACTAAAATCATTAATATAAACAGCATAGTCTCAATTAACCACGTTTTTAATTTAATTATCAATGGCCGTTAAGCAGCATATAGGAATCTAATCCACCCAACATCGAAGGCTAGCCTTGACATCGAGAGTTTATTATGGTTTGGATAAGTTGATTAATGTCTAATTGATTATTTAGAAAACATTTCAGGCCTTAAGAAAGACTTGTAATAGGCAGATTTAGATCTTGCATGATGCAAGTTTAAAAATCTATATAATTATAAAATACCGTTATGTTTTGATGTCCACATCTTTTGATATTTCCAGACAAGACCTCATTTAAAATTACATGCGTAAAGTGACCGTGGTCTTAGCTAAACATTAACCCCCACAAAATCATTCTCTCATGAGTATAAATAAATATACTTCACAATGAGGCGGAGGGATGGTGACTAAGTGGGTAAAACGCCGGCTCGCTAGTCTAGAGATCGGGTGTTCGATATTTGTATTGGCCGAGATAGTTCATCCGCCGTGCTTTCCACTTTTCAGTGGTGCATGGCGAAGGGTCTGTGTAGTAGTTCGGATGAGGACGAAAAACCGAGGTCCCGTGTATACATTGGCCTGCACGTAAAAGATCCTTTGGCAGTTGGAATTCGATTTAAGAGTACAAATTTCCCTAATAGCACTCTGTATGATGTCTGCCGATCTTAATTGGCCCAATCCGAGCAGAGCTGTAGGAAGTTAAACCCCAGTTCATTTCTAAATGTGGCCTGCACGTAGAAGATTCCTTGTAGGCCATAGCGCCGCATCCCGGGCCAAATTTTCCCTATAGCACACTGTATGGCGTCTTTGGGCCCCACTGGTACAGACTAGTGGGACTCTAATCCCCACGTGACACGCAAACACTAATATTACTTATTAGGACCATAAAACTATGATGTACTTTCATGTTATCGAGATAATGTTTTCCTTGTTCTAGCCAAAAATTTAACTTGATCTCAAGCAGCAGAAGTAGGACGTCAACTCTTCGTGCGAGCAGGTCTTTAATGAGAAATGATGTTAAACCAAATGATTCGTTATTTCAGGGTATCAACACATGGAAAGAAGTTGTATTATATTATAACGGTTTCAGTCTGTCTGGTGTTGTACGGTTAGTGGACACTTTCGGCAGCAGCCAACCGATCCCAGCTGTCTCTGTACCTGGTAACGTAGAACGAAGTAAGGTTTTAAATCTGTTATTAATATAGAACCGTATAACTTTTACACCAGAGTTCACTTGATTCAACATATCCGTTTGATGTTTATTGTTTATAATGTCTTGTATATTATGTGTTTATCGTCCGTGGGTTTGTCTCGTCAATTTTATTTATCTGTGACACAATCCTCCTGAACTTGCTATTAGTCTGATAAACGGAAGTCACACTGTAAAGAAAAAAAATTTAAAGGTTCTCACTAACAAATATAATCTTTCCATGGTCTTTTAATGTACGATTGTATCGATGCTGGATCATAAATGTTCAACGAGTATACCACGTGACATTTGAATCAGCTGATTGCGTTATAACCTCATCAGTTGTAAAATATCCTAAATTATCTTGCAGGAATAAAGGCTGTTGGTGGAGCTCTTCAGATTGGTTATTCTCATCTTGGTAACTATTTCACTGGTAGAGTTGATGATGTAAGTATGAGATCGTATTTAAAATTGTGTCGATAGTTTTCATGTGATTGTGGTACAGTCATTAAAACTATTTGAACGATTTCCAAATGTTTTATGATAATTAGTAGCCCATCTTGATCTGGTTGTGAATATCACAAATAAAATATGTTGATCTGTGACCCGTTTGTATGTGTCGAATCAAAATATTGAGTGACGAGTAATTTGATTCACATGTTGGATAACTCATTTAAAGAATTTCAACTCCTTGACAACTGTGATACTAACTCACTGCTAGAATTTCAGGGGGGGGGTTGGGTGGCCTGGTGGTCTAGAGTGCCGCGCTTCGACCTCTAGCTGGCCGGTCACCTCTGGCTTGCGGCCGTGATTTCGAGCCCTGGTGTGAGCATATGTGGCATGGATATAAGGGCGCCTTCTCAACCTCGTGGGTTTCCTCTGGGCACTCTGGTTTCCTCCCACTGCTAAAGACCCCTACGCACAAGCGATTTTTTTAAATAAAAATAAAAAACATATGTTAGTCCCGAAATGACCTAGTTTGGGTCGCGTAGACGTTAAACCCCATTTCCCTCTCTCTCTCGCTAGAATTTCAACGTCTTGATAATTGTAATAATAACTCAATACTAGAACTCTATAGAATTTCAACGACTTGATAATTGTGATTACTTACTGCTAGAACTCTATAGAATTTCATCGACTTGATAATTGTGATTACTCACGGCTAGAACTCTATAGAATTTCATCGACTTGATAATAGTGATAATAACTCTCTGCTAGACCTCTATAACAAATAAATAGAGATGGCTATCCCGAAATGTATACTGGAATTTGGGGACATGCAGCTAACACAACATGAAAACTGGAAGTTTTTGTTCCGTCAGAAAAGTAACCTTGTTGCTCAAGAATAGGATATGGGAAGATTGCTTCACTCAGATTTAACCAGCATCGATCACTAACTATGTCTGAAACGTCTACGTTAAGAAAAAAAAGTTGGTAAATATAAATAATTTATAATTTTCTTCTCTTACAGGTTAATGTGTGGATTGCTTGTAAGACCATTACAAGTCCAGACTTATTCTAAACAATTAAACTCCTGTGGTCCAGTATCAGACTCGTCTACCAATGCATGTGTTCGTTTATTATCCTTGTAGTCGAGTATCAGAATCGTCTATAAATGCGTGTGTTCGTATATTAGATGTATTATTTTGTTCCTAACTTTTAATATATTTAAAATTATTAAAATATTTGGAACGCAACTCATCCGAGTTTTTAATTTCATTAAAACAAGATTGAAAAATGTCATATCTTTTTTTGTCATTTATACGCCATAGACACGGTGGCTAAAAGCGTCCATTCAAAGCGCACGCCGTTCAAATGGGGCGCGAACCCGAACGCGGAAAACCGTCGACGGCTTTCGTGATGGCTTGTCTTTTTCTAGCTGTGAGAGATAAATTTTGTCATTTGCTATACTGGCTCAGGTGGAATCAGACACATACGAGATCTTGGCACAGTATTTGTACATAAAACAACGAAGGAAGAGAAAGTGACGAATATCAGTTAATGGAATTTTAAACAATTATTTTTTTTCTACTTGTGTTCAGTGCAGTAAATTGTTTGATTCGTTTTTTTTTATTTTAAAAGTTCCAGTTTTTAAAATGAACATAATCTAAAATCATTATATTTTTCGACCATTTCTCGATTCAAGCAAATGTTCAAAATGAAGATAATTACTGTTTGTTCCACTGAATTTTGATCCACTAAGTTCAAATGTTCAAAATTAACATAACATCATCAATTTTTCTGTCTTTTCAATTCTGCTATTACAAGTAGACTGTGAATATTGCACAGAAGTGGAAACGATCAGGACGATCGGTTTCTATTCGGGGAAATGATGTCATGGGAAGTGCTCGCTGATTGGTTCATTGGGAAAAAGTTCGCGCGAACTTCTGAAAAATTAGTTCGGGAGGCAATCAAGGCGGTCGATAGCGCGAACCAATATTTTTTCGAGTTCGGGTTCGCCCTCTGTATGAACGCGGCCTCTAAAAATAAATAAAACATTCCAGGACGAAAAGCCGCGTTCGCGCAAATAGTTAGCACGGGCGCGCTGAATCATACCGTCTGTCATTGAGTCAACGAATCCCCGGCTGTACGTGGCAAGGAGTAGGGTCGCCTGTCCAACCTCATGTTTTTTTTCTCCGGGTCTTCCGGTTTCCTCCCACTGTAAGCAAATTACGGAAATAAAATTTATGTTAGTCCCGAAATGACCTAGGTTGTCACATTGTATTGTAAGATTTTAATGAAAGTATATTTATTTTCCCGTCATTGAAACGCACTGTTCATGGGATATCACTCGCAGAAACTTCTTGAAGACCGCCGTATTAAATAATATTAATTACGTCATTTTGAGTATAATGCTGTCTAATATAAGTATGACTGAACCAAACTGCATTTGTTTGGAATCCCCCACTTTTGAGATTAACACATCCCGCCCCGGAGTAGATGCATTTCAACACACGCACCCCCTCCCTTCTCTGAGTTTGTAAAGCTGTTAACGACCTGGAAATCGCATTATGCTGATCGCTCCGCAGTATGGCCGTTATTCAATTGTTCTAGTCGATCCCTAATTAAGGACCCATAAATCTGACAGCCCATTTTCCCCTCATTATATTCCTTGGACTTGGGAATGCAGAATAAAAAAGAATAAAAGAACGAAAGATACTATGACAAATGAGACGAGGATAATACACTTCAGATATGGACAGGGCATTTCTATCTTTGGGCAGGGAACTACTTATATTGGCGCGACACTTTTCACAAAAAGACAGCTGTCTAGTCGTTCGGATGGAACGAAAACCCGAGGTACCGTGTACATATTGGCGTACACGTAAAAGAACCGTTGACAGTTGGAATTCAAAATAAATGTACGTCATAGCGCCGCTGTCCAGGCCAAATGTCCCTAATTGAACTCTAAATGGTGTATGGTCGTCTTGGCCAGGTAGGAGCAGAACATGAGGGCGTTAAACCCCGTTTCACTTCATTTA
Organism: Patella depressa; assembly: GCA_948474765.1. Classification (NCBI taxonomy): domain Eukaryota; kingdom Metazoa; phylum Mollusca; class Gastropoda; family Patellidae; genus Patella; species Patella depressa. The sequence goes on along the minus strand of OX419720.1, from coordinate 72,928,139 downwards.
TTTCTGCCGTGTAAGGGAAGTAACTCTAAAAATTTACCCACACAACCAACTGTTTACCCTCAATATATCTACTATCGCTATGCATATATATGACCAACCATACTTCCAAATTTTGAAATCGTTTTTCAAATAGATATCAAAACAATATCAGGATTTCGCGGCGCATTGTGTTTTAAGAAATGCATCCGATTGATTTCGTGAATTTCGTTTTTGTTTTTGGACAGAATGAAATGCTGTCCTAGCCAGCCGATCTATAAACATATAAAACACCGATATAACCTGACCAAATGTTCTTTGTTTTGTTGTAATTATAGGGGAAGAGCGGGGCTAGTTCGCGCCATTTTAAATAAAACCAGTATATCTCGATAACTGTTGAAGCTACATTTCCGTATACTATACTAGATTAAAGACAGTGGAGTTGGCTAATTTACGGCATACATTCAAAAGGTTTATTGCCTGGTGTATATAAGTAATTACATTACAGTAAAAACGGAAAACATTGAATGTGAATCAGTTTATATACATTCATATTACAGTATTAAATGCGTTGCCACCCACTTGTGTCAATTTTTAGGTCCCAAATGTTAGCGATTTAACTCCTTTAAACTATGAATTTGACATTTTAATGTTTTAGAACTATTTGTTATACATTGTATGTAATAGGATTGTGAGCAGCGCCGTGTAAAGGGTACCGGTTATATGTTATAATATGAGGAAACAGGATTTGTCACTATGCGAAGAAGACGAAGGCGTCACAAACTCATCTTAATGTACAACATTCATCAATCATCTAACCCTTTCATATCCCCACAATTTAATTCTGTTTTCCAAAACTCTTTATAATCTGCGTTGGCTTTTTAGTTGAGGGTTAACATGGTTGACTGACAAACACGAGGTTAACAAAATAAACAACAATCAAAGGACAAACTATTTATTTTTCAATCTGGATTACATTTTAATATCTTGTACTTGTTGGTTTATCTGGTTTTTATAAAGAGGTGAATAAACATATTTTAGTTCTTGGCTAAGATGAATATAATTTATAAAGAAACAAAATGGATATATTATAGTATAGCTTATTATATTAAACCTGTTAACAGTGGGTATATTGAATATTATAATAGTTGTTGTTCACTTGGCAGTACAAAATGATTCTCCACATTTAGGTTCTGAAAAATACAAAACATAGTTTATAATAATATATTAGGACTAAGACTAGTAATTATTTCCCCTTATTTCATGATGGAGTGCGAGTTATAAATAGACAATTTTTCTCTTATTTTTTTTCTTCCCTCTTCCTGCATTTTTGGGTTGACTTTTTGGTCTAGAATTGGAGAAAAGGCATCAAATATTCAATTTCATAGCAGTTTTGGGTAATACTGAGGATATTACAGCGGAGGGATAGGGGGTGTAAAATGTCTTTCTGCGGAGCAATCATTGTATCGGAAGTGAGATTTTTACCCCTTAGTGAACTTCAAATCCCCGTAGCAAAAAATCTAAATGGTCAACCCCCTACAAATTTATGATGAGGAGATTGCCAAATGTGGTCCCCATTGTGCCTAAAAAGATTGGAACCAACGAAATGTTGAGAAAAAAAACTACAGCCTGTGATGTTACATGCATTTAACATTGAAGTCAATGGGCAAATAATTACTAGTCTGAGTCTATTAACGATAAATAAGGGAGATAACTGCGTAAATATTTCAATTTTCTGCAAATATGGTATATACGCTGCAGTAATTAAATCGATGTGCTACTATTTGACGATATTGGTTGTTTTATTTGACAATATTGGGTAGTATTTGATTAGTATTGATTAGTATTTGGTAGAAGTAGGTTCTAATTTGCTTGTTCGTGGTGATCTAGGGAGGCAAATAGAACAGCTGGGTCAGAAAATGAAACAATATTGGAAAATAAGATTCGTTAGTTTACAGCATAAAGTACATTCATTATTTGAACAGATTGAAAATAGCGAATAATCCCCACATTGACCAGGGAGGTAACTCACAAACAACATGACATGTAATGACGTCATGACGTCTCCGATTTAAGTTTTACTAGATGTAAAAATAAGATAACAGGATTCTGAGATGTTTTATATTAGAATCCCTGTTTAAAGATGTTTTATAGCAGAATCTCTGTTTAAAGATGTTTTATATCAGCAGAACCCCTGTTTAAAGGTGTTTTCCTATTTTCAAGTACTTGAGTCTTCTGTCATATTTAAATAAAGTAGTTAAACATGTTTATATCGACCAATCTTAGCTTCAACTCGAAATTTTAATCATTTAACTCGGTCAAGACATTCACCTAATGAACATCTACATCAAGTTCAAATATTCCACCTCGATCAAAAGAGTTGTTATGTTCCAAAGTCTTGACCAATTAAATTGCTTATCGCTCCTTAGCCTAAGCAGCTCATTATCCAACTTAGACAAGATAATGATATACTGAATCTAAATGGGGAGTTATGTCGCCCTCACTTCATTATAATCAAAGTTATCGTGCCCCAAAGCACCAACCCATCAGATTCATTATCTTTGCTAACCGCAAGCGGACAATGCTCATCATCGAACTCCTACACCAAGTTTGAACATTCTACCTCAATTAGAAGAAGAGTTAGTGTGTCACAAAAAGTGTGAGGGTCAGACAGGCAGGCAGACAGACGGACAGACGGGTGGGCCCATTTTAATAGTCTGAGATGAGAGAACAACATCTGGCTATCAATTCTTTAAAACAATGGAGTTCTAATAAAATGTCTAAAATAATTAATCACTATCCCGATAAGCGCAGACAAATGATGAATTAGATGAATAATGATAGCAATAGAAAACAGATGTATTATAGATCATACTTACACCTGCAAATGGCATTTACACAAAAACTAGTATCTTTCTCACAGAATTCATCTTCTCCACACATTTCACCTGAAATACTGGACATTATTACAAAATGTTTGATCTAGACTAAAATATGAATATAGCTACAGGTTGTTACACAGATGCCAACATTCATTTGATCATATAATTCCTAACATGCCATCGTAAACTGGTTATATGATTGTAGTTCAACTAATTATTATCAAATTAACGAATTGACAGTTCTTCTCGCTATAATAGATAACAAGTATCTAGTATACGTCTAGCCTCGTTCTTCGAGTCCCTTGTTACAAATGGTGCTGAAACGCTTTATGACACTCGACAAACCTCGACAGATTTCGGAACCTACATCTAGTCTCGGCTGTATGACAGTAAGTGATATGTACCTACGCCCGTACATTTGCGATGCGGCTACCGGTTTACTTCAACGGGAAAACTTGACGCTATTACACAAATTGGGAACCTATTCGGTTAGCGACCTATTCGACCTATCGAGCTGCATCCCGTTCGTTGGAAACATATTTAGAATAAAGAAAACAGTCGCCTTAACTCATCTATTTATCAACCAATAAAATCCAACATTATGTCTATCAAATGAAAGTAGAATATTATTTTTTATCCATTCTTTTAGCTCAGAATAGAAGTGTAATGTCGTCATTATCTTACAGCTGGGTCGGTCGAAAAGGTCGCTAGCCAAATAGGTCGCCAATTTGTGTTCGGTATGGGCGCAGCCATGTTTCACCCGGGAACTTTAAAGTAGTTCCAATATGGCGGAATTCGTCATACAGCCGGGGTTAGAAGTAGGTTCGGAGGTTACGGAACCTGCCGAGGTTTGCCGAGTGGCTTTATGGTACACGATTGGTGTACCAATGGTAAAATGTTTATTTAGTCTTAAATATTGGATATCAGAAGCCCACCTTTTTCCGGTAAGATCACAACATCAATGTTTATTTAAATTGACAAATAATTAGTATTTTGAATGTGGCAGATTTTTGGTGACATTGAGTTAAAGACTTAGCTACTTATAGTGTTAGGAAATGAGATGAAATGGGGTTTAGCGTCCTGTTGTTTTGCCCCGACTGGGCTAATGAAGACGGACATACGCGGGAAACGTTGCCCGGACAACGGTACTACGGCCTACTCTTATATTGCATTCCAACTGTCAAATGATATTTTACTTGCACGCCAATGTATACACAGAACCTCGGATTTTCGTACCATCAGAACGACTAGACTAGCGTTTGGTTAGGACCCTAATCGTAACCCTCCATCCGGCACCACTGACAAGGTGAAACCTCACCGGAAAACTTTCTAGGTCAGAGCATTAAGTGTTATGAGAATTAGTTATACATGTAGCTGCTAGACGTCTAGGTATCTTACCATTGGACGTGCACGTATACTTGAAACAAGTACGACCGCTAGCTTCACATGCAGTCTTGTTACATACACTCGCTGTAAAATAATTAGGATATTGATGATATATTAGATATGTATAAATATGTTGTATACAACTAGCCTACTACATACCCATTATTATACATGATGTCACTTGTAATAGTCAATAATTTATATCTCTCTATTTATTACATTACATTTATAATGGGATTGAAACAAGCGTTTGTCACCAACAAGTACAATCACTGACATTAAAATTGAAGACCATTAAAATCCCCAGAAATTGACAAATACCTGCAATGACTAAACTCTACACAGATACATGCCGACATGTTTTGCACTTAAGGGAATGACGCCCTCCCTTTCTTCAAAAAAGAAGTGACCTGCGGAATTCCAGCGTGTAAGAGAGGGCCTAATTGACGATGGCCTATTTATTGGAAGGCCATCAACAAAAACCATTCAAGAAAACATTACACGGTTGCAGGACATGGTGATGGCTGATCGACAATAATTGACCACTCGACAACGCTTTGCTGGATGGGAACCAAAGCTCCTGACTGCGGTTTAGAAACGTGTCAGATTCCTGATGTTCCGCGACAATCTGCGCCGTGTTGAAGCAGATCCTGATAATGATTTGATCAGATGAGTCCTGTTTCCAAAAATGTATAAAATAACTAGCCAATTGTCGTTTCCCCTGTCATAAACTCATCTGTGAACGACTTTTTTTATGGTGGCTGAAGAAAATTCCGTGACCGACACCCAGACCCGGCAACATCCTTGACAAAGAGTGTATATCTTGAACTGGACTATGTCGAATAAATAAATGGAAACCATATGTTAAAGAAAGGCTTAGAACTTTTCAGTCAGCCCTTGTATACTTAAACTTATTAATTAGGGTATTAAAAATGAATTTCGGGGAAACATTGGATTTTCCTGTTCTATATGTTGAAACGCTGTTGAAATGTCTTGGTAGTGGTCAAATTAATGACAATGAGTTGACGCAAATCGTCAAATTAGCACAATTTTGTTTTCTTAGAATATTTCAACAATTAACACCATTTAATTTAAATGTGCGCCTCGTGTAGCCCATGTTGTAGATAAAGCAACCAAAATTAGCCAGAAGTTTCTTAATTGCTTAACATACTGGTCAGTGGGGTCATATCCAATCCCCTTTAAATTTTCCTAATTTGCATTATTTAATGATGACAACTGTTGTATTCAATCATGACCATTATAACTCAATTATCCCTTAGCACTTTTACCTATTTAGTTTTACCTATAAATTTATTTCATTGCCATGAAAAGAAGATAAATAGAAGAACGTATGCAAGAATTCTGTGGAGAAACTTTGCAGCAGAGTTTCAGAATTACAGGATAAATTCCAAATGTTTAAAGGGACTATCCGGGTTTGAACAGAGTCTCAAAAATGGAAGTCAGAGTATGTATGGATTCTAAACGCCAAAATATAGAGGAATGGCGTATTTACCTTGTCTCAAAATTTCAACTCAAAATATTGAGTCGTTTGGAATTGAACGTCAAAACTGCTTATCAGGACACGTAACTCTTTTAAGATTTTGGGTCACTTGTTTTCGTTGGGTGACCTGATAATCGATTTCTGTTCCTTTAGAGGTCTATGCAGTGATTGACCAATGTGCTGTACTTGATATCGAAAGGTAAATTTCACCTACACATTATTTTTATGAAATTAAAGTCCAGACACCGCATAATACAGCTTAGCTTATGACACCTATCTCCATTTCCAGATGAAGACTGACAGGTTTACGTTGTTTGAAAACATATCACATCTAAGGTAGATGATTTCAACAAAAAATTAAGCAGAGATATACTCCAAAATATTATCGGGATTGGCCCTTTAACCGAACACGTTTTTAACATACAATAAAACTATATTAATCTTTTATATCCAAATAAATACATGTAAAGTGCATTTTGATGTCACAATTTTGATGCATGGCAATTATATATAAATATATATATATATATATATATATATATATATATATATTCGAAAAGAAATCAAAGGCACACAAAATATTTAGCAATAAAATAATAATACTTGCCTGCAGTCGAGCTTGGCAACATGGAAGCAACCATAACAGCAACGGAAATCAGCCAAAAAGTACACATCTTGATGAATCGTCAACCTGGAGTCAAAAGCAAGAAGAGAATATTGTGGTTGCCGTCTATTTTAAAAAACAAGAAGATGATAACAGCTTGTTTGTGAGGAAGTTGGCTTATTGTAGCTGAAGTAAGTAGCGTTATGTGGATAAACCCGTCATTAAATATTACATGTTTTTGCATAAGTTCGACTTGTTCAACAAATGCAGACTTAATTTATTAACGATATTTAAGGTTAGTTGAGAAATGCTGTCTGAAAGTCATCATCTTAAACTAAAACCATAGTAAAATGCTTACTGTCTGCATGACAACCTGTGCCAACTTTTCTGTATTTCTTGGTTTACTCTCTTATGAGATAGAAAGAGAGAGGTCGGGAGAGAGGAGAGAGAGAGTAGGTCATTTCGGTACTAACGCATGATTCAGCCGAATCTCAATAATTCGTTTGCGTGTAGGGCTGTGGGCGGAAACCGGAGGACTGCGAGAAAACCCACGGGATTGGGCAGGCGACCCTACGCCTTGTCACGTACTATCGGGGATTCGAAACCAGGCCAGTTGACTCAATGACAAATGTTATGATACAACGCGCACCTGCTATCTATTCGGCCATCAAACCCTGTTTGCTTATGTCATCATTACATTTGGTCTCAGGAAGCAATATTTATATTTATCTTCACGCTTGTTAACCTATCCTAATAATTCACTTATATAAATTATACATTGTAAATAAATATTTTTTAAACCAGCACGATGCGTCATCAATTTATATAAACAGATGAAAATATTTTTACAACACTGTAAAAAAACTAATTAGCAAAATTGACGAAACGACACTATCTTAAATAAAAAAGACCCTTGAATATAGACAACTTTGGACTTGGTATTCACGCCCTCTTAATCCGGATCTAAGCCAGATAGGTTCCGGTGGGGTTTCACTTTGTTAATACTGACCCGGCGGGTTCTTGTTCAACATACACTGAAACAACTCAATCTTTTGTTAATTATTACCGAAACAACGTTGAACTTGTGTTAAATACTGAAACAGCACACAAATTGTGTTAAAGTTTATCAAGTTCATTTGTGTGAAATTAACACATTTTGTGTTAAAATTTATGATACTTATGTTGAAATTTTTAAACGTAAATTTTTTCATACAAACTTAGGGGGGGGGGGGGCGAATGGTTATTTATTTATTTATTACATTTCCACTGCCAAATCAAACCAAGTTTAATCTAACACCAATAATGACAGATAGTAAACAACATACCCTACTCTATCAGATTTCGTTTTGTTTTTATAGTTCAAAATTCCGTTTACTTGTTTTGACTACACTAGGATCTGGAAGAGTTGTTATCATTGACGTGTTGTGAATGGTGTTATGGATTAGCCAATGAAACGGTCTGTTACGGCGAGCTTCAGATGTGTTTTGCACGGAACTATGGGTAATCCACTCGTAACATCAATGCTGATGGGTTAATCAAATTTCGGACGTCATAGGGTCAAAAGCCGCTCCTATGACCTCTGACGCGTCCTGTCTTTCCACCAGTCAGATCGCCATGTAATGTTGGCCATCGGAAGCATAAAAAACGAATAAAAATATAGGTGTGTATTTTAATTAGATTGTTATCTATTTTAATTAGATTGTTCTCTATTTTAATTGGATTGTTCTCTACTTTAATTAGATTGTTCTCTATTTTAATTAGATTGTTCTCTATTTTGTTTCAACTTTGCATGACTTTTATTGTACTTTGTCTAGTTACTTTTTTTATACTCAAAAAGGTGACAGGTCAGAATCGAAATCTTGAAATTTTGGACTACTATGGAAATCCTTACTATGGTCGATTTGGAATTGTTTGACGGTGCCACCTATTTGTGCACTGGACAGAAATCAATTTAGAGTTTACCTCTTAAAATCTATTGCCATCTATTTGAAAAGTAAAAATATTGTCCATCATTTTTATACTGCTAAATACTATAGTAATACTCATATTCATTAACGTTACTGCTATATACTTTAACAATACGCATATATTCATATATATTGTTCGATATTAATTACTTATACCCAGCGACTTTTCACAGAAGGAATACCCCGTTGTATCAATTTCTGGCATGACACCAGCCATATCTTTTGAAATTTCTTTCTGCAGAAACTAGATGGCTTTCTTCCACTTTTAACCACTTTTCACGTCATTTTCTTATTTATCATCTGGAATGAGCAGAATAGAATATTTATTATATTTGTTCTCAGTGCATCAGTTTGATCAATTGTAAATATTGATTCTAAGCTGTGTTTGTTTCACGCACTGTTAATTTATTCATACCTACCATGCATACATTTACAAAAACATTATATCTGCCAACTAGAATAAAATGATTATAGTTATTACTCTCTGTTAATATAGGTAAAATTAACAAATCAAGCGTTCTGGGTTTGTAATTTATTCCTGAACAGTGGGCAAATGATAATAATACCATTATTAGAGAAAAGACCTAAAACAACGGTATAGGCAAAATAGTGTAATCAGCAAATGGACTGTTCACCGTGTACAAAATACACGACAAACAGTGGTAACAGGTGTCCGGAAATTCCTGACAAAATGACAATAACATCTGAAAATCCAATCATTTGTTTCATAAATTAGCTCTACTAGGTCAATTACGAATACAGTATGTCAATATACTATATTGTATCATATTTTGTTCCTGAAAAATTCATGCATTTAAACGCTTTGTAATATTTGATATGAACGTGTTATCATATGCACACGTAACACGGTACAATATGAACCGGTAAACGCCATGAAATATTTCTTGGAATTGTGACGCAATATAGCAAAACTCAGTAGATACGATTGTCCAAGAAACATGAATGACCATAGTTGAACTACGAAGATGAAATAGATTACCAATATTGTATAGTATAAATATGTATGGTATTTACATTCTAGCACTTCCAATATGTTACGGCATTTCATATCACTGAATTTCTCTCTTTCTCTCTGTTTCTCTCCCTCTGTCTCTCTCTCTCACAGACACACACACACCCACACAAAAGAAACTAGGCCATTTCGGGACTAACATATGGTTCAACCTCATTTCAATAATTCGCTAGCGCATAGGGGTCTTTAGCAGTGAGAGGAAACCCAGAAAAAAAACGACAAAGTAAGGCGACCCTACTCCTTGTCACTTACAACCGGGGAATCAAAACCACGCCAGTTGACTCAATGTCAGACCTTATGATGAAATAACGCGCACGTGCTAACCATTCAGCCATGAAGAAAGGGAGATCCTTTTTGTTTATAATACATGTTCTTATTACATTCCACTCTTTTTAATAATATAAATAAAAGTTATTGTAAGAAAAAGGATGGTGTAAAATTGAATAGATCAACACTTTCTGGGTCCCTTTGACATTAAAATCTTCGCCAGACTTCTATTAAATATAACAGTTATTTAGTTTATGAATGCGCATGACAGGCGATTATATTATTAAGGTGAAAAAGATAGTAGACACGGCTGGTCGAATTCTAAGTCATTGTCTAAAATCATTACTGCAACAGAAAAAAATGTTCTTTTGAATTTATGTTCTTTTGAATTTTGAATCAAAAATAGCAGAAATTTTCTACTTTATTTTATGACATGCATTGAATTGCCTTTAGTTGGATAGTTATTAAAGGTCTACAAAGTGAAAAAGCAAAATGTTATTGTAGAAGTTCATTGCTCAGTGAACAACAAATCAAGCTGAAAAATAAACCCGGATTGGTGCTTCGCCTAACAAATAACAACAATTAAATATATTTCACAATATCGATGATATTTAGATCGTGAAACTTTAAATATATTAAATTAATTATATGAATTTTATCATGCAGACAACCCCTCTATAAAAGTTATAGGCACATCCTGGTTTTAAATGTAATCTAAGACGAGCCTTATTATGCTCTGCTTGTTATACGCTCACATTGATGATATATTGAAACATTCATAACTATTTTATTAATCAAACGTTTGCTTTAAATCCATGACAAAACTGGAAGACAACCTGCATACTGCCCGGGTATGATTCAACAGAGAGAATAGGCCAACATAAATTGTTTTAATTGCGAGGAGCATCCATATTGAATACTTGAAATAAATTCGTGATTCATCCTCTGCCAACATCTTTTTCCACCGTTTACATTGCATTTCTTTTTTATAATTCTGGAAAAGAATACAGTTATTGTAAAAGCTAACAGGTTGTCTGTTACATTTGACTCTTTCTTTGTTTTTTAATGTTAAAAAAGCCTTCGCAAACACAAGTAGTATTTCTCTCTTGACATTTATACTGCGATGTTACCTCTAAATTGTCTTGAAAGTAAATGTTAATTAAATAAATATAAACAAAATTACTAAAACAAATCTTGAGCTTCATTTCCATGGCTCTATTTTTTTAAAAAAAATCTCGAAGTAGTTCTAAATGCACATATTTAATGTAATGGTTTTTTTATATAAAAACTTACAAAAAGAAAAATAGAATACCCAATATTCTCATACCAAATTTTCTCAACCATCAGATAGGATTATATATTGTACATCAACATGGTAGCACCTTCTTGGGGAAGTAATTTGACAAGGTTATTATACCAACTAAAGTCAGTATATCATATAATGTGCTCACAGGGTAAACCTTCTCATTCTCAACTTTCAACTTTCAAATCTCCATTTAAAATTCAAAGGTCAGTACAAATTGCAGTGCTTTTCAATTAGCAATCCACTAAATCCGGGCAAGGTAGCATAAGTGCGGGCAGTTGCTGCAATAGAAATGTCGACCACGGCTTATGGTCGCGCCAGACCTATATTATCACCAAAAAAAGTCCCAGTCGGATATTCGTGTCCTAGTGGGTGACACTTGCCAAAATCCAAAACGGCCGCCGGTTTTGAGTAGTAAATTTCAATTTCCAGCAAGCTATCATAAAATGGTCGAGTTTGATATCAAAATATAGATTCTGGATAACTGCAAATTTCAGTGTGATTTCGCTGCATCAATTTAGGAGAAATTCTAATTAGATTTCTGATCAGCAATTGGAGATGAATGATACCGCTACCTTCGACCTAATATATACTATGACATTCATCCAGTATTAACTAAATTACATTTAGAGTTTCTCCCAGTTCACTGCGATAGCGGCGTATGGGTATGTCGATTATGGCTACTCCCAGGTCACTGCGGAAGCTGGTCATGCCCTTTAAAGCACGTGGTGAATTTAATTCCCAAAATGATTGAAATGTTGAGACACAGATAGACACAGTATTGCATGTTTGTCAGATATGAAGTGAACCATTTGATAATAATCTGTCCACCGTTGTTTCGAAATAACGACTATTGGGGGCCTTAATAAGGCTGCTAAGCAACGAAAGTATGATCGTGATCTCAAGGTCGTCGAAATCTTTATCCCTTAACCAAGTGTCAATGCATGGTATGTCATGGCTCAAAGACGTCAGATCGATTCTACCATGTGCCACAGAACTCAAATTATCCCCATCTTGCCCCCTCTCCTATAGTGCCCTGACAGTGGTCTTTCTACCCTCATTGGGAGGCCCAAGCACGCCCTTGGCTCATTTTCGATGACTTTTATTCTGTCCTAAATTTCTACTATTGAAATTGCTATCTCCGTCCATTATTGAACTTAGGCCCGGGATCCTAATCGGCTCATTATTGTAGGCCTCAATTAGCCGATATCTTTCAATAATTTTCGGAATGACGGTAATCAGTTCTTTATCAAATGGTTTATCGTATATCGCTATGACTGCTACGCTGCTTCCACAGTGAGCAATGGTCGGCCAGATTGATGGTATGAGAGGAGGATAATAATACTTAAAATATCGACAAACCAGTTCTACCACTTCCATATTTTGAATCGGGAACTATTTATTTTGGAGCAACACTCTTCGGGAGAAGAAAATGTATACTCAATCGAATAGGACGACAACAGAAGTCGTGTGTACATATTGACGTGGTTTAAAAGAATCCTTGATCGGTGGAATTCGATGTATGAGCAGGCCATGGCGCCACGTCTTTATTAGCCTATATGGTGTGCGACAGCAGAATGCTAAACCCATTTTATTTGTTGGTATAATCCAGGGGCCTTATTCACTAAATTTTAACTAAGATAAAATCCAAATTTTAGTTATATGATTGGATAATATTAGATTGATTTCAGTGCTAAGCCAATCAAAACTGGTTTTTATCTTAAGTTAAGATTTCGTGAATCAGGGCCCTGTAAATTAGTTGCATTAGAGAATGGTTAGCACGTGTACACTGTATCATAAAACCTGTTACTGAGTCAAGTGACGTGGTTTCGATTTGTAAATATTGAACTAGTGCAGTGGTTCTCAACCTATTCTTGCCCTCGGCACACCATGGGACACACGATGAAATAGCGACACACCTGGCTAAATACATAGGAAAAAGATTTGAATTTTGCAAAATGAAAACATGGCTAGTTACAGAGGGCATACAACCGTAGACACACGTGGGATGACTGAAACTAAATAAAGAAAAGGACACAGCTATGAATTTACAAGTAGACATCAGTGAATACTCAATTAGGATCCTGTGGTTTTTCGCATTGTCTTAGTGTGCCATTCAAACTTTCACGGCTCACTTCGGAAGTTTTTGAGCACCATTGAACTAGCGATTATCCTTTCTCAACGTAATTTGATTTTAACCCAAAGTATGCTTGTTGAAGAAAACATTGCCATTATGTTTTTGTTGTGTATCTAATCCATTATGTTTTTTGTAGTGTATCTAATTTTCATCTCTAATAAATAAACGCATCCAAGCATAGAGGGTGTGTGTTCGCCCCCACCTTTAGTTGCAAGAATACTTGTATTTGACGGGCAACTGCCAATCAGTGCAGGTATACTAGAGGGTGTGGTCACCTGTATGACTGACAGGTATATATTATAGATATAAAATAATAACACACGTGTAATCAGTATATAGTCGGCTCTATATACAGGTACAAACATCAATATGAAGACATTCCTTATCGTAGGTAAGTACTGCGCTTTTATATCAATATAGTTATCAGCAATAACGAATGTCATACTCTAAGCAGGGTATGCTTTCTCTTTCTAGAAAACGTAAAAACATTTGGACATTGAAGTTTTAGGCGAAAGATATGTAAATTTGCTTGAGGGCGAAGTATCCCCCAATTATCAATATACAGAACGTAAATGAGCCGACAAAGGAGTCTCAATAAAAACAAAGTGGGCGGCTTGTTATTTGTTTTTTTTTTCACTTGATCCGGATATTTTTTGAAATTATGAATAACGTGTTCGACAAGTTCTAATAAGTTGTTCCATACGTCTGGTTATATAACGTGTTATTAGTTGTTACATGGCAAATGATAAAATGAAAAAGTAACAAATGATTAGTAATAAATGATAGTAACAAATGAACACTAACAAATGAAGTAGTAACAAATTAACAGTAACAAATGAAGAAGTAACAAATTAACAGTAACACATGAAATAGTGACAAATGAAGTAGTAACAAATTAACAGTCACAAATGAAATAATAACAAATGGAATAGTAACAAATGAAATAATAAAAGAAATAACAAATGAATAATAAGAAATGGATAAGTGACGAATTAACAGTAACAAGTGAAATGGTAACAAATGAAATAGTAACAAACAAAGAAATAACAAATGTAGTAGTAACAAATTAACAGTAACAAATGAAATAATAGCAAATGGAATAGTAACAAATGGAATAATAACAAATGAAGAAGTGGCGAATTAACAGTAACAAATGAAATAGTAACAAGTGAAATAGCAACAAATGAAATAGTAACAAATAAAATAGTTAAATGTTCAATCGACACAAACTATGTCATTTCGGGACTTACGTATGGTTGAATCTTATTTATCATTTCGCTTGCTCGTAGTTATCATTAGCGATGGGATGAAATCGGAGGACTCGGAAAAAACCCACGAAATTGAACATACTTCCTGTTTGACACGTACACGCGGAGAATGAGACCACGCCACTTGACTCGATCATATGATCCAATGTCTGTCATCATGTTCCTCTGTAAGCTACCTACCGCTGTAGAAAACAACAATTACTTTCCAATAGGAATGCAATTCATTCTTTGTAGCTGCCCAACCGCGTGGGTTTTCTTCCCGTCTTCCGGTTTCCTCCCACTGCTAAAGACCCCTACGCGCAAACGAATTATTGAAATAAAATTTAAACAAATGTCTTCCGAAATGATCTAGTTTGTGTCGAGTGGACGTTAAATCCCATCTCTCTGTCTCTCAGCCTGTCTCTCCTGTAATTGTATCAATTTTATCCCAACACTGATCGAAATAAACAGGGTTGGGTTTACATCATAAGATATGTTATTGACTCACGTGGCGTAGGTTTCGACCCTCAGCTTGTACGTGACAACGATTAGGAGGGTCAGTCTTACCTTGGGTTCTTTCAACTGTTTTAGGCGAATTTTTAAAATAAAACAGATCCATATGTTAGTCCCGAAATGATCTAATGTTTGTCCAGTGTACATAACCCCGTCGACCCCTAACTGAAATGGGGTTTAAGGCCCTTCTGTTCAGCTTCCAATTGCCAAGGGATCTGTTACGGAACCTCGCTTTTTTGTCTCATCCGAACCAATAGACGGTTGCCATTGTTGGGCCCGCTGACAAGAATAAATCAGCCATAAAATAAAACAACGATATTTCTTGACCAACACCGGAGTCGAACCTGCGACATCCATACTAACGAGCGAGAGTCTTACTCACTGGGTACCCGTGGTTGCCAGTCAACTGCCATCGATTTATACCGTCGAGGATTAAAATAAGTATATCAATATTTTCACAGCTGTAGTCACGTTGATCTTTTACGAAGGTGGACCAGATGTGCATACATTTTTTAAAATTTAACTGACAAGTAAAATACACATTGTCGATGGCTTCGATACAGTAATAACAATATATTATTTAATGTCCCTATCTTTTTCTTTATTTTTCGTTCTCTTATTTCATTCGATTTTCCTTATTTTCTATTTAACACCCTTTCTTCTTATCTTCTTACCACCTTTAACTAAAACCGTAATATAGATAACCATTCTCATTTTGTTACATTGCCAGCTGATCATTTAAAATATATATTCATACCATCTTATCCTGGAAGCAGCTTTATATAAGCATTAAGTTGCTTGTTACTGTATCCAATTTATTCTTATTATTCCTTTCGTCGTTATATATAAGAATTCTGAATAGATACTTTTTTTAAAATCAATATCTTATTTTTGGACACGAAATTCCTCCCGAAACTCCACTGATATCACAAGACGGCTGCGATGACGTCATTCTCAGTTCCTAGTCCATATTACAATAGTGCCTGTCTACATTTTCAGTTGTGAATTTCTATTTTCATGTCTAGCTACCTGTCTGGTGTATCTAATGGAGGCGTCGGCTGTTTGTACCCATGGAACCATTAGAGAGCATGCTGATTGCAATAAATACTATAAATGTTACTGGGGCGTGGTATTCGAAGTGCTGTGTCCATATCCATTACGTTTCAACCCATCAATTGACGTTTGTGATTGGCCGGGAAACGTTTTATGTATACGAGATACCAACCTAACTTCACCAAGTTAGTATTACTATTACTCTTTTGACAGACCGCTGATTTTGGAGTATCATTACAAATTGATGAATAAATTCAACCATGATTATCAGTTAGCCTGGTGCCTGAAGTATTCAAATTTAGTTGATGGACATCCGGGTCACTTTGCGAAATGCCATATGGCGGCCATCTTTAAAAATGGCCTCCATTTTTACTCTGAAATTGAGCGCACCAAGGAAACTTCATAACTCGTCAACTGATTGACCTATTGATATGGAATATGACTCAAAATCTTCACAATGACTTCCTACATCTGCTGCTATATGATACATGCAGTTGAATGAATCATATATTTTCTAAATCAACAGGTTATTCCGAAAGGCAATATTTTGGCATTTATTTCAAGATTTATTACCATATCATGTTCAGAGTGATTTTAGCCAAATTATGTGTGAGGTCTTCGTAAGTTATTCATTTGGCATAAATATATACGCTCAGTGGTCACCTCTGTACATGTGTGGTGGCCGCAAACTCAACAAAAGTCTTGCGTAGACTGTCAATTTTAAAATGTTGAACGGCGGCGGGACAGGGTACCGGCTTAGTGAGAGTTTAACTCGGGGAATCACAATCGGAACGATAGTTGGGGACGGGTTGTTTCTGAGGCAAAATTTATTATTGAAGACGATTTTGAGATTATATCACGTTTATTTTCGGTTTGAATTTGTCCGAAATCCAAAATGGCCGCCAAAATTTGACGAAAATTGAATTTCTTGTTGGAATGGGTGAGTATCACACACAAAAAGAGTTGTGATATATCATAGATTGGATTTTCTTAGTCATTAAATTTAAAATTGATCTCAAAAATTAGTTCTCCCAAATCTAAGATGGCGGAAATTCAAAATGGCAGTCAATGTGTCGAGTTGATTAATTACCATAAATGATATATCTCTAGTTGGTTATGTAAATGTATATTTTATGTATATTACAGACGCCTGTGGCTCAAGTCCATGTGTTAATGGTGAGTGTTATGAAAGTAGTACGGCCATTAGGGGTTATAATTGTTCCTGTACAACTGGATTCAGCGGAGAAACATGTCAAACAAGTAAATATTTTAAACATGTTAATTACTATTGTTATCCGACGCCTACTCCTATATCGAGGGATCTTTTACGTGTTCAACAATATATACACGGTCCTCTTATTGTCGACTAAAAGTTTACTTTGCCTTGCCTAGACATCTGTCCTACAAAGAGGAAACCACGCCGGAAAACCCCGATGAATTGTCCAGGCCAAAGCAATGATCGTACTCCAAACCTACAGGTTAGCAAGTCAACGTCTTATTCACCGGGAGGTTAAGATAGCCTAGTGGTCTAGACTGCCGCGCTTCGACCTCTAGCTGGCCGGTCACCTCTGGCTTGCGGCTGTGGTTTTGATCCCCGGTGTGAGCGTATGTGGCATGGCGATAGGGGCGCCTTCTCAATCTCATGGGTTTCCTCCGGGCACTCCGGTTTCCTCCCACTGCTAAAGACCCCTACGCGCAAGCGAATTATTGAAATTTAAATGAAAGCATATGCTAGTCCCATATGTCGAGTGGACGTTAAACCCCATTTCTCTCTCTCTCTCTCTCTCTCTTCTCTCTCATTCACTGAGCCACCGTGGCTCACCACAGTAACATGTAAAAGAGTCGATATTCTTATCCGGAGAGAACGCGCAATAAATACTATCGGTGTATACTGGGATAACCAGACGCTAGAGATTGTCATTTGATTGAGACTTCTGGCTGTAAATTAGCGTGAAACAATTGAATGTTAATCAGTTATGCATTCATATAACATTATTACATGCGTTACTAATCATTTCTAGGACCCACACGTAAGCGATGTAGCTCCTTCAAGTAACTTGTATTCCATATAATTTATGGAAGATCAAACAGCTCTTTATTCAATGTTCTTAGTTCTAAATTCTAACACTGAATAAAGAGCTGTTTGGTCTTCCATATAATTGTCGTGTCATGTGTTATTCAAATAATAAATAATTGATTATGATTTTAGTTACATTTGATTTTATCGGTGATAAATGTTTAAGTAATCCATGTGTACGAGGAACTTGTACCACTGATAACATTACCTATACATGTACCTGTCCTCTTAACTATGGTGGCGATAGATGTCAGTTTTTCGGTAAGTTTGCGCATGTCACTATGCCCGGAATTACCGCCATATTTAAAAAAATGGTGTACTATACTATATTGTTACGTGGTTCTAATTCGTCTTACAGCTTTTTATACAAAACTAAGCAGACATTAAACTATATGTTAGTCCCGAAATGACTATGGTTCAATATAATGTAAAGATAATAGCAAGATGTATAAAAGTACAACGATGTAAGAATGATCAAACCCCTCGCGCTGTCGATGTTGTATGAATGTATAAAATTATTCATAGTCTCTGTAAACAAAACTTTATATTGACGCAAATACTCGAAACAAAATAATAAAATCGTAAAAAAACAACAGACATCTTCGTTTCTAGACGTTGGGTTAACTTTCTTTCAGGCAATACAACCTTTATATTGATTTTGTTTTTTGTTTCAGTTGGCTCCAATAAAAACTGTAACCCTAACCCCTGTAAGAACTCTGGCCAGTGCAGTGAATCAGCATTCAACAGTAACGGGTTCGTTTGCTCCTGTGTCGGTTCTTATACTGGACCTACTTGTGAGACTGTCAGTTCTTAATTATATTTATGAAACGTTTTAATTATACATTATGCAAGAGCTAAATCTACCTAGTGTAGATCTTACTTTAGGCCTCAAATACTATATAAACTATTAATTAGACATTACTATATTTACCCATACCATAATCAACCCTCGATGTCATCGCTTGCCTGTGATATTTAGTGGGTTGGAGTACATTATTTTAAAACAATGAATTAAAGCGATAACTGGATAATCGACACTTTGTTTTTATCGTACCAACTTTAGTTATGATGATCGAGACGAAAGCTAACATCTCAGTTCAGACTGAATTGTCAGCATATTCTATTAACGTTTTCTATTTTTGAACTATTAAAGTGAGAACCGTCAACTTTTAACCTAATCTCTCTTCATGTAACTGTTTAGAAAGTTGTAAACATTGTATAGACTTAAAGGGACAATAACATTCTTGCTGGCTTGGTAGCTCCAGAAAATAAATACTACCCTTATTCTAATTACTAGATGTTTAAGTGTCCTACCTGTTGTGTAAACTATCCATTATAACCTATTTTACTTGTCCAGAGGGTTCGAAAATATTTTAAAATCCAAGTCACATTTGAAAAGGTTTACGTTAGACTTTTCAAATCAATTGGTTGAATTTTTCCAATTTTTTAAAAATAAGTGTGTTAAGATGAAATTTATATCATCATTTAATTGGAATATTCTAAAATAATACGATTTGTTGACCAGAATGAAGATTGGGATATATTATTCAGTTACAACAAGAGTGTTATTGTGGCTTTAAGACAAAACGTGCATCATTGGGGATAAGATTTGAGTTAGATGTAAGATTGGGTTAGGGCCATGCAATCTGTTTTGAAGGAAATGTTACGTTGAATTGCAACTGCCAAGGGTTCTTTTAAGTGCACGGCAATATGTATACGGGGCTTGCTCGTACCATGCTAGCCTCTAAACGATGTTACTTGCCAGGCGTTATGTTTTCTATAACTTCTGTGGAAACGGGTGGATCGAGCCCAAGGCAGCATATCTTTAGCGGACGTAAATACGTAACGACCAACCTGGAAATACGTCATGATTGACCTATAGCTTGCGATTATCATTTAAAAGTGGTAGGTATGCCCAACGTTTATGTTTACTGCTTTGATATTGAATGAACGACGGTCAACATACAGCCCGTTAATGTATATATAGGACCGCCATCTTTTTGCGCTCAAACAATCATAGAAGGTAGGTTAGATGGTCGAATGGTTAGCACTGACGTGGTTTCGAATCCCCGGTTGTACGTGACAAGGAGTAGGGTCGCCTGTCCGTCCTCATGGGTTTTCTCCAGGTTCTCCTATTTCGTCCCACGACTGAAGACCCCTATGCGCAAAAGAATTATTGAAATAAGATTAAACCACGTGTAAGTCCCAAATTGACCTAGTTTGTGTCCAGTGGACGTTTAACCTAATTTCTCTCTCTCACTCTTTCTTTCTCTCTCTCTCTCTCTCTCTCTCTCTCTCAATCAATCACACAAACCACCAATGTTAGTGTTGATATAAATATAGTTCAGCCCTGAACGTAGGTCTCATCCCTGAACGTACAGAGCGACTTAAATGAGACCTACGTTCAAGGCCGAACTAAGGCTATTTTCTTTGAATGGTATTTAGTAATTGGAATATAAAACACACTATTTATGGATAACAATTACTATGGTTTATTTCACTGCGACGCAACGTTCAACAAGGTTTCACAAGTCGTTATCAAGCATTTAAAGGGACAATAACATTCTTGCTGGCTTGGTAGCTCCAGAAAATAAATAATACCCTTATTCTAAGTACTAGATGTTTAAGTGACCTACCTGTTGAGTAAATCATCCATTACATCCTATTTTACTTGTCCAGAGGGTTCGAAAATATTTTAAAATCTAAGTCACATCTGAAAAGGTTTACGTTAGACTTTTCAAATCAATTGGTTGAATTTTTCCAATTTTTTGAAATAAGTGTCTTAAGATGAAATTTATGTCATCATTTAATTGGAATATTCTAAAGTAATACGATTTGTTGACCAGAATGAAGATTGGGACATATTATTCCGTTACAACAAGAGTGTTATTGGGGCTTTAACACAAATAAATAAAATAAAAATCATATGGTTATATATATATATACAAGAGGAGAGTGAACCCTCCAATGGGGTGTAACTCGGCAAGCACGAGTAGTTGGATCTTTAAGTAACTCGACAAGCACGAGTAGTTGGGTCTTTAAGCAACTCGGCAAGCACGAGTAGTTGGGTCTTTAAGCAACTCGGCAAGCACGAGTAGTTGGGTCTTTAAGCAACTCGGCAAGCACGAGTAGTTGGGTCTTTAAGCAACTCGGCAAGCATGAGTAGTTGGGTCTTTAAGTAACTCGGCAAGCACGAGTAGTTGGGTCTTTAAGCAACTCGGCAAGCACGAGTAGTTGGGTCTTTAAGCAACTCGGCAAGCACGAGTAGTTGGGTCTTTAAGCAACTCGGCAAGCACGAGTAGTTGGGTCTTTAAGCAACTCGGCAAGCATGAGTAGTTGGGTCTTTAAGTAACTCGGCAAGCATGAGTAGTTGGGTCTTTAAGTAACTCGGCAAGCACGAGTAGTTGGGTCTTTAAGTAACTCGGCAAGCATATTCAAATATTCAAATCTTTCAAGAGAGAACCGTTTTTATTCGTTGAGATATTTTATTGTGCAATGGATTTTATTTAACGGGAGTTACTTTCAAAAACACAGGTATGTTTGTAATAACCAAAGTTAACTAGTTTGTTCATAATCGAAGAAATCCGTTTATTATTTAGCAGGACTCAAACAGTAGGTGACAACCAGCCACTCTAATAAAAGCGTCACAAAGCACTATTTATTTTTACAAAATGGGAATATTTCAGTATCAAAAACACTTTAACAATCAGAGGTATTCTTGAAATTACACAGTGTAAATATCTTGTGGAAACATGTTGTTTAAATTTTTATATCAATTTCCTGGCGAAATGAGGTGGGAAATAATTCATAGGATAAAAGGACAATGAAAAGGCTATTAATTAACATTTTATTGCTCTGTTATGTGCTACATTTTAAAAGATCACCACAAATAATAGATTTACATCCAAAATGTAAAACATTAAGCTACAACATATCCATTTTGGAGTGTGGACTCATTTAGAAAAAAATGTCATAGGATTACAGGTTTGGTCATTAAAAAAGTCTAAGAAAACCATGAAATCATATATGTAACTATTTGGTTCGTTCCCATATCGCCGACTCGCCGAGTTTCAGGGGTCGACGTTAAGGGGTTGAGTGACCAAGAACAATAGACCCAAGCTGAAGGATAAAACTTATTTAGCAGATATTTTTGGGAGCATTTATTTTTTAAAAAAAAAAACCCTTTAACACATAAGACATAATTTTAACTTTTGCACGCATGAAGTGTCCAATATAGTCCAAAAATTCTAACAAATTCATTGTTCCTTGTTCATATCTATGTTTCGAATCTTCAGTCTTCCTGTTGATATCGATGTATTTTTCTTTATTCTTTTTAGATGGTTGTCTCAGGCCACAGGGGGTTGGGATGGCCTAATGGTCTAGAGTGCCGCGCTTCGAACTCAAGCTGGCCGGTCATCTCTGGCTTGCGGCTGTGGTTTCGAGCCCAGGTGTGAGCGTACGTGGCATGCAGATAGGGGCGCCTTCTCAACCAACGTGGATTTCCTCCGGGCACTCCGGTTTCCTCCCACTGCTAAAGACCCCTCCCTACGCGCAGGCGAATTATTGAAATAAAATTAAACCATATATTAGTCCCGAAATGACCTAGTTTGTGTTGAGTGGACGTTAAACCCCATTTCTCGCTCTCTCTCTCTCTCTCTCTCTGTCTCAGACCACATGAAATCTGCAATAACTGAATTTCAATCGTCTTTTGCTCTTCTTGCAAAAATGCCATCACTTCAAAAATATTAGGATGAGCTTCTCCAATTATTTTTTTAGACATCCATGCCATCCCGCTAAGGAGTTGTTGGTTCTTCGCGTAGTTTGGTTGTGGTTCCATTGTATCTGTGTAAATTGTCCGTCTAACTATTGCGTAACCATATAGTCTGCCAGTTGTCAATATTTCTCAATATCTGAGTTTTGGTAAATATTCATGATTTTGAGGCGGAAGGATAACGGAGTTATGAGGTTGGCTACGGTGATATGGACGGCAACTAGTTACATGTTTTTAGTATGCTTCTTAAGGTTTGTTTATCTCACATTTTGGTGGCCAACCTCATACAAATTTAGTGCAAAGACATGGCCATTTGTTCCTCTGCTTGTAGTGACAAGCATTCAGCCCAACGAAAATTTGGGGAAAAGTTAAATGTGGGCAAAGAGTCGAGAATTAACATTGAAGTGAATGGGGAAATTCACAAAATTAATCGGATGCATTTCTTAAAAACAGAATTCACTTTTAAAACTTGATATTATTTTTGATATTGTATTTGAAAAGTGATTTCAAAATTTGGAAGTATGGTTGTTCATATATATATAGCGAGAGTAGATTTATTCAGGGTAAACAGTTGGTTGTGTGGATAAACTTTTAGAGTTACTTCCCTTTCACGGCAGAAATAAATGAAATGAAACGGGGTTTAACGTCCTCATGTTCTGCTCCTACCTGACCAAGACGACCATACACCATTTAGAGTTCAATTAGGGACATTTGGCCTGGACAGCGGCGCTATGACGTACATTTATTTTGAATTCCAACTGTCAAAGGTTCTTTCGGGTTTTCGTCCCATCCGAACAACTAGACAGCTGTCTTTTTGTGAAGAGTGTCGCTCCAAAATAAATAGTTCCCTGTCCAAAGATGGAAGTGGTAGAAATGTTCTGTCCATAGCTGAAGTATATTATCCTCGCCTCATTTGTCCTAGCATTTTTCTTTCTTTTATTCCTTTGTTTCTGAATTCCCAAGTCCAAGGAATATATCGAGACAAGATTGGAAGAACGGACTGTCAGATTTATGGGTCCTTAACTGGGGATCGATCAGAACAATTGAATAACGGCCATACTGCGGAGCGATCGGAATAAGGGGGTGGGGCGTTTGTTGATGTGCATGTATTCAGGGGCGGGGCATGTTAATCTCAAAAGTGGCATCATAATGGCATACCCATGCACCTACTCATTCCTTCATGCATGCTTTTGGGCAAGAGGATGTCACGTTATGCTCCTTCTGTGGCAGAGAGCGTTCAACCCAACGAATATTCGGGGAAAAGTTACAGCCGGTCTAAGAGATGTAAAACTACAGACAACAGAATATCAGCATAGTTGATAGACCTTTATTGAGAACATAGGCATACTCCGGGAGTAGCGCCATTCCAAATCTTTTGAAACTAACAGTTAGCTCTGGCTTATAAAGCATACGACCATTACGAAAAATGGTACAAGAGATTAACTTATTTGGTATTGTTTATTTATGAGATTATAGTAACTCCCGAGTGTTAAACACATAGATCATGTATAACCTATAAAGAACATATTGTGTAAATAAGATGTTTAATGAGATCGTGTCTTCTGTCAAAACGAACAGAGGTCATTCGTTGTGTAGCCAGTAAATAACATATTGAACATATTAGATGTTTTAATAAATCCGTGCCTAGCAGAAGTTGTATAGAGTTGAACACGTCAAATATAATATAATATCAAATCTATGTATAGATCACTTTGTCACATATGATGTCTTGTCCATATATTTGTTTTTGTGTAACTGTGTGTGGTGCAGTCCTCCTGCACTTACTATTGAGTATTATTATCCTCGTCTCATTTGTCATAATGATCTTTCTTTTTTCTTTTTTTATTTGCATTCTCTAATGCAACTTATTTGATCATTCCAAAACTGATATTATAAGATGAAGGAAGAGTGGAAGTACATGCTGATATGAGAGAGAGAAAGAGAGGGGGAGAGGGAGAGAGAGAGAGAGGGCGGTAGGGTTTAACGTCCACGACACAAACTAGATAATTTCGGAACTAACATATGGTTCAATTTTATTTCAATAAAACCCACGAGGTTGGTCAGGGGACCCTTCACCTTGCCACGTCTAACCACACCAAGCCAGTTGACTCATTGACATACCTTATGCTAACCCCAGTGTAAGTGAGATTTAATCTTGACAATGTAGGTTGTGAGAAACGTCGCCCAGTCATTCTTTCATAATAGGTTATTTAATACGTATGTCAAATCCATAGACACGATAAAGCATTTTGGTGAACAAGTACTCCTGAATTATTGGCGAATTCAAATATAATTATCAGTTGTTCTTAGAAATGCCCTAACATTATTGCACATTTGTGAAGTAAAGTAGTGTCAGATGATTTATGAAGTAAAGAAGTGTCACATGAATTGTGAAGTAAAGTAGTGTCACATGAGTTGTGTAAACCGTTACATCTTCATCTTTATGAGTCTGGAATGATAGCTTGGAGTAGATTTCTGGGAACCATGTTATAACGTTGTATTTCACTGTGAAGGGTTAGGGTTAGTACGAGGTTAATACGGTGTATTTCATTATAATGCACGAACCTAAACGAAAGCCGCGGCGACTCAGTGAGTAAGACGTTGTTCGATCACTCGTGATTTTTGGTGTGGTTCGCCCTTTACCGAGGGCTTGACAAGGACCAGCGTATAGTTGTTCGGATAGGTGAAAGGTCGAGGTCCCGTATAGACAATGTCGGGCACATAAAAGATGGCTTGGTAGTTGGAATTCGATGTAAGAGAATGCCGTAGTTTGTCCCATAGCACATGATACGCCTGTCTTCGTTAGCAGACAGATGAGTAGGACGCTAAATTCCATTTCATTTCATTTTTCTTAAATTCGATTTAGACAAATCGTGTCAGTTAAATACCCATTCGCACGATGGTTTACAGCTACATATGTTTTCATAAAGAATAAAATGAATTGGGTGAAAGCTTGTTTGCCGGGACAGCCTCTCCCCCCCCCATCCGTTGAGGGCGACTGACAAACACAACAACTTCACAAAATAAACAACAAAATACGGATGATAGCATAGGGGTGACTGACAAACACAGCAACATTAGGTTAACAAAATAAACAACAAACAAAGGACAAATCGTTTAATTTTCAATCTGGGCTACAATTTGAAGGAATACAGATGAATATATTGACTTGTCCCATATATTTAGATCAATGTATTGTTGGCTTAGAATTATAATTTATAAAGAAAGAACTAAATAGCATTCAATTATTAAATTCGTTAAATATTATACAATATAGTTTAGCGTATAAATGTTTATGCTGACAACGTGATTCACCACATTTAAATGCTGAAAATACAAAACATGGTTATGATATTATCAATAAACAATGGAGATAACTGCGTAAATATTTCAATTATCTGCAAATTATCAAATATTCGGTGCAGTAATTAAACTGGTGTGCTACTATTTGACGATGTTCTAGGCCGTCTTCATAATATTGGGTAGTATTTGTAACTATTTGACGATATTCTAGGCCGTCTTCATAATATTGGTTAGTATTTTGTAACTATTTGGTAGTATTGGGTTCTTATTTGCTCTTTCGGTTACCGCATTAGAAGTACATTTCCCGCAATTTATCTCACGATTTTGTGAACAAATTCAAAATGAAATTTAATGGGGTTTAACGCCTTACTCTTCTGTACCTACTCTGATATCGAATTCTAACTGCCAAGGGATCTTTTACGTGCACGCCAATGTGTACACGGAACCTCGGTTTCTCGTCTCATCCGAACGACTAGACACCTGTCCATGTCAGGCCCTCCGTTCTGCATCACTGACAAGGGGAACATTCTCGACCAATGCATGGATCGAACACCCGACCTCCAGCGCCTTACCCACTTAGCCACGTGATCCCCCGTGAACAAATTCAATAAGTAATATGCACATTTTGGTGCAATATGTTGTAATATTGGGTAGTATGTGGTGATATTGGGGTGATATTGGCGGTAGTATATGGTAGATCGTCCCCCCTCCCAAAACTTCTATGGATAACCTTGAACCTTTAGCATTTTCTCGCGTCACGTCTTTATTGCACGGTTCATCAGAGTTGAAATTGTAGCCGATGTAACATTATAGGGGTGATTGGAGTTAAAATGAATATATTAATCGCTTAATAATAGACAGTGTAACCATGGTAAACGCTTTTAACTTGTTGTTTGTTGTCATGCCGACGGATGCTCGAGTCATCTGGCATATTTAAATATTCAAATCGGGTTATATTGATAGATGATTATAAATGGAATAGTGATTATTTACCTGCACAGGATCCGTCGATACATGGTGAACAAGGCCAATCATTTTTACATGACTCTGTAAAAAGAGTAAAATATAAATACCATGCTGGCTCGTTATTCGGGATTCGCCAATAACGAATAACGAATAACGAGCCAGCACGTTTTTCGGGATTCGGGACTCGACACTAAAAAGAGCGGTCTACCTTCCATGCGACCATTTCCTCGATACCTCCCAAACTAAGGGTAAATGAACGTCGTGTGGCCGACTAGCACGGAGACAGCAGTATCTGCAGCGAGTACGGTGCTGACTGGTTTGTTGGAGTGCACGGGGCAATACATGAACGTTGGGTGACCGACTAGCAAGGAGACGACCGTTTTTTTATGCGATCAGGGCACTTTATTCGGGATTCGCCACTAATAACTGAACGTTCTATCTTAAGAGCCAGCACGTTATTCGGGATTCGGGATTCGCCACTAAAGCAGACCGACTTACGGGGCATCCGATCATTTCCTCGCTACCCCCGACCGTAGTTAGGTGACCGACTAACAACTAGATGACCATTTGTCCAGCGAACAGCGCGTTGACTAGTTTGTCGGCGTGCTCTGGGCTGTCACTCTCTCTCAGTGTTTCTTTTCACCGGGGTACAATCTGTGTGAGCAGCCAGTGTTTCTTTTCACCAGCGATCACGATGGGTAAGAGAGAGAGAGAGAAATGGGGTTTAACGTCCACTCAACACAAACTAGGTCATTTCGGGACTAACATATGGTTCAACGTTATTTCAATAATTTGCTTGCGCGTAGGGGTCTTAATCAGTGAGAGGAAACCATTCGGCCATGAAGAAAGGGAGATCCTGTTTGTTAATAGTACATGTTGTTATTACATTGTACTCTTTTTAATACTAAAATAAAAAGTCAACACTTTATGTTTGTTTGTTTTACAGGGGTGTTAAATAGGTCACCTTGACTATCTCTAGGTGGATGTGTGCTGAAAACTTTCATTAAATATAGTAGTCCTTTATTTTATGAATATATGTGATGGGCGTTTACAATAAGATTTAACAGATAGTATGCACGTTTAGATATACAGATCTAACAGATAGTTTAAAATCTTTATTCAAATTTATAAGTGCAAATCAACAGAAAATAAATTCTTTTGAATTTTGAACCACAAATAGCATAAATTTCTGCTTTATTTTATGACATGCACTGAATTGCCTTTATTTGGAGAGTTTAAAGGTCTACAAACAGCAAAATAATAACGAATCATACGCACACCAAAGTTGTTGAAGTTCATTGATTCGTGAACATTAAAGGAGCTAAACCGCTAATTTTCTGGACCTAGAAACGCATATAATAATGTAATATGTATGTATATAAACTGATTTACATTCAATCGTTTCTGGTTTTACTGTAATTTCTAATCGGGTATGTTTGGCGAAATACACCAGAAGTCTCAATTAAATGGCAATCTCTAGCGTCTATTTTTTCCAGGCTACACCGATAGTATTTATTGTGCATGCTCGTTTGACGTGACTTGTGGCGTCACCGTTTGACGTGACTTGTGTAAAATGTCTAGCCTCATTCTTCGAGTTCCTTAAATTGTTCCAAATGGCGCTGAAACGCATTATGGAACACGATTCGTGTACCAATGGTAAAACGTTTATTTTGTCTTAAATATTGGATATCAGAAGCCCATCTTTTCCTGGTAAGATCACAACACCAATGTTGATTTAAACTGGAAATAAATTCGTGTTTTCAATGTCGAAGACTTTTGATGATATTGCGTTAGAGACTGAGCTACTTTAAATCAAGTTGACAATAGGAATTATACCCACACTGTAGCTGTATATAACATGAACAGCTATGTATATTTATAGTTTTCACATGCACCATGAGCATGTTTTGTGGATCGGTGGATTTAATTTATTATTATTAAATTGTTTACTTCAATCACAAAATCTCCTCATTCATGACATCTGAAATGCTTGAATAACGAAATGATAAGCGAATAACAAACAGTTCGTTATTTAATGTTCGCTTCTTGAATAATGAACTGGATTGTTTTGTGGCTGGAAGCCAGTTTTCAACGTTTTTTGTTGCTGTGCGATACATGACATCTTATCATTCTAGTAGATGTCTTTCTAGGCGTACGCTCCACCCCATCCCCATTCCACCAATTTTCGAGCAATCTCGCTTTTCGGGCAGATGGGTGAAGTGAAAACAAAAATAAAGTGCCCGCAATCTAGACCACGAATTTGTACTGAATTGACTATAGATTAAAACATTTTGTCTGGAGCCACTCTACTTTGTGCCACATTTTTCGGGCATTGATTATTATTTATGAATGCAGTTGCAGCAGTCTTATTGGGTGATTGGAATTCAGTTCGGCATAGGGTGAGATTTCGGTTGCAAATTCTGAAGTTGCTTACAGGAATAGCAGAAACACGCATTTACAGCGGGTAAATCTTCAAAATTTTCTAGGGGATCTCGGGGCCCCTATACCCCCTTATTTGGAATTCAGGTAAATCACTTCAGGCAGGCTATATTGGAAAACGCGTTTGCAGCAGTTAGATTTCCTCCCGACTGTCCAATCTCCGCAAAAGATTAATTGTTGGTTGATTCAGCCACCTAAGTTCGGCTATATTAGCCAGCTTTGAAGTTGCTCTATTGACGTTCTGGAATAGTTCAGCTTTGGGCGTATGTCTCATTACACTCGCCTAAGCCTATCCATGAGAAATGTGACACTCTGAAGATATCTCGTCCACATTTATTCTACGATCGGACATGATTAAGCCCTGGACCCGTGCAACCATCATCTGTAATGGCTTCAACAGGCCTTCCTGAAGTCGGGTCACCGTCCAGGGTGCTGAGATCCCGCTTAAAATTAGCTTCCTGCCCACATACATTGGTCATACGTGTATGTATTGCGGTCGCATTCACTCTTCTTTTGTGAAAAACTTGATAACTTAGACCTTTCCATGATTACAGGATGGTACCTGTGTTCAACAGGCTGTAAATCTTAAGTAAATGACCTGGAAGTGTTGTGTATGTCTGTAAACGGTCGTCAGATGGCCTATCTCAATAATGACATCAACGATGATGTCTTTAGGGATGTATCTATGAACTTATTGACTTCCCCTCGTGTATGCTATGCAAGGTGTTTTACGGTGCAATTTTGCCCTGGCAGCCACATTACATTCCCACTGTAACATGTTATTTACCTACATGTGACGTCAATGTTTTACCCATCCGAAGGACTATGCGATGTCCAGTTCCAGGACCACCGACACCCACATGTTACCATCGCGGACCACTTCGAAAAATCCAAATAGACTTTCTCGGCCAGCACCATTATCGAACCGGTGACCTCCTTGTTAGCAAGCCAAAGTTTCACCCATTGAACTATGGCGGTATATTAGTGCCAAAACTCTAACATGCTTTCGTCTAATTTCTTACTTCTATTCATGTAATTTCTAACCTCCATTCATGTAACTTCTAACTTCTATTCATGTAATTTCTAAATTAAGACAATGTATAATTCAACTTCTTTATTTGTTCAGTGTAAATATCAATTCTATTTCATCTTATTTCTAATATTGGGGCGAAAAATGTCTACTTCATTGTGGTGTTACATGTTAAGCATGAACGGCAAACAAATTTAGAATTTTGATACATCTACCTAGCAACCATCATTATGACATCGTTTGGTGTCGCCACCGTGTGCTCAGTTTGGGAATTGAGCAACTGATCGGGACCATTCTATTGATACAAACGACTCCCTCTTCGTCAGATTGAGTGGCTTGCCTGAGTGTTAAAATTGAAAACAACATCGGGAGAGAGAGATGGGGACATGGGGTTTAACATCAACTCGACACCAACCAGGTCATTTCGGTATTAACACCGTTCAATTGTATTTCAATAATTCGCTTGCGCGTAGGAGTGTTTAGCAGTGGGAGGAAACCGGAGGACCCGGAGAAAACCCACGAGGTTGGAAAGGCGGCTCTGCTCCATGTCACGTAAAAACGGGAAATCGAAACCACGCCAGTTTATTCAATGACAGACCTTATGTTACAGCGTGCACGTGCTAACCATTCGGCCATCCTACCCTCTAAGCAACATTGAACGTGATATAAATGTATGGTTTGCAAATATTATTTCGAATACCGTGGCTAAGTGGGTAAGACGCAGGCTCGCTAGGCTGTGGGTCGGGAGTTCGATCCCTGCATTGGTCGAAAAAAGTTCATCCAGATTTTCTGGCATGGTTCCCCCTTATTAGTGTCTTGTCGTTCCGATGGGATGAAAACCCGAGGTTCCATGTACATGTTGGCGTGCACGTAAAAGATCCCGTGACCGTTAGACTTCGATATAAGTCCACGTCGTAGATCCGCTCTCCGGGCAATATTTCCCTAAAGCACACTGTATGGCGTATGTCCGTCTCCATTAGCCCGGTTCGGAACAAAACAGTAGGGCGTTAAACCCTCTTTCATTTCATTTCATTTTCTATTTCAAATATAAGCTAAACGGGATTTGGAGAATTTTATTTTATTTTTTTTTACAGTTGAGCCAATAATTAATATCTATATGCAGTTGGTCTATATTAACACAGGGTATAAATGTTATGGATAGGCCTACACAGATACTGAGTTTAATACTAAGTGACCTCTCTCTCTCTCTCTCAGCACTCCTTCCAACCTTCAACCAAACGAAGAATGGGTCGTTTATACCAATTATGGTCCCGATCAGGTGCGCAATCATCCAATTGAGCACACAGTGGCGACACCAAACGATGTCATAATGATGGTTGCTAGGTAGAAGTATCAAAATTCTAAATTTGTTTGCCGTTCATGCTTAACATGTAATACCACAATGAGGTTAGAAATTAGACGATAGCATGTTAGAATTACATGAATGGAGGTTAGAAATTAGACGATAGCATGTTAGAATTTTGGCACTAATATACCGCCATATTGAACCACCCTGACTCTTAATTGAATTACAAGAAATACGCCTCATCATCAATTATCTCCTCACTTATGCACAAACAATCCCTTTTTGGTATTCGAGCTTGAATAACGATTAACGAGACAAGACGTGTTTCGTTATTTTGGATTAAAATTTGATAACGAATGAGACAGGAAGTGTTTCGTTACTTGGGATTCAAATTTAAATAACTAATAACGAGATAGAAAGCGTTTCCTTATTCGGAATTCAAATAGAATTATTTCAATCAATAAAAACAGTTTACTTCACAAATTCGCAATAATATTATGACATTTCTAAGAACAACTGATAATTATATTTGAATTCGCCAATTATTCAGGAGTACTTGCTGACCGATATGTTTGATCGTGTCAATGGATATGACATACATATTAAATAACCTATTATGAAAGAATGACTGGGCGACGTTTCTCACAACCTACATTGTCAAGATTAAATCGCACTTACACTGGGGTTAGTTCGTGCACGCTGTAGCATATGGTATGTCAATGAGTCAACTGACGTGGTTTGGTTAGACGTGACAAGGAGTATGGTCTCTTGTCCAACCTCGTGGATTGAAATAAAATTGAACCATATGTTAGTTCCGAAATTATCTAGTTTGTGTCGAGTGGACGTTAAACCCATCTCTCTATCTCCCCCTCCCATCTCTCTCCCCCTCCCTCTCTCTCTCTCACACACATATCCTACTCTGTAATATGTAAGTCAATTCGCCTGACGCAGTGCCTGGGTCTCCTCCGAGACAATTTGAATAATCGAGTGTCAATGGTGTCAGATTCATGACACCATCATATAGCTCAAAGTTAGACGTTTCATAGAAACCCTTTCCCCTAACCCTAACCCTAGCCCAACCCATACGGGATTGTTATCCTGTTGTTGGGATAGCTGAACCCATCACGGCTTTACCCTCCATTTGTAGGTTGGCCTCCAGTTGTTGGTTCTTTTCCAATCCAAATTTGGATCAATAAATCTTTTTACTTTACAGGCGTTTTAAGTGTCAAATTCCGTGACAAATATTCGTATTATCAGAGTACGCTAGAGGATCTGTAAACCTCTGTTCTTTACTTAGAAACCTGCATTTCAACAAAAGCGCCGCCACCTATTCTTTGAGACTGTTCAGCTGTTAACTGTCTAGAAATATCTCATCGCATTATTCCGCAGTATGACAGTCATAGCATAAAATGCCGTTATTCAGATGTTCGGCCAGATCTCCAGTTAACGATCCATAATAGCACGTACTTCAAAGCTTCTTTCATCTAATTATTTCAGTTTTGGAATGATCATATTAGTTGGATTAGAAAATGCAAATAAAAAAAAAAGAAGTAAGAAAGATTATTGTGACAAATGAGAAGAAGATGATAATACTCTATCACTTCCATCTTTTGAACCCGGAAATACTCACCTTAGAGTGACACTCTTCGGAAAAAGACAACGTATAGTCTTTCGTATGGGACGAAAACAGGTCATATGTACATATTGGCTTACATTACAAGAAACTTTAACAGGTGGAATTCGATATGAGTAGGTCGTAGCGTCACTGTCCGAATCTGTCCAAAATTAGCCAAGATGTTGCGGAACAGGAAAATGTTAACACCCCCTCCCCCATGTCATTACTTGGGAAAATTCCAGTCACCAGTTGATTACACAAATAATCTACAGATCTTTCAAATAATAAGTAAATTAGCAACTCCTTCACTATACAGTAATTGCAGACGAATATTAGTGCCGTATTGATGGTCTGAAATTGCAGGGAAGTGCGTTTTCGGTCGCCTAATTTTCATAAATATCAAAAATCATAAAACATTCTGCTACTAAATCTTGCGCTCTCGACCCATACCAACAGCTCTTTTAAAGGAGTGTCTTGCTGCAACCATATTCATCATAACTGGCATCATCAACTCTTCTATTTTAGAGAATACCGTGCCTGATGTGTTTAAGGGTGCCCTTGTTTTCCCATTGATCAAAAAAAACAAGCTTACGGAAAAAGCTCTACTCCGTGTCCACAATGAATGCATCCTGTTGATCCTGCAAGATTCATCAGCAGCATTCGACACCGTTCATCACGATATCCTCATATCAAGATTAGAATGTGACTTTGGAATCCAAACTAATGCTCTGAAACTCATAGAATCTTATATAAAGGTCGTAATCAAAGTATTATAGTTAATGGTGTATCATCATCTAAAATGCCTTTAAATTGTGGTGTCCCACAGGGATCCGTATTAGGACCGATTTTATTCAGTCTATACACTTCTTCCCTTGGCGTAATCGTTAGAAAATATGGCCTTTCATTTCATCTATATGCTGACGATTCACAACTTTACATTCCCTTCAAACCTCTGCAGGATGACCACTTCCATATTTCAAAATCAATTTTGGAACAGTGCATATTAGAAATAGAGTGCTGGATGAGTCAAAACTGACGATAAGGCCGAATGCTTGCTTATTGGATCGAACAAAAATTTAGAGAAATTGGATAATAGCCCAAGTATTAAAGTTGGTGATAGTGTCATCTGTCCCTTTAGGTCGGCTCGGAATATTGGGATAATTTTTGATTCTTACCTGTTTATGGGGAGCCATATAAATCATGTATGTTAAATAGGATACTTTAATTTGCGAAATATTGGAAAACTGAAACCGAATGTGTCTGTAGATTGTGTGAAAACTCTTGTTAATGCATTAGTGACTTCTCGCATTGATAACACGAACTCTTTATTACTTGTATATGGTATCCCTACTAAATATATTGATAAACTACAAAAATTACAAAATTCTGCAGCTAGACTTATTACTGGTGCTTCTTATAGAGAACATATAGCCCCAATCCTTTATAATTTATACTGGCTCCCGGTTCAATCTAGAATAACCTATTTGTGCACCAAAATTATGGAATAAACTCCCACGCAGTATACGCAATTGTAATTCACTCCCTGTTTTTAAAACCAAACTCAAAACCCTTCTTTTTACACTTTATAACTTTATCTTCATCACTACATATCTTCATTTTTATTTATATATTTACATGATTATTTTACAGTTTACAACTTTATCTACCTCATTAAATATTACTGGTTTTATTTATATTTTAACTTCTATATTTCTATTTTTAAACGAACTACATATTTTTAAAACTCTGTCTATATTCTATATTGATATTGTGATTTTATCCGTTGTGTTATGGTATTTTTATTGTAAAGCGCATCTCAACATGTTTATCATCAACGGAGCGCTATATAAATACATGTAATAATATTAATTATAATAGATTAGCTCGGAGACATGCCTCTACCCTCTCCGACAAATCAAATCAGCCATTTCATTTTTGCCCCCGCTCCAAAATAGTCTGGTAGGGACACGGTAGGATTTCGGTTCGAACGTTACATAAACGAGGTCTGTTCTGTACGCGCTTTTCGTCTGTTGTATGGAAATAGTTCAATTCACTGATATTTTACCGACTTTAAAATTTTGGTAAATACTGAACCTATTTGAATTAAAGATTAAGCTTATGTAACGTAATATTTTTATAACCCTTAGTATGCTTATTGTAGATAACATTGGTTATGTTTTTTTGTTGTGCAACTAATTTTTATTTCTGAAGAAACAAACTTATTCAAGCATAAATGTTGACTGCACTGAGTGGTGCTCGTTTTTGTTTGTTTAAAATTTGTTTTTGTATTTTCTTTTAAAACTAAGATTATTTATTTAGATATTACCCTCTTTCTTCTTTAGAAATGTATTGCACGTCTTTTTTTCTTTAGAAATAAAATTTCCCAAATTATAGCTGTAGTTGCTTTAAGTTATTTGAAGATCTGAATTGGTCATTTGTATTATATTCAATGTCTTATATAAAGCCGTTTAAAGTTAGAGAATTCATGCATTTCACCCGAAGAGACAGTGAGACGGAGAGAGACAATCAAGGAATCCGCCAACAATGAAGCTGAATATGGATTTCAGTTTACTTCTCATCGCTCTGGTTGTCATGTGAGTAAAATATAAAATCATATACTGTACGTGTTAGATTCCCGTGTGATACCCCCTTGTAAGTGGCGCTGGACGGAAGATATGGCAAAGAGCAATGCATAGTCAATCGGGTGGGACGCAAAAAACGGAGCGACGTGAAGTTTGTGGTTCGCTATTCATCAGCAATTATAATAAAGCCACTTTTATAGGGAATATGCCGGGAGTGGTTTCATTATAGGGAATACACCGGGAGTGGTTTCATTATAGGGATTACACCGGGAGTGGTTTCATTATATGGAATACACCGAGGTGGTTTCTTTATAGGGAATACACCGGGAGTGGTTTCATTATAGGAAATACACCGAGAGTTGTTTCTTTATAGGGAATACACGGGATGTGGGGTCTTTATAGGGAATACACGGGATGTGGTGTCTTTATAGGGAATACATCTATTTCTTTATTGGAGATACAGGAATGCAATGCCTGTTGAAGCCTCGATTTTACCTGCACTCGCTTCGGCTATTTTTTTCAACAATTCGTAATGTCAGACAATCTTACCTCTACCATTTCACACAGATATGATTTTTCTTCAATCTAGTCGTTTTGATTTGCATAAAATACTCCCCACAAAACGATATCATAGCCAGGTAAAATCGAGGCATTGCATTCCTTTGGTTAAAGATGCATTATGGGAGATTAGATAAAGAGTGGGTATTTCGCACTATAATAGTTAAAAAGGAGATAATGTAAAAGGAAATTTGCTGAAAATTTCAATCACATTTATCCACTTTGAACAGAGATTTTAGCTAATGGAATTTCGAGCATAGCCCCGACCATCATTACTAAAGTCGGTACGATAAAAAAATAGTCTCGATTATCCATTTTTTGATTTAATTATAAATGGACGTTAAGCAGCAAATATGATTGTAATCCAGTAAATATCGCAGGCTAGCCAAGCCATCGAGAGTTGATTATGGTCTGGATAAGTTAATTAATGTCGTATTAATAATTTAGATAACATTTCAGGCCTAAAGAAAGGCGTGCAATTGGAAAATTTAGCTCTTGCATAATGTATGTTTAATAAAACTCAGAAGTAGTACATCCATACATGTATATGTGTTCTTATATTTATTGAAATCTATTTCTTTCTATTATGACTCTACATTCTTACAATAGTGTATATTTTTTGTTTATTTACAGATTGGGCTGCCACATAGGTGAGTTATCTAGGTCACATTCATTGTTAAAATAGCCTTCAACTTTTCTGGCTGAGTGTGTAAGGCACTGGCTCGCTTACGAATGGTGTTTGAAAGGAATTTAAATAAAATGGGGTTTAACGTCCTACTGTTCGGCTCCTTAACTGGACTAATGAAGAAATGCATACGCCATACAGTATGCTTTGAGGGAAATTTTGCCCGAACAGCGGCACTACAGCTTACTCTTATATCGAATTCCAACATTCAAGGGATCACGCCGATGTGTACACGGAACTTCGTTTTTTGTACCTTCAGAAGGACTAGACAGCTCCGACCTGTATCAATGAGAAGTGGGAAGCACACCGGAAAATCTGGATGAACTTTCTCGGCCAATGCAGGGATCGACGAATGGCGTTTAGGAACGACAAACTGTCTTCGCGTGTGTACGTTGGCCTATACGTATTTCTGGATGAGTGGTCAAGACTCGCTAAGGAACGGCATTTAGGGATGAAAACGCTGAGGTCCCGCGTGTGCGTTGGCTTACTCGCAAAATAACCCCTGACCGTTGGAATTCGAAATAAGTCGTCCTACCAAACTGCTCCCTAATAGCACATTGTATGACGTCTGCTCGTATTGATTAGACGAGATCAGTAGGACGTTAAACCCCATTCCATTTCATATGTTTATTATTACAGTCCAATCAGTGATCACCGGGGGTGCAACATGTGACGACACAATGTCTTTCTATGCTGATGGTGTCCTCTATACCAATCAAAACGATAATAGATGGCGACGACAGTCACCTGTCAGTATTCCTGATGATACACAAGTTGTTGCCATTAAATGTGTAAATATCAGAGGAATTGGTGGCATCAAGATGGCATTGAGTGACGGTACTAAATCAGACTCGTCTTGGAAATGTTCTGCTGCATTTGAAGATAACTGGAATAAAGTCGGGTGAGTCCAACTTAAAAAAAAATATCACAAGTTAGGTGTGTCCAACATAAAACACAAGTCGAGTAAGTCCAACACAAGTTGGGTGAGTCCAACTTAAAGCACAAGTCGGGTGAGTCCAACTTAAACCACAAGTTGAGTGAGTCCAACATAAAACACAAGTCCAATGAGTTCAATGTAAGGCATTATCAATTAGCTTTTAGCATGGTTACGAAACTCCGTGGCAGAGGTGGGGGTGCAAGAAATTCATTAAAGGGTCAATCCTGGTTATATTTTATAAAAACAATGTGTATGTGAAATTTACCTTTCGATATCAAGTACCTCACATGGTTCATTCATAGACGTCTAAATGAGCGGCAATTGATTATCAGGTCACTCAAAGAAGAAATTGGCCCGAAATCTTAAAAGGGTAACGTTGAAATTTTGGGACAAGGTAAATACGCCATTCCTCTATATTTTGGCGCTTAAATTTCATTCATACTCGGACTTTTGTTTTTGAGACTCTGTTCAAATTGGGATAGTTCCTTTAAGGAGGGCCTGATAGAGAATTACGACCAGTTTTCGCGTGGGACCCAAAATCGAGATTCCGTGTTTACATTGGTGAGCACAAAACAGAACCCCCGACATATGTGAACGTGAGAGAGAGAGAGAGAGAGAGAGAGAGACATGGTGTTTATCGTCCACTCGACACAAACTAGGTCATTCTGGGACTAACATATGGTTTGATTTTATTTCAATAATTGGCTTGCGCGTAGGGGTCTTTAGCAGTGGGGGAAACCGGAGTACCCGGAGAAAACACACGAGGCTGGATGCCCGTCAATGATTCCCTGGCCGGTGTGCACGTAAAAGATGCAGTGACAGATGAAATTCGGTGAAAAGTGGGTTGAAATTGAAATCCTGCTGTCCGGGCAAATGTCCTCTCATATCACACACCACGTGGTATGGTTTATTTTTCCCGATTGATGCAGAAACGGAAGGCGCTAAAGTCCGTTTAATTTTAGGTCGCAGGAGGTAGCAGGGAACCGGCCCGGGCTCCCGTGTCGGAGCGGCCCATTTTACTGACCGCGGAGCCCGGACGGGGGGTCCGGTGGCTCTCCCCGGGAAAATTTTGAAAAAGAACGCCAAATATGTGATTTTGGTGACATATTTGATTATAATCTCTGTCAAATAAGAGACGAATTGGACAAAATTATTTTTTTCATTTTCGTTACGTTGTCGGAAACAGGACTGCATCTTCTCTCTTCTAGATTTAACGACGCTGCCTGGGCAAATGCTGTAGTACCTCCCTACAACACTGTAAAAACCAAACCGGAATCTCTAAATTGTAAAGCTGACTGGATGTGGACAAGTGGTTATCGAAAGGGACAGGATACAACAGTCTATTGTAGAAAGGTTATCCAAAGTAAGTACACGACCGGAAGTTGTAAATAGGTATTGTAGACAAGTTATCAGAAGTACTTGATGGGAAGTTGTAAATAGGTATTGTAGACGAGTTATCAGAAGTTGTCAATAGGTATTGTAGGAAAGTTATCAGAAGTATGTTGTAAAAATATGGAATACTTATCACTGGGGCGCACCCACCATCAGCCTTTGATGGCCTGGGCCCCGTTCCTCAAAACTATTGTAACCCTACAATAGTTGTAAGTCACTACAATCCAATTGTAACTTTTATTTACAATCACTACATTGTTCCTCAAAGCAATTGTAAGTTACAATAGTTGTAAGTTACAATCAATTCTGTAAGTTACTATGACCGTCTGTAACCTATACTTACAATCGAACTTGCCTTTCACTTTGGCAGTTAGTGCGGCGGAGAATGGCCCAAACAACGCAGTTTAATGAATGCCAACTTCCTCCACGAGAATAGCGATCTCACTCGCTTGGAAATTGGCCTTCCGCACTTTCTTTGCGTCGTCTTCTGACATTGTTGTTGTCGGGTAAGCGTTTTTTTCCATCCACTGGAGCCTGGTCTAATGACGTCATATGTGGATTGTGGGTTATAATAAGGGTTATTATTTCGTCACAGTCTCGAGATGTAGACAAGGCTAACCCTAACCCAAGCCTAACCCTTATCCTAACCCACAATCCACATATGACGTCATAAGACCAGGCTCCGGTGGATGGAAAAAAACGTTTACCTTGTTGTCGTCTGTCGGAGAAGGGAGGTAACTCTCACATACCGGGTGTAGTGTCAAATCGATTTTTCTCTCTTTCGCACAGAAGATCACGATTGTAAGTTTACAATCGCACGATTTACAATTGCTAGACTTACAATTCCCTTACAATAGCTTTGAGGAACGCAATTAAACT
This sequence comes from Patella depressa, assembly GCA_948474765.1. Lineage (NCBI taxonomy): Eukaryota > Metazoa > Mollusca > Gastropoda > Patellidae > Patella > Patella depressa. The sequence goes on along the minus strand of OX419720.1, from coordinate 72,887,730 downwards.
GTTACTTACGATAGTCGTAAAGTTGATTGTAGCTGTTACAACTATTGTAGGATACAATCGTTTTGAGGAACGACACCCAGGGAAGGCAGATATCAGGCCCGTAGCCAGGGGGTGGCAAGGGGGGGCAATGCCCCCCTGAAAAAATGTTTTGCCCCCCCGAAAGAAAATTTGCCAACCATAACTCTAAAATACTTACTATAGACAGTAACGGGTGTGCCCCTCCTAGAAACTTCACTGCCCCCCCGAAGCCTTCAAGCTGGCTACGGACCTGGCAGATATGGGTCAAAGGGTGATCTCAGGTACAGGTAAAATTGCTAGCTAGTCTGCTATATATTTATATTAACCACTGGTCTTTTAAAGCTAAGTAAACTTCTTCTAATGTCTCCTAATTTAAAACAGCAACTCTGATCCAACACAGCTATGACATGCCATACAAGTTCACATCAGAACAGGAACCTGAGACTAGAGTGAGAGCATTTACATGTGAAACTGGCCATTTATCACTTCCCAAAGCACATGCATTAGCCCAGTCTATTATTGAACCTAGCCCAGTCCATTATTGACTAAGAGAGACTGGGCAGTTTTACAACAAGTACCCGACCGGAAGTGAGTACACGACCGGAAGTAGTAAATGGGTACATTGTTACTTGCATTCATTGAATATAATATACCATGTTCCTGAAGCAACAACTGCGGGTTTTACAACATCTGGTTCTTTTTAGGACTTAGGTATTTATTGTTGGTTCGTTATAGGACTTAGGTATTTATTGTAGGTTCGTTATAGAACTTACTAAATTAGGTATTTATTGTAACTCATTTGTTGGTTTGTTATATTAAATGCCATTATACCATAATTCTGACATGGGGAGACCAAGCCGGAAAATCGGGAGAAAACGGAAAGGAAATAGGAAACCTCTGGTTAGTGATGAAGCACCTTACTGGTTGTGCCACCGTGGAGGCCAAGTTACATATATAACAACATCTTAGTCACATTACAAACAAAATGGAGTTGAGTGAGAGGGCGATGGGATTAGACCATTTCTTGACGTAGTGATTTAGTAATCACGGGTATTCAGTATTTCGCTTCTGCGTGGGATTCTTTGCCTGTGATGGGCGGAGAACACTATTGGCCAAGTACAAGTTTGGGTTCAATACCTCCCAGCACGGAGAGAAATGGAGTTTAACGTCCACTCGATATAAACTAGGTCATTTCAGGGATAAGCATGTGGGAGGAAACCGTAGGAACCGGAGAAAAACCACGAGATTGGACAGTCGACCCAACACTTGGTCACGTACACTCGTGGAATCAAAACCACGCGAGTTGACTCAATAACAAACCTAATGATATAATTCACACGCTCTAGCCATTCGCCCCCTCCCCCTTCAATCCCCGCACAGCACATCTAACATTAGATGCATCTTGTAATAGCGTAAAAGGGAGAAATGGTAAAATTTAACTATTTTATTTACAGATCCATGTGCTCTTAGAAGACGAAAGTATTTCGCTTATCCGTTCGACAACACGAAATATTACCAGTGTGATAACATGGTTGCCAAGCTACGTGACTGTTCACCTGGTACAATGTGGCAACAATCACGCCTTACTTGTGTTCATGACAGCGAACCAGACAGTGGCTGCATCAACAGACGTATCACAGCCGATCCAGACGATTGTACTAAATTCTATCATTGTGCTAAAGGAGAACGAATCGGAGATCCAACGCCTTGTGCACCTGGTACGGTTTTTAACAAAAACAAGAATCGCTGTGATTTCCCCCGTAACGTTCCAGGGTGTCCCTAAAAACCGATACCGCTTAATCAATGAAAATGAAACCAAACTATTGAATTAGGAATAAGATTTACCGAGTGTTATGTTTAATTTTTTTTGGGGGGGGGGGCATAAATTGGTTCTATCGCGACTGTCAATACTGGAAATATTTTGGGTATATATTCTGACCTACATCTAGGGGGTTTTTTTTCAACATTTTCTTAAATAAATGTTTTATAAGTCTTATTTTTCTAAGATAAATAAAAGTCAGCGTCAATGTTGTCTGGTTGTTCTCGACTCCAATAGAAACCACCCTGACTCGGTTAGTAAGATTTTGGCTCACAAACCTGGGGGTTTCATGTTTCATTCCCGTGTTTGTCCAGAAAGTTCTTTTTTGAATTTCCGGCTAGGTAACGGGCCTAGTGGTGGTAATTAGGGTTTGAGTACGGTCGCGACATTGTGATGACCCCTTGACCCTTGACTCTTTAGGGTAAAGAAAACTCGAAAGTTGAATCGAAAATGAAAAATAGGGAAAATGAAAAAGATCGTGTCATTAAAAATTTATCAATTAGAAAATACAACATGATTGGAAAGAAATGAGGATAATTCTGAAGACAATGTTGTGTACTATTCTGTAATGACGTTATGATACAGAATTGGTAAAATCATTTAAAATCACCAAACATCATCGAATTAAACACTTGTCAATTGAACACTCATTATTAAAATTGAATGGTCAGCATTAAGATGGACACAAGTAAAAATTAGATGATTGATGGTGTTTTTAAACAATTTTTTTGCGAATTTTCAAACAATTTTTTTGCGAATTTTCAAACAAAGATTTGATATTAAACGACTTAGTGCTTGGCACACAAGATTAGATTATGGCTTGGTTATAGTGAATCTTGTGCACTATTCTGATATGGTAATGATAATTATCAGATAGAATCATTGGGCGTAATTGTCTGTTGCATCTGGGCATGTTGCCTAGTTGCACCTAGCCGTGTTGCCTACATGTATCTGGGTGTGTTGTTTTGTTGCACCTGGGCGAGTTGCTTACTTGCACCTGGGCGAATTGCTTACTTGCATCTGGGCGTGTTTCCTAATTGCACCTGGGCGAGTTGCATATAATAGGAAGGTAAGGTATTAAACAACAACAACCTACACCTAGGACAATTACTGTAACATGGGTTGCGTATTTAGCACAAATTTGTTTCAGGACTCTTTCTTGTGGGAGGAAACTGAAGTACCCGGAGTAAACCCAGGAGGTTCTGAAGATTCATCTATCTCTAAGCCCCATGCGCTCACACCAGGGATCGAAACCACGACCGATAACACGCCAGATGTAACCGGCTTGCTACACACTCTAGACCACTAGGCCATCCTAACAACACACAAACAACCACTTCAAAAATACACTAAAAATACAGTCAAATTATGGAAAAGGTTTTTTTTTCTTCATAATCAAAAACTACATTGTTAAATTGTATCAATTATGCTTGATTGATCATCTGTCTCAGCTGATTCTGTACTTCGATTTTTCTGATGTCTTCACAGATAGAGACAACCATTGAAACAGTTTATCAATATGGAAATACATCCTCATGGATTGTGTTCCATAAGTTTTGTCCTTCGCCTTTTCCTACGATTCATTTCTTTAGGTATTAAGAGGTTGCGACCAGATGTTGTGAGTTTCCAGAGGCTGCTACAGTTTCCAGAGGCTGTGACAGTTTCCAGAGGTTGTGAAAGTTTCCAGATGATGTAACAATTTTAAGAGGTCGAGACAGTTTTCAGAGCTTGCAACACATTGTTAAACATGTCACATATTCATATTTACGGAACACATGCTTTAATCTGATGATATTCTTCTTGTACTCCCCCAACAGACAAGTTATTCACAGCTTAGTCAGAGAGAGAGAGAGAGAGAGAAATGGGGTTTAATGTCCAATCGACACAAACTAGGTCATTTCAGGACTAACATACATGTATGGTTTTCAATTTTATTTCAATAATTCGCTTACACATAGGGGTCTTTAGCAGTGGGAGGAAACCCGACTACCAGAGTGCCCGGAGAAAACCCACGAGGTTGAGAAGGCGCCTCTATCTCCATGCCACATACATGTGTACGCTCACACCAGGGCTGGAAACCACAGCCGCAAGCCAGAGGTGACCGGTCAGCTAGAGGTCGAAGCGCGGCACTTTAGACCACTAGGCCATCCCAACCTCCCTAACAGCTTAGCATCACGTCTAGTTTATAAACACTGTCTGACAGTCTACCTCAATTAGTCGCACAAACTGTTTTAATTTACTGATTATCGACGACATGAGAGCTTTCATGAATATTGTCATCATGGAACAATTACCCTCATTTAGTCACATAACCAGTGTTTAAATTTCCCAAGAAAGCTTTTCACGATCAATCGATCTTCAGGCACAACAAGTTGAATAGGCCTACATTCCTATTATATCACAACCAGAACCATGTTTATAATATCATAATTAACCCAACATCTTGCGTCTCATCTTTTGCGTTTTTTAGGCAGTTTAACGGGACGTAAATAAGGATTGTCTATTGCATCTGGATCCGCTGATTCCTGCGACTGAGCACCGTCTTTTGCATCACCCTGAGAATTATTGTCCGATCGTTTCTTGGAGCCTGTTGAATACGTTTCTCCTGGTTCCTGGGCATCTAGATCCTGGTCTTTCGGTAATAAAGCGTTTAGATATGGTCTTGGTGATGGTGCTATGGCAATCACTAGAATAAACAAATTATAAAATTATGATTGGTGATCTAGTATTTCACAGATTAATCTACGATAAAATGTCAGGCCAAAAAAAATATATCCAGATTCTCAGATGATTCCATGTCACTTCAAAGGGGTCGCATGACATGGTTTGATTTTAAAAAGGATTCAGAATTAGAGAGAGAGAGAGAGAAATGAGGTTTAACTCCTCTCGACACAAACCAGGTTATTTCTGGACTAACATATGGTTTAATTTTATTTCAATAATTCGCTTGCGTGTAGGGGTCTTTAGCAGTGGGAGGAAACCGGAGTGCATGGAGGCAACCCACAAGGTTGAGAAGGCGCCCCTATCTCCATGCCACATACGCTCACACCAGGGCTCGAAACCACAGCCGCAAGCAAGGGGTGACCGGCCAGCTAGAGGTCGAAGCGTGGCACTCTAGACCACTAGGCTTTCCCACCCCCCCCAGAATTACAGAGGGTCCACAACCTTGGTAATACTTTTACACTATTTGCATACAAGAAACATCCATTTTGTCTGGCAGTTTTGGTCTGATTTTCATTAAATTCCAACTCAGCTTCATTAAGATGTGCAGCAAAGTAGGTCCAATTTTCCAGAAATTCAAACTCAACCATAATTTAGGAAGTTACGATTCGGTGCGCAAATATCGAAAGTAACCAAGATGTTTGGAGAGAGAGAGAGAGAATGGGGTTTATGTCAACTCGACACAAACTAGGTCATTTCGGGACTAACATATGGTTAAATTTTATTTCAATAGTTAGCTTGCAAGTAGGCGTCTTTAGCAGTGGGAGGAAACCAGAGGACCCAGAGAAAACCCACGAGGTTGGACAGGCGCCTCCAGGCGCAGATCCAGGATTTTTTTGCAGGGGGGGAGGGGGTCTAGGTTTGATAATTGCTTAACTAATTGCGCTCAACCGATTAACAGGTTTTTTTTGGGCCCTCCCCCAGAAAAATTTGGTAAATTAGATTCAATTTGGTTCATTCTGACGTATTTCCGGAAGGTAAATTCCAAAATTACAGGTCTAAATTGCCAATAAAATCGCATTAAAAAAGTCTGAGCAGGGGGGGGGTGGGGTCCGGACCCCCTGGACCCCCCCCCTCAGGATCCGCACCTGGACCCTACTCCTTGTCACCTACATCCGGCCAAGATCTTTGGGTTTGCATGACTGTGTTATAGGTGAAGCAGTCTTGTGTGTTTGTATGCAAGGGATTAATACTCATATTTTAAACTTACATGGAAAGGCTGATGGATCATCTTTAAATAAATGCTGCGTATTTCCGGTTTTAGCTATAAATCGGGTTAACGCTCTCTCTACATCGCGTTTCTGGCTCGCTGCTTTCTCTCTCATCAACTGATATTCATTCAGTGGTTGTTGATGCGTCTTAAAATATAAAGGAGAAGATTTTAAATTCTGACAAAACAATACCACATATTTTCTATAATTAGAAATGAAATGACCATACAGTGATCCTGGAGGGAAATTTTGCCCAGCTTGTTTTTTGCCACACCCGAAAGTCCTTAATAAAATCTGGGTGTTTGTTAGTACCGATATCAAGTACAATATTACACTTGGATGCATCGAGAGCAAATGCTGATACTTGCATCTATAAATTTTGCCATCCCTGAAACTCACTATTGAGCCCAAAAATTTTGACTTAAATCTCTGATGTTTAATAAAGTTTATAACTAAAAAAGTGCTTCCTGGCTGTGTTAGAGGAGTGACTGTTCACTAAAGAAATGAAAAGAAACGATTTCTACAGCAGGGATTTATTGTGACCGCTTACAAGGAGATGTCCAGATGTCCGTGAAAAGGAAAAACAAATTGAATGGGGTTTAACGTCCTATGGTTCTGCTCCAAACTGGGCTAATGAAGACGGGCATACGCCATACAATGTGCTATAAGGGAAATTTTGCCAGGGCAGCGGCACTACGACCTACCCTTATATCTAATTCCAACTGTCAAGGGATCCTTTACGTGCATGCCAATGTGTACACGAGACCTGGGTTTTTCGTCACATCCGAACGACTAGACAGCTGTTCTTGTCAGGGCCTCCGTCCTTCATTGGTCAATGCAGGCATTGAACGCTCGAGCCAGCGCCTTACCCACCGTGATCCCCGGTGAAAAGAAACACTGGCTGCTCACACAGATTGTACCCAGGTGAAAAGAAACACTGGCTGCTCACACAGATTGTACTGTATATCCCTTTCAATTGCAACTAGTAACAAGAAGTTCTGAGATTCATTACCATTCTTACCAACTGTTCTTACCAATGTTCTAATATATGTATAAGGATCAGGGAACTGATCTTACCAATGTTCTAATATATGTATAAGGATCAGGGAACCGTTCTTACCAATGTTCTAATATATGTATAAGGATCAGGGAACTGATCTTACCAATGTTCTAATATATGTATGAGGATCAGGGAACTGTTCTTACCAATGTTCTAATATATGTATGAGGATCAGGGAACCGTTCTTACCAATGTTCTAATATATGTATGAGGATCAGGAAACTGAGGAAGATGATCAGGAATATGTGATGGATGTGTTTTTCGTTCTCCAGCTTGTAATGTTTTATGTATCACTGGCTGGGTCATCTGAGCAGCTGAAAAATATAAAAGGGTTCATCAACCAGGGAGTGAGAGAAGGAGGGAGCGAGAGAGAGGCGAGGCAGAAACTAGGTCATTTCGGGATTAATATATAATTCGATATCTTATTTCAGTCAGTCTGTGAGTGATGCTCTATTTCCAGGCCTAAATCACCAACAGGAAGTAAAGAGAACACTATCTTTATGGAAGCCTACAAAAGCACACATATATAATGTTAATGTTATGATATAATTCTGTATACCATACATGTAGAATTTTGTTCATTTATTTGACATGTGACAATAAAATAATAGCAAAACGAGGGTATAGAAAGAAACTCGATCAACTTTGTTTAGAAGACAGAACTGCTAGCCATATCTTTGTCGCTTATGACGTGATTAATAATGATTAAAATGTAGTTATTTCCCTTTGATCACAGCAAACAAATACTTCATACAGTTCGCGATAACTGTTTATTTCTTGTAGTGATTTTTCATGCGCATACAACACTCCTGGCCACTGCAATATTCTAGAAATGAAGAGTTTATATATGGGGCACAACTGAATGTTACGTGAAACCAATGGCTCTCATCATGACATAAGCGACCAACATTTCTCACAGGTGGCGTCTCGGGTGGCGTTAAAAAAATGTAACTTATGTGTGTTTTATTATGACTATTCTGTTTAATTACAGTTCTAGGCCCAAACACGCATTGCAAATAAATACTGGTGCGATAATCGGTATTTGAAAACTCTATCGATATTTGATTTTCAAAATGCTTACCGGTGATTATCGGCAATATCAATATTTTTTGCCAGCCCTAGCCATAACTCGAGAAATTGTTTCAATGAATAAGGCTTTTTCATCTCACTAATATTAACAATATATATAAATTTTACATGGATCAGATAATAAATGTAGCCTGAAGAATGTTCACAAGACTTGATGAGAATACACGATCAAAATTCCACATGGGTGTATATAAAGGTTACCAGGTAACGTGACATACAATCTCCTCAGCTGGAGGGAAGAAACAGACAGAGGGAGAAAAATGGGGTTTAACATCCACTCGACACAAACTAGGTCATTTCAGGACTAACATACAGTTTAATTTTATTTCAATAATTCGCTTGTGCGTAGGGGTCTTTAGCAGTGGGAGGAAACCAGAGGACCTGGAGAAAACCCACAAGTTGGGACAGGCGACCCTACTCCGGATGAAATAGAGTTTTAAGTCCTACTGAAGACTGGCATACACCATACAGTTTGTAATGACTACTATTATTTTCAATTCTTACACCATACAGTTTGCTATGACTACTATTATTTTCAATTCTTACATTCAAGGAGTGTTTTACGTGCACGGCAATAAGCCAATCTAATTGAAATCAGATCTATATTTCGTTTCGGTTTTTATAATTTCGAAGGCCTACACTACATGTAGATCTAACAAGTTATAGCGGGAGGTCACGTTCAACCAGTTCAGATGTCAAGCACGCGACATTTGACCCTATAACCTCAGACATTCGATTAACCAATCAGAATCGTTGTAGCTTTGTTTTGATTTCTATCGCTGATAATGCCTACCCACAATTCCGTGCAAAAAAGGTCAAACCTTCGATTCGACAGACAATTTGATTGGCTGACCCCTCATTTCAAGCAGAACACGAGTTAAATAACAAGTCTTTCAGATCATAATGTAGTAAAGACAAGTAAAACAAAATTTTGAACTATAAAAACGAAACGAAATAGGATCTGTCTTTTAATCAGATTGGGCAATAAGCCTAAGTCTATCATCCCATTCCCACACAACTGACAAAAGTTAAGATTCCGGAGCAACTTTGTAAGAACGAACCCGAGACCCTCTGGTATCAAGCCATGTCTGCAGATCGTTCAACGAATAAACAGAATATAACGAGCGAGACAACTTACGTGGAATAAACACTGATTTATTTGGTCTTTTAGCATGGCCTGCGATTGATTCAATATTAAAACCTGCAGCAAATAGAAAATATTTTATACTCGTGAATACATTGGTAAATTGATGACACCCACGTTTATCAGGGTGTCTTTTTTCAAGGTTCTGCATGGTCTCTCACAAATTCTTAACAGTTAGACTTTAGCTCAGTATATATTGTAGATTTCTCATTATGAGAGAGAGAGAGAGAGAGAGAGAGAGAGAGAAATGGGGTTTAACGTCCACTCCTCATTTCGGGACTAACATATGGTTCAATTTTATTTCAATAATTCGCTTACGCTTTTGTGTATTTAGCAGTGGGAGGAAACCGGAGAGCCCGGAGGAAACCCACGAGGTTTAGAAGGCGCCCCTATCTCCATGCCACATACGCTCACACCAGGGCTCGAAACCATAGCCGCAAGCCAGAGGTGACTGGCCAGATGGAAGTCGAAGCGCGGCACTCTAGACAACTAGGCTATCCCAACCCCCCCAGTGTGCTATAAGGGAATTTTGCCCGGACAACAACACTACGGCTTACTCTTACTTCGAATTCCAACTGTCAAGGGATCTTTTACGTGCACGCCAATGTTTACACAGGACCTCGGGTTTCCGTCCCATCCAAGCAGCTAGACAGCTGTCCTTGTCAGGCCCTCCGTCCTGTCCTACTACATCACTAACAAGGGGGAAGCATGAAAATTGGGATGAGTTTTATCGGCCCAGTGTCTTACTCACTAAACCACGGTGGCTAATGAAGATATGTGTACAGCATGTAGTGTGCAATAATTTTACCAGGGCAGTGGCATTCTGGCAGCCAAATGCTATTTCCCATGTACAGGGCCTTAGCTTTTCTCTGCCAAACTTACAGTCGTACATTTCAATGGGTACACAGAACACAAGGTACAATTTTATGGATACACAATTACTGAGTTTGTTACTAAGCGACGTTTCAAGGAGGATGCTCTCGTCTATATCATTGCTTGATAAAGACGAGAGCATTTTCGTCGAAACGTCGCTTAGTATCAAACTCAGTAATTGTGTATCCATAAAATTGTACCTTGTATTAATATGTTCAATTACTAAATGCCAATCAAAGAAGGGTACACAGAACTTGAATTTTCCGTCCCATTGGAACGACCATACATTGTCCCTGGCCAGATCCACCATCCTGCATCACTGACAAGTAGACAACATGCCAGAAAATCTCAGTTAACTTACTCGGCCAACACAGAGTTCACACACGGGACATCCATGATAGTGAGCCAACGTCTTACCCACTGAGACACTACTGCTCACCCATCTTAATGTACTTACCCATGTTAACTAGAGCCATAGCAACATCATTAACCATAACAACATGTACTTACCCATGTTAACTAGAGCCATAGCAACATCACTAACCATAGCTTCTGTTCGCCCAGACAATTCACAATAAGCTCTAGCACTTCTACCAACTTCACTTAAAACTAAATAAATACAAAATCATCAAAAATACAAAATCGGTAAATACACAAAATCATCATAACTGATATCGAAATGGGATGAGAGAGAGAGAGAGAGAGAGAGAGAGAGAGAGAGAGAGAGAGAGGGAGGGATATTTACCAATTGAAGGGAAACTGTAGGACCCTGAGAAAATCTTACGACTTTTCACACACAAGTAAGGGATCGAAACCACTCCAATTACAAGTAATTTCTATAAATATCTTTTTGTCTGGGGGTCTTTAGCAGTGGAAGGAAACCTGAGAGCTGGTCTGACTCCTTGTCACGGTCTGACTCCTTGTCACGGTCTCACTCCTTGTCATGGTCTCACTCCTTGTCACGGTCTCACTCCTTGTCATGGTCTCACTCCCTGTCACGGTCTGACTCCTTGTCACGGTCTGACTCCTTGTCACATACAAGCTTGTGATTGAAACACCGATCAATTGACTCAATGACAGACATTTTAATCTTAGACCACACCCACCTGATTCAATGACAGACGTTACAGTCTAAACCACGCCCACTTGACTCTATGACAAACTTTATAATCTGAACCACGCCCACTTGATGCAATGACAGACGTTATAATCTAGAGCATGCACATTAAAGGACTCAAGCTCTCTCTAAATTTGGTTGAAACCTACCTAGCAGTTGACGAGAAAAGGGTCGAAAATACAAATCCAAAGCTGTCAAGTACTTATAGAGGGTAGGCCTACATAACTCTGCCCTTCTCAGCACGACTGTAGCATCCACCCAAGCCTTTCTCGGTGACTGTAGCACCCAAGCCAGCCCTTCTCAGCACGAATGTAGCACCTCAGCCCTTTTCAGTGACAGAAGTATAGTACCCCAGCTCTTCTCAGTGACTGTAGTACCCCAGAACTTTTCAGTGACTGTAACACCCCAGCTCTTCAGCGACTGTAACACCCCAGCCCTTCAGCGACTGTGGTACCCCTGGCCTTCACAGTGACTGTAGCACCCCAGACCTTCAGGCACTGTAGTACCCCAGCTCTTCTCAGTGACTGTAGCACCCTTGTTCCTTTAGAAAAAGAGGTAAGTCCTACCAAATTTCAAAGAAGATATTGGAAGATAAAGGAAGTACCAGTATTTCCAGGATCAACAATGTAATGAATAACATGACTGTTAACACTTACAACTTTGTAATAATTCCGTCAAAGTTTCCAGAGCAGAATCCTCTGATGATGTAAAGCCATTTTCAGAGCAAAGAGCTGCCACAGCGACTTTCAGAGCTTTTCTCCTAGAAGCAGATGGTCCTGTTATATCGCCTGACATTTTTGCTCCTATCTGTTAAAAATTAAAAAAAAGAGAATAAAATGGGATTTAACATCGTCCATATTGTTGAATCATTCTGCACCGTTTGATTTGGCTACCATCAACTGGGATACTTTGAACATTTTTCAATATATTATAAATAATAGATGATACATGTATTAATAAAATGATTCACATTTGATGACATGTTAATCTCATCATGAGAAAGAGAGAGAGAGAGAGAGAGAGAGAGAGAGAGAAATAGTGTTTAACATCCACTCCATGACACAAACTAGGTCATTTCGAGACTAACATATGGTTTAATTTTATTTCAATAAAGTAGGGGTCTTTACAAGTGGAGGGAAACCAGAGTGCCTGGAGGAAACCCATCTCTTGATGTCAAGGCTAGCCTTGGACGTTGGTGGATTAAAATTTGTTTCATCTTATTTGTGATATATGAGTTGAAATTTGGGTAAGTCACCCCCTCAGATCCCTTCTACTAGCTCTTTTCACACATACAGCCACCATCCTGTCAGTGGGTCTTTAGCAGTGGGAGGAAACCAGGGGACCCGGAGAAAACCCATGAGGTTGGATACGCCAGAGATTTTAAAAAGTTGAAAGTAGCATAAATAGTAATTTGAGACTGTCTGTGTTCACAATCAAATGTGACAAAAAAAACTAAATTAAATTTAGTCTAAATGAAATGCTACTGTTTGAGTCCTGGTAAATAATAAACGGATTTCTTCGATTATGAACAAACTACTTAACTTACCCGTGTGTTTGAAATTAACTCCCGTTAAATAAAATCCACTGCAACGAATAAAAACGGTTCTCTCTTGAAAGATTTGAATATTTACTTGTTATTTCGAGAGAGAGGATAAAAACATTGCTTTCGTCACATATTGGACGAATCCAACACACGGAAGCAAGGTTGTTTAAATTTGACGCATATTTTGTCAAGCACGTGCTGTACTCAAAGCAAAGCGCCAACATTACAATCGTTTGAGTTTGGGCGACGAAAATATCAATTGAAGGCAATTACATAGGAGCTTTATATTGAAACCATTGATTGCCAGTCTATCAAATTTTATTCACAATGAAAGAATCACTGATTGCACGGATACTCATAAAAATAAAGTCATATATAAAAAATAGATTTTAATATCCTATCGTCTTTATGTTATAAATAGTTTAACACGGATCACGAAGCACATCTCCAAAGTGGCTGAGGACTCTGACTCTGAGTGTATTATTAATTTGATCTCATTCTTTCGATCAAATAATAATCGCTTCAGTGACATTTTTAAGCGTGTTGCAACAGTGTTCAAAGTGCCTAATGGCATTGGGTGGCATATGCAATGCTGATAAGTCTGTAACACCCTGTAAGAAGCGGAACATTAATTGTAAATGACCTGCATATATGTTAAATAATAATATTATCATACCATATTATAAAGATGGGTAATATTTAAAGCCCGTGAAAAGAATGTAGTTATTTTTGTTCCTCATGCGTGTTAAAAAGAAAATTATCCCATCCGAGTCGCTAATCAAATAATTATGACGGTAACAAAATTAAAAAAAAATACAGGTTGTTATGTGTGCGAACGCTCAAACTCAATGCCGAGTTGAAAAGGTTTACGTTAGACTTTTCAAATCAATTGGTTGATTTTTTCCAATTTTTTAAATTAGGTGTGTTAAGATGAAATTTATATCATCATTTAATTTGAATATTGTAAAATAATACAGATTGGGACATATTTTTCAGTTACAACAAGAGTGTTATTGGGGCTTTATTTAACCGAAAGTTTGTGTGATTTCAATTTTTCAAGAGAGAACTGTTTTTATACGTTGGGACATTTAGTGGTGCGATGGATTTTATTTAATGGGAGTTCATTTTAAACACACAGGTAAGTTTATAATAACCGAAGTTAACTAGGTTGTTCAAAATCGAAGAAATCTGTTTATTATTTACCAGGGCAGAACTCAAACAGTAAATGCATCAATCACCATCTTTCAATACGTCAGAGTTTGTGCTTTTCAGTGACAAATAAATGATAAATATTCAATATTAAAATAATCGATGTCTACTAGACAGACCTTACTGTAGACTAGATCTTTACATTTGTTTGTAATGATTCATATATTGAAACAGAACAACGACTTGAAGAACTTCAGATTTTAATTTGTCGCCATGAAAGTAAACCGGAAGTTTGGACAAAGGGACGGAACTCTGTAAATAAGTAAAACAAAAAGTAGACGTGGATCATCGGCATAGTTTCAATAAAAAAATTGATTAAATTGTCCTTATGTTGATATTTCTACAATAATGCACTGAAAGCATGAATGTCTTTTTCAGACAATTATAGATTTGATTCTCTTGCCGCACACCTTGTCGCAGGCATTACTATTTTATGTACGGTACCCAATTAGACTAAAGTAAATAGGAAATTTTGGCATAAAGACAACTCATCCGAAAGACAACTCATCCAAAGACACTCATTCCAATACAAGACAACCCATCCCAAGTTAGAAGACAACTCATCCCAATATTAAAGTATGGGTCAAAATTGTAGAAATGTCGTCAGAGCTTTTAGTAATGGGCTTCTGTGTGAGAAAATCCCCCAAGCAAGTAGAAAAGCTTAATTGTGGTTACTATTCATGGAAACCGGTGAGAAATATACGTGTTGTCAGTTGTCGCTTAAACCCGTCAATACTTGTAACGTACGTTAGTTTTCTTATAAATGGTCAGTAATAATCATAGGGTGAGTAGTTAAGTTAATCAGTTAGTTTTTCTAACTTGTGTCAGTATGTAAAAATAACGTGACTAATTAAACAAACGTGAGTTTATACAAACATACCACTAGTCAGACGTGTGCGGGAGAAATCGGGAAAAGCGTGACTAATTAAGAAAACGTCAGTATTTGGGCTACCGTTAACTACCTGGGTGAAACCGCCAGTTGTCTTTGACGTGCGTCAGTAAGTGGAAACGTCGCCAGTAGAGTGTGAAATCGCTAATTATATAAATTTTGGGTGAGTATTGTTACAGAACGTGATTATATGTATATTAAGTATCCTGAATAAATGAATTAATTATTTATTTAATATTCTCGAATCGGAGGAAATTTTTAAAACAATAACGGGTGGTAGTGAGCAAAGGGAGTATTTGTCGGCGATTTCGTAGTTTGGTAGTTTGCCAAAGACATCGAAGATGTTTAGATAGATCGATCTCTCAATACCTTCATATATAAATACAAATTTAAATGCTCAGTGACGAGGTTTGATTCGTCACACTATTTGTACCCGTTCACGTTTTTACAGCGGGTTTCCCATGCAGAATACGGCGCAGTGTGTAGTGTTTTTAAATTTACAATTTATATGTATTCTCGTTACACGCGGGTTGGCACATATTTTGGGGCAGACAGCACTGTATGGATTAGTAAATTTGGAATGAGAACTAATGGTTTAAAAAGATCATCAACGCAAATCTGTTTTCGGTCATTTTGTTGTTGAAACAGATAATATGATAGCATATAATATTGAACTTCATACACATACACATATATACACGCTGAAATTCTGAA
This sequence comes from Patella depressa, assembly GCA_948474765.1. Taxonomy (NCBI): domain Eukaryota; kingdom Metazoa; phylum Mollusca; class Gastropoda; family Patellidae; genus Patella; species Patella depressa. The sequence continues at coordinate 72,872,323 of OX419720.1, read as the reverse complement.
AACCGAAGAATCATGTGAATGTCTATTTACATTTGAGAAATAACAAGCCAACAGTGAGGCTGAGGTCCCCCGCCGAAATACCAAAATAAATAAATGACACATATTAATTAATCGCACATTTATTTTTTTCAAACGTATCGACCAATCAAACTGAACACGAAGTGTCATCCAAAAATTGCTTATCTCTGCCTACCGTAAGAAGAAAATGCTCATCTTCGAACTCCATCAAGGCATTGACCTAATAAGCATACACACCAATTTTGAACATTTTAACTCAATTCGAAGGAGAGTTATTGTGTTCCAAAGTCTCGGCAAATCAAATTGCTTATCGCTCTGCTTACCCTGAGCAGAAAATGCTCATTATCGAACTTAGTCAAGGTATTACTATAATGAAACTATACACCAAGTTTCATCACTCTCACTTAATTAGAACTAAAGTTATCGTGTCCCAAAGCATCAACCAATCAAATTGCTTATCTCTGCTTACCCTAAGCGGAAAATGCTCATCTTCAAACTCCATCAAGGCATTGACCTAATAACCATATACACCAAGTTTGAACATTTTAACTCAATTAGAAGGAGAGTTATTGTGTTCCAAATTCTCGACCAATCAAATTGTGTATAGCTCTGCTTACCCTGAGCAGAAAATGCTCATTATCGAACTTAGTCAAGGTATTACTATAATGAAACTATACACCAAGTTTCATCAATCTCACTTAATTAGAACTAAAGTTATCGTGTCCCAAAGCATCAACCAATCAAATTGCTTATCTCTGCTTACCCTAAGCGGAAAATGCTCATCTTCGAACTCCATCAAGGCATTGACCTAATAAACACATACACCAAGTTTGAACATTCTAGCTCAATTAGGAAGAGAGTTATTGTGTCCCAAAAAGTGTGACGGACAGACAGACGGACAGACAGACAGACGGACGAACCCATTTTAATAGTCCCTCAACTTTCTTCGAAAGGCGAGGGACAATAACTATTAATCAATAATATATTTACATTTTAGAAAAAATAACTATTAAACGATATATATAACGATGACAATAGTAATAGCATATAATAAGATACGATATACAATGTTAAAATACAATATGATCGTACGTAAGAGAAAAAAAAATGAGTTTCATTCATGTAATTCGAAATTATGAGCACGAGAGAGTCCATTAATATTTTAGAAATTGTTTTATTTAGCACACAATAAATATAACAGATACATTGCATGCGATAGTGAAATAGTGAAAACATGTAAGACATTCGATCTTGGGATACCTTTAATATGTGAAATTTGAAAGTCATGTAGATATCCCGTACTAAGGCTTATAATAAATACATATATAGGCACGTTGAAAATTATTCCCTAAAAAAACACATTTATAACTTAACTATATTACATATTCAAAACTGATACAATTCTAAACACCAGAAATTACAAGAAATTGCGAAACGATAGCGAAACTATTGTCAAAGATTTTCAACAAATAGAGCATTTTTATTTCTTAAAATTTGACAGTTACATATTTGAAATTTTCGTCTGGGTTCTACTTCAATAGTCACAATAACACATTTTCTTTTAATGATACAGTTTATCAATAAACTTAACAGAAATTTATATAGTTAATGAATTTACGCTCTACTGAGTTGGTAAACCAACCTAATCAACATTCTTAATCTCTTGAGCACTATAACACAAAGGTGCTAATTAAGTGATGAGATTAGCAGAATTTAATCCCATAAAAGATTTAATATACAAGACCTATATTACTAATGCACGGACTATTCTCTTTCGTTTTAAATTATAACACCCAGAGAAATATTAAACAAACATTAACAAATATATGGAGTGGTTGTTTTGTGATATAGTGTTAGAATATAACGATATCTTTAACTTGCTTTTTCTTCGGCGACCCCAAGTTTAATATCAATTATCTTTTTAAATAAAGCCTCCGAACTGCAGTCGCCTTGAAACAAAAAGTTCTTCAATATGAACCCTGAATAAGCGCATGCACGCTTGTACATGTATAAATAGAATTGTTCCTTTGATCTAGAAGGGTTACTTGGTTGTCGACTCCGCGCTTTGCACGGACTATTCGTGAAACGGTAAGACGTGAAGTCTGAAATAGTCGGGTTGACGTTTGAATCATATACTCTTTGTTTTATCTGGAATCGGGTTATATGGTACAAATTTACCAATAATAATGTAAATAGATATTCACACGATTCTTCGGTGCTCAGAATTACAGCTTGTATGTATGTACGTGTATGTATGAAATTCATTATTTCTGTTATCTGCTATTATTATCTGTTTCAATAAAATTAGTGAAAGCAGATTTGCGTCGATGATCTTTTTTAAACCATTAGTTGTGATTCCAAATTTAACCCATGCAGATATCAAAGGGCCGAACGTACTAAAATAACAACCACATATTGATTATAATATGTCATGTGTGGATTACGATGTAATTCATAGAGTGATCGACACCTGTATGCCTATAATAGATGTCGGAATGATTCATGCGGCAATGACTGAAACATCAAAGCGAAGAGCTCCGTGACCGGTCTGTAAACAGTTGCAATCACGTGACATTCTCCCGCCATTTCTAGAACTGTAGTTAAGAAAAAAAACATCTAATGGGAACTTATTTGTTGGCAATATTATTAATAAATAAAGTATGATATATATTATAAATTATTATTTGCTAATACAAATTGTGTCTAAATTCTTAAAGTAGCCTAGCATAACAAAACAAACCACTAAATTATTTCTAAATTTTCATCAGCATCTAGAAGCTGAAATATCAATCTTGTGACATCAAAGGGATATCCTCCATTTCATCTTTCATTCTACTCACACGTAAACCATGCGGTATATTTCCCTGCCTTTTCCAATACCTCTACTAAACCATGTGGTATATTTTTCCGCCCTTTCCAGTACCTCTACTCGTAATGATTAAGTGTCCAGACAATACCAGCAGTGATCTAGACAGAAGCAACGTGAAAAAAAGACGCGAAGTAGTAAGTTTTGGAACTATTTCATTATAAGACAAATAACTATAGTGAGGACCATTGTTTATTTCATAATTAATAAATTGGTTAATACTTATCAGAAACAATTTAAATATTGTAATATCTGTGTGCGCATGGGCAGAATGGTATTCTCAAAAGTCGGATTGAGAGAACCGAACTCTCAGACAGTGTGTGAATAAGGATTTAAAAAGATAACAGAGACCGGTAAGGATTTGGTACTTTTATTTTGGTTGCCGTGCGCGTAATTATTTATATAACGGAGACCGATGAGGCTTTTTATGGTTTATTCTTTCCTTTTTACGGCCCCATGAGAGTATAAAATAGCAAGATGAACAACAATAAATACAAATTGTAAATTAAATAACACTATACATATTGCCCGCATCCTGCAAACTACGGCGGTTATGGAAATCGCTGAAAAAATACACCCATTATTGTTTAAAAACAGTATTCTGCAAACTACAGCGGTAACCGAAAAATACTCCTGTTGTTCACTGCCATCCATTATTGTTAAAGAAAACATTTCCCGATTCGAGAATATCAATAAATAATTAATTAGTATTTTATTCAGAACGTAGCGACAATTTAACGGGCAAGTTACAAATACCTATAGTAACAATACTCACCAGAAATTATATAGTTAATGATTTCACGCTCTACTGGCGCCGTGTCCAATTACTAGCGCACATCAAAGATAACTGGCGGTTTCATCTAGATAGTGAACGGGGGCTCCAATGGTAACGTTTTGTTAATTAGTCACGCTTTTCCCGATTTCTCCAACACACGCCAGACTAGTGATATGTTCGTATAAACTCACGTTTGTTTGATTACTCACGTTATTTTTACATATTGACACAAGTTAGAAAAACTAACTGATTAACTTAAATACTCACCCTATGATTATTACTGACTATTTATAAGAAAACTGACGTACGTTGCAAGTATTATTGACGGGTTTAAGCGACAACTAACAACACGTATATTTCTCACCGGTTTCCATGAATAGTAACCACAATTAAGCTTTTTTACTTGCTTGGAGGATTTTCTAACGCAGAAGCCCGTTACTAGAAGCTCTGACGACATTTCTACACACTATGCATGTTACCGTGCAACCCCTCTTGTTGTTTTCTGGTACCGTGAAGGTATAGGAATCGAAATCTCAGATAGGATATAAATTTTGGTATTATTTGTAAGATATATGCTGACAATTATACTGAATTTTGATATTATTTGTAATATATGCTTACAATTATACTCATCGAGCATTTTGGCGCTGGTAATATCATAATACAAGTTTGTAGTCTCATTTCTTTGCGGAAAATTCTCCGCCCCCAGTCTGACATCAAAAGTTCATAGTCGGGGGAGCCATGTTAAGAAAATGGTGGTATTATAAGGTTTCCGACCAATTAATTTCGTCGGTTGATCCTGCAACAAAGATTATACCCAGGTCGCACAAATCAAAATATAAATAGCTTAATGACACGTGACCTGTCTTTGTTTTTTTAACACAGGTAAATGTCTACGATGCAGCAGATATTACTAATACATAATCAAATCCACAATGTCGTTTGTAACAGCAGTGGTTCAACATGGGAGACGACATGTCTACGCATCAAAGAACATTGTCTTGAAAGAATCGTGCAGTTGGCTATTGTTACATTGGTATTAGTTTCGATCACAGGAATACTTAGAGTTCAAAGGATGATTGACAACTTAGTTCTTTTGAAGCCAATCACATACAAATTACTTTGTGTTCTGCATTAGCAATATAAATTTTGTGAGGAGATAAACGCAACGTTATTGATAATATTCATATGCATGGACATTCTATTTTATGGATTTTATTTCGATGAAGGTAAGATACCCCATAAATAGAGTTGTAACTAAAACTTAAAGCGTTTTCATATTTAGAAGAATGTAACACTGCTAAGTGAGACATGAATTTTAATGGACATAAAATTACGAATGCATGGGAAAGGGGTTTAAGTAATCATTGGCGATAGCGTAACAGTTTTGATTGTTCAATAATGCGTCAAAATTTGTTTGTAGGCCTACTGTAATTATAACTACTGGCAATCTACAATTAAAGTTTACAAGGCAACAATGTGTTGATAAAGGGGCGTCTATATTCTGTCAATCAGTTTCTTATGATGCCACGTTTCAATTCACATTATTGAACTATGACTGACAGTATGCAACCATCCACACTCTTTTGTGCCGAAATTAAAAAGTCAGCAAAATATTTTCGGACTAAACCGGGCTCTCTCTCTGGAACACCTGGAAGACAACTGGCCGTCGGATGACTGGGAACATGTTTATACGGATGGCTCACGCAATCCTGAAAGGGGCACCAGCTCGTTTGGAATATACCTGCCAAACGGGGAACAGGGAATAAGCAGGAAACTGCCAAATAACTGTTTGGTGTACACGGCAGAGATTGTGGCCATCCGTGATGCTATATCATGGATCTCTTATCAAAAGACTAGTAAGTTCGTCATCCCAAGCGACTCTCTGAGCAGTCTGATTTCAATCCAAAATGACAACTCGGACTCAAGACCAGAAGTTATTTTGGAAATCAGGCAGCTGTACCAGAGGGTCCTAGAGAAGGGAAGCAAATTAGAGCTCGTGTGGATTCTATCACATGTGAACATTAGAGGAAACGAGGAAGCAGATCGACTCGCAAATGAAGGTCTCGGGGACACAGCACCACTCCGCACCATAGAATACAGCACCACGGAAATCTACAGTATGGTAAAAAGACAGGTCAATTCACTCTGGGAATTAAAGCTCGTTGAACTTGACACATACAGATTCCGGCTGGATGACAAGATCTACACGAAGACAGCTATCAATCACCCTAGAAGAGATATATGCAAACTTATATCGAAACTAAGGGTGAAAGAGCGGCTGCGAGACTACAAACACCAAGTCATCGTCTGTGAGTGCGGAGAAGAATGTACCACCAACCATGTCCTGGTAGACTGCGAGGTATTCAAGGAAGAGAGAACGGAACTAGTGGAGATGATGGAGACCAACAACATACCGCTCAACACTAAGAACCTACTCTTTCCAAGACCCGATCTGAAGCTGCAAATCTTCGAACTAATCCACGATTTAATGAACACCGTTGGATTAAGTAGAATAGTGAAGTAAAAGGGGGCTACGATAAGACGAGCTCGGCATCTAAACACTAAACTACATAGGGGATATACACCAAAGTAGCGGGCTAGTGGAGTAAGGGAGGGTCACGGTAAGACGGGCTCGGCATCTAAACACTAATCCACTACAAAGACACCAAACCTACAAAGTGGGATAAGTGGAGTAAGGGGAGGCCACGATAAGACGGACCTGGCACCTAAACACTATACACCAAAAGATGACTTCTACCAATCCAGAGACGAGACACATATATGTCTGCATAAATGCTGTCCCTACAGATCAACTACCAAACAATATGTGTTTTATTAAATAAAGGGAAGAACTTCTCACTAAACCTACTCCATGGCTCGAGGCCGCAAATGGAAAGATTGCAAAATCATATTCTAAAAACAGGAAGAAGCCTCGGCTCTCCTATGTCTTGTCTGCGATATCACTTCTGTGGAAGCGGACGTTAAAACATCAGGTAGTAGTAGTTTTCGGACTAATACATATATCGGATAATCAAATGGAGGTTTATCGGGATATCGGTAAATAGCGATATTGCATGCGACCAATTTTAAGACATATGCATTTATAGTTCAGTGGTACCACAATAATGTTAACAAATGAAATCCACAAAAAGACAAGAAAAATAAATAACTGCAGCCCGCGAATAATTATTATTGAACTGCTAACATTTCTATTGTTTTTTGTATAGAGTTTTTTTTATAATAAGTTTCAGTGAAACAAGTATGTGTTACGTACGTTGTACTAATTTCAACACGCAAAACAATAAAATGGCTATGAGTTACGGGTTGCGCGGTACTCATTTCAACACGCAAAACAATGAACTGACAATGAGTTACTGTTTACGTGGTACTCATGTCAACACGCACAACAATAAATTGTCAGAACAAAAGAAAATATATAGACATACGGAAAATTAAGCTTATCGATATATACCTGGATATAATCAAATTGGGGTCTGACTGCTGGATACGTATAAATGACGACATTGTTTTCGCCTTTTTACGACGGATGAATGTCTATATTTATATTTCATTATTCAATTTTATAAATGGCGTGACTATAAAACACGTACTGTGTCTTCCGTTCATCAACAAATACAAAATGCACATAGAAGAAACAGCCCCGTACAACTGGACATACAAAGATCCTTATACAAAGACCTATTTGCGTAAAACACACCGACGAATGAAAAATCGCACGGTAAAAACAGTTTTCCTTCCCAAGTTTTGATTTAACAATTACGCATCAAATAAAGCCTCATGGTCCTTGATTATACCCTTTTGGTGCAGTTATAACAACTATCGAGAAAACACACCAATTTAACAATACACACCGTGTCATTCGTTTTTAACCCGTCGGTTAATTAACGCACTCAGTACAGAAAACGCACCGTCCGAGAGTTGTCAAACCCTACAGATAATTAACTCGCCTTTCAGTCCATTTTCCCCCCTTGTTAATTAACACACCTTATCTAGAGATTTTAAGCCATAATGAGGAGTTATAATTCGAATATTATGTTTTTATCCAGTTACATCGTTATTGACACTTTGAGATAGATTTTTATGAAGCAAATTTTGTTTTCCACCCTTACCGATTTCTCAGTGATATGAGATAACTCATCCCAAATTGCAAGTTACATTTGTTTTAATACAATTACTTTCTTCGAAAATAACTCAGACCAATCCAATTTTGCTCCAATTGCGTATTTTGACATACAGCCGAGGCTAGGTGTAGGCATAGTTTGTATATAAACAGTTCTATAGTGTAGACAGAGCCTTGGGTGTATGGTACTGGAGTCTGCCGAAGTTTGCCGAGTGTATTTAGTGTAGATATTAAGTTTGGTATATATAGATCATTCGGCAAACTACGACAGAGAGAGAGAGTGAGCGAGAGAGAGGGAGGGTGAGTGGGGGGGGGGAGATAGAGGGAGGTGGGTAACGTCCAATCGACACAAACTAGGTCATTTCAGGACTAACATATGGTTTCATTTTTTTTCAACAACTGGCTTGCGCGTGGGGATCTTTAGCAGTGCGAGGAAACCGGCGGGCCCAGAGAAAACCTACAAGGTTGGACAGACGTAACCATAGATCTCTATCACGCAGAAAAATATTCTACGAGGCTAATGGCATACTAAACTTAGGCTGCCCGTCTGCAGTTAGCTCCACCTGATAGTATTCTCGAAGTATGACGTATAGATAGGTCGCTGCGTGCAGTATGGACTAATAATAGTCAATCTCCCAAACAGAGTTGTCTTCCCTTGCAGTCCACACTAACGCTTGATAGAGCGAGACTTGCGTGGAGAATGAATAATAGTATGTAGTGTGTCGAGGTTTGCCGGATGATTTTAGCTGAAACGGAAATACCAACCAAGTGCTATTTATATCACATGTGGAAAAACCCAATCGCTCAGCTCGTGTGCAGCGATATTTTTCCAGGTGATGCTTTGTGTCTAGACGTCTGTATTATAGGAATATAATTTAGATTTGGTGTTTTGTCAGACTTGTTAGAACTGAACAGAAATGTTGAGTAGAATTATTGTGAAATAATTTCTAGTTTGATTACTCGTAGAACCGGATATTGGACTAGTTCTCGATATTTGCAATTTCCAGGGAATATTCGATTTGTAGAAAGGAGAGCGTATCAACTTAACTAGATATACGTCATTTAATGGTCTACAACTATGAAATAATGGACGTGTACGGGATAATTTAAAGGATATTGGGATCTTTAATCAACTAATCTCGTAGACTGTTCAGTTTCTGAAGAATTATATTGACGCGCCTTGATGGCTGACGTTCCATTAAATCGACATCAAAGAAGACAGTAAGTAGGCTACATGTGACGTCATTTACTACGTCATTTATTTTATTCCAAAACTAGACAATATCAGGTTTGTCGGTAATGGGGGCATTTGCAACAAACTGATATTAATTTCATATAGTTCGAATGATAGCCTTTATCGCTAGAGCATTCACAGGGTTATACAAAGTGAAACAAATGTCATAGCTCTAGAAATAATTATCGGGTAGCACGATTTACCCAATTACCCAAATCCACCCAAATCCACCACTATTCCAACTCATTCTACAATAATATATATTGATATTTGATAATATACCGTTCTTTATGCGGAATTGACATTTTTGATTTAAAATCGCAGCTTTTTATTGTCAAAATGCCCCTTAAAATGCGATTTCCAAGCAAGTTTGGAAGTCGTAACCAAGGGAATAGCTCGTGTAATACACAAATCTACCCAAATCCACTTTATTTTCAGATATATCACAATTATGTTTATCGTTTTTTAATATACTATCATTCGTTTAGCTAAATATGCTAATTACCTTCTTGTCTTAAAATCCAACAATTCATGGACGTTAAACCCCATTTCTCTCTCAACAATTCATGCGTCTTTCGTCGTCGTATGTAAAGGACATAACTCGTGTATATACCCACATGGATGCAGACCACCATTAAATTTGTAGTTCTTCCAAAATTACGTGGAAATCACATTCTGACCGTAAAACACTACGATTTTAGATTTAAAATGACAATTTGACAGAAAGAACTGTATATGATCAATTATCGATATAAATTATTGTGATATCAGTTGAAATAATGGTGGATTTGGGTAGATTTGGGTGGTTTGGGTAAATCGTGCTACCGATAATTATCAGAGTTTGTTGAAATTCAATAAGCTTAAATCTTTTAACTATGGAAGTTATTAACGGAAATTACCGAAATACATTATTCGTTTTACTTATCCAAATAATGCATGTCAATTTAATACAGATCGGATAATAAGTTTAGTTGTTAGAGGGTGCCTAAGGTTCTATGAAGTGTAACAAGGGCCATAACTCACAAGTATTAGTACCGAACACGTATCGTTATATCAGTTATACAGCATATTTGTAGGGGGTTAAAGTCCTACTTTTCTTCATCAACTGGGCTAGGGGGGTTGGGATGGCCTAGTGGTCTAGAGTGCCGCACTTCGACCTCTAGCTGGCCAGTCACCTCTGGCTTGTGGCTCTGGTTTCGAGCCCTGGTGTGAGCGTATGTGGCATGGAGATAGGGGCGCCTTCTCAACCTCTTGGGTTTCCTCCGGGCACTCCGGTTTCCTCCTACTGCTAAAGACCCCTACGCGCAAGCGAGTTATTGAAATGAAATTAAACCATATGTTAGTCCCGAAATGACCTAGTTTGTGTTGAGTGAACGTTAAAGCTCATTTCTCTCTCTCTCTCTCTCAACTGGGCTAATTAAGACGACCATAAGCCCTACTCTTATTTCGAATTCCAACTACCAAGGACCCTTACGTGCACGTCAATGTGTTGGCCTACACAGGACTTTGGTTTTTCCACCCATCCGGACAACTGGAATCTTCGCTTCCTTTATTAGATCCATTTTCGTCACTTTGCCCCCCCCCGCCCCGTTTGTACACAATATGTATTCCTCCCCCCCTTGTATACAATATTTTACACATCCCCCCCCTTTTACACAATATTTGAAGTATTTTTACATGATCTGTCTGAAGTAGAATCCCCACACAGCCTGTACTGATCGATTGTCCAACTTTCTACAAGAACTCAAAAGGAATCGAACTTACAACGGCACCGGTTTTCATTCGGTTGTAGGTATATATAGCACTGAATCAGGATCAGAATCCATCGTGAACGCAACATATCTCATTATTTTGCTGTCAGAATAATCCCCCCCCCCTCTCGCTTATTGATCAAGGTATATTATCTCTAATAAAAGTTGAAATATGCATCCAATATATACTCTTTTTTTTTTAAACAATATTTATTCAGGTAACTGAAAGGATTGGGGAACAGGACAAGGCCTATATCACCCCTCTCCAAAACAAAGTTATAACATATTTACATTGTAATAATCGTTACATTTATAAATGAGTAAATATATTCTGGGTGTACACAGAAGCTCAACATTTGGCAAGGATAAACTGGTGTCTTATGTGAATACTATTGAACCATATGTTACTCCCGAAATAAGCTGCTTGGTTTACTTACTGGTTCACACACTCTCTCTCTCCCATCTCTCTCTCTCCTCTCTCTCTCTATCACCAATCAATGACTTGATTTATGTTTTTCAGGTGGCTTGAACGGATCCGGCAACATGAAGCCGATTTTGTTAGATTTGTTAATTGTCGACAAAACACAGTCGCCACATTGTTGAAACTGGCTGATGAGTTAAACTCCAGCAAACGTAAGGTCAGGATCAGTAAGATATTCGGTGCCGTTGGTGGAGTAGTTTCAGCAGGGTTAACGATTGCCGGATTAGCAACGATACCTGTATTTGGAATTGGCGTTGCTTTAACTGCTGCGGGAGCTGGTGTAGGATTTATATCTGGTGCTGCAAGTGCTGGAGCTGCCATAGGCGATATTGTAGTTAGTAAAAATAGGAGAGAACAATGTAACCAAGTGCTCGAAGCAGATAATCAGGCTGTATTGGAATATCAAAATGCAATGGATGGTTTTATATTATTTATTCATTCCATAAGAGGTATGGCGCCTATTGGTAGCGTAGTAACGGCAGGAATTCAGTTAGTGAGATTGGTCGACGTTCTTTTGGATGCATCAGGAGCTACACTCAGAGGAGTTGGGGCTGCTATTGACGCTGTGCCTATAGTTGGAGCCGTATTCAACCTAATCACACTCCCCATAGATATTGGTACACTGATATCCAACGCAAGAGATATCCATAATTCCACCCCTCACCAGGTAGCATCAAGTGTCACCGAGGTAGCCCAGCAATTGCAAGACCAACTTAGAGAGCTACAGCTCAGACATGACGAGGAAATGGAAGAACTAGAAGATGCTCTTTTGGGTCGATTGGCCCCCCGCCAAAACAGGATTTCAGCAAGAGAAATTGCTTTTTATGTTTGTGTAATTGTTGTGCTTGCGATTATAAATTTGGTTTTATTCTGGTTCCAAAGATCTGATGGCCCACCACTCCTGACCTATGACCTCCCGATGCTTCCATTCGATTAGAGGATGTGTTTTTTTTTATCAATCTATTGATGTAGCCCACTTTAAACCAGATATCATCAGTTTAGGTTTCTAACTAAAGATATCAGCAGTTATAAGATTGAACGATTCTATGTATCTCATACACAGTGAACGATTCTCGTTATATCATACACAGTGAATTATTGTTTTAACAATGAACGATTCTATGTATATTGTACACTTTGTTTTATGAAAGGATATAGCTTCCAATATTAATTATACTCTGCTAATAAGTCATGCCATGTGGAGAATATCACTCCATAAACACATCCCGATTATAATGTATAAATGGCAGTGTTGCTCAAAACAATTTCTACATAGCATCTTTCGCACGGTAGACGGTAATTTCAAATAGAATCCTTCGCAAAGCAATTTCTAAATAGCAAATTTCGCAGGGTAATTTCAAATAGCATCCTGTGCAAAACAGTATATTCGTAGCACCTTTGTAGCATCTTTCGAAGGGTAATTAAACATGACTTTGTCGCTTGATGTATTATGATTATCGTTAGACATCAACATATCTTTGGGGGTGTTGGGATGGCCTAGTGGTCTAGAGTTTCGCGCCTTTACAAAAATAAAAAAAGAGTGTCGCGCTTCGACCTCTAGCTGGCCGGTCACCTCTGGCTTACGGCTGTGGTTTCGATCCCTGGTGTGAGTGTATGTGGCATGGAGATAGAGGCGCCTTCTCAACCCCGTGGGTTTCCTCCGGACACTCCGGTTTCCTCCCACTGCTAAAGACCCCTACGCGCAAGCGAATTATTGAAATAAAACTGAAACCATATGTTAGTCCCAAAATGACCCAGTTTGTGTCGAGTGGACGTTAAATCCCATTTCTCTCTCTCTCTCTCTCAACGTATCTTTGCAAGAGCAGATGCAGCTCGTTTGATATTCGCGCAAATGCGACGCCATTCGTTTTCGTCAGGTATATTATGCTGTAGAGGAATGGTTACCTCACCACCGAAAAAGACCCCTTGCGATAAATTTTAGCTGTTTCTCTTTATCTCTTATAGTTTAGCGTGAGTTGTAATGTGTTAATATTTCCAGTTCAAAAATGGCAAAGTTGATTTGTGTACGTTTATTATTGTATTGAAAGAGGATTTTGTTTCGATTTACGGCATATTTTCATGATAAAAGAATAAACCATGGCTACGTGTGACGTCATTTGACCTTGATCAGTATGATGGATGACAATTGATTTTGAGCCTATGTGATGGACACTTACCTCACATCGTTACGAGCCTAGTATGAAAGTATTAATAAATAGCTTTTCATAATGATTGGTAGTAAAATTGACCCAACATGGCCGCCGTGTATAATTATAATAATTATTATTACCCTTTTTAAAGAATATTTTATTCTGAAATTGAAAGGGATTGAGGAACAGGTATGACCTGTATGACCTCTACCGTAACGCTTATAATCCTAACCCTAACCCTAACCCCAAGTTACCCAGCAATATGCGTGGCGGCCATGTTGGGACTATTTACTTTCGCCCATTTTGATTTGACATGTTCAATATGTATATCTGGTCTCTCTAAATAAATCAAACTAATCTTTAATATCAACAATGGGTATTGTTACCATATTCACCATATTTAGAAGAAAGGATCAGAATTTCCAGAACTAAATGAAATGCCATGTAATATGTCAAGCCTTAAACACGGTGTTCATTGAAATGGCAATTAGAAATAACGCGACTGGTTGGTTGCGATCGATTCGTGCGTTCGGCGTACATCACCACTTAAGCCTCCATGGCATCCTCTTCAATAGAAGGGTTGATCGCGCTTATAGTTCGTACATCTTATCAAGGCCTTCACATAATACCCTGTATATTTCGGCATTAATTTCGATTGGGTCCAAGCCTAGATTGTGAGCCAACCAGATTCCTCCTGTCGTCGCGAATATCAAGTCTCACGCTTTTCAACTAAAATATCTACGTGTGATAATCAAGTTACAAAGTTCAATGTCAAGGTTTCCGTGGGGGTCACTATGTCACAGTTTCTGTTTCGATGCTACATGTACTGTTGACGTGTGTCTGCAGATAAAGTAGCTATAGGTTTGGGAATTGTGCAATAATCTAGAAACGTCTAGATGTTGTAAAACTGGTAGTCGTTGCTCAGGAACATAGCTGAAATAATCTAGCAACGTCTAGATGCTGTAAAACTCGCAGACTTTGCTTTTGGAACATGTCATGACATAACAAAACTAGTCATCACTATGTTCTGGAAATGTTGCCAAACGGGCTCAAACTCAACATGTTTCACAGAGAATTAGTCTTCTAATATCTCTGTCAAAGATGGCTGTCTCCAACATGTGCAATCACATACGCGGCGTCAATAATTGGCTCAATGGCGCCTGCATTGTTTACATACGACGTAACTGCTTCGGACATAATGATGCCTTTTATTCATTTAAATACACAAACCGAGAACATTGCTAATGCTGCAATATACGTCCACATTCCAGCTTTGATTGATATGGTACTTTTTAAAATGAACAGAATGAAATATGAAATGTCTGTTATATCGCAAGAGGCAAAGAAGGCTAGGCGTTTGGTTTGTTTTGCGTTGAGGGTCGGGGATCAACTTCAATAGTTGCCGTCATTAGAGTGCAAGGAATAAGTATACCAAGATAATTCATTCAGAATTGTGGATTTCGGGCGCTAAAGACAAGAAGTGAACGTGTCTCTTTACCAAAATCAATAGTAGACGCCCTCAGACTATAAAGACTACATATGCCAAGTACCAAGCTGAAGCACCCAGAATTGCGGTCTGTAAATGTCTAACACGAAAATTGGGTGTGGCTTGCCCCTAGGGGTCGGGACATGCAGTAAGTTGTCTTTAGGCTATAAGGAATACATATCCCGAGTTAAAAGACGATCCATTAAGAATTGTCGCCTGTAGGCAACACACACAGACACAAAGTAAAAATGGGCATGGCTCTGCCCCTTAAGGTTGGGCAATCACCAAAATAAATAGGGGTCATCCGTAGGGTATAAGGAGTAGGTACGCAAAGATGCAAAAGGACACACCATCACACACACCCACACACAGGGATGACGACATATTAACGTCCACATTATGAATGTGGACGTATAAAAAATGTTTTAGAATTGTCGGAGGAAAAAGGTTAATATTAGGGACTCATTAAGTCGCGTTGATGTCATCCTTATCAGTGACTGTATCGGCCTAGCGAATATTCACTGCTGATCAGTTTGGTTCAAACTATGCGCGATCTGCTTATGAACTCCATGGACCACTCGGCAAACCTCG
This sequence comes from Patella depressa, assembly GCA_948474765.1. NCBI lineage: Eukaryota > Metazoa > Mollusca > Gastropoda > Patellidae > Patella > Patella depressa. Next base: position 72,856,827 of record OX419720.1, on the reverse strand, counting down.
GAAGATTTCGGACAATCTAAACTCGGCTGTATGATGAATTCCGCCATATTGGAAATACTTTAAAGGTCCCGTTTGAAACATGGCTGCGCCCATACCGAACACAAGTTGGCGACCTATTTGGCTAGCGACCTATTCGACCGATCCAGCTGTAAGATAATGACGAAATTACACCTTCTATTCTGAGCTGAAGGAATGGATAAAAAATAATATATTCTACTTTCATTTGATAGACATAACGTTGGATTTTATTGGTTGATGAATAGATGAGTTAAGGCGACTGTTGTCTTTATTCTAAATAGGTTTCCAACGAACAGGTTGCAGCTCGATCGGTCGAATAGGTCGCTAGCCGAATAGGTTTCCAATTTGTGTAATAGCGTCAAGTTTTCCTGTTAAAGTAAACCGGTAGCCGCATCGCAAATGTATGGGCGTAGGTACATATCACTTACTGTCATACAGCCGAGGCTAGATGTAGTTTACGGAATCTGCCGAGATTTGCCGAGTGCTCCATGGACGAGAAGATGGTTTAGAACTTTGTGCTAGTTCAAAACTTTTCCCTTTCTGCAATTAGACGGAGTGACAAATAGACTACGAACTTGGGACGTGTAAAAGCACGTTTTACGATTTTCCAGATTTTCCAGAGAGTACCGAGAACTGATTTAGTGTGACACAATCTGATTAAAATTCAGATTTATATTTCGTTTCGTTTTTTTTTAAATACTTTCGATGACATACGCTAGATGAAGAACTGACCAGTTGTAGCGATAGGTCGCGTCAGATTTCATACGAGCGGAGTTTGAACCTATGACGTAAGACATTGATTAACCATACAGCACTGATGTTATTAGCACTGATGTTATTAGTGGATTACCCACAGTTCCCTGCAAAACACGCCTAAATCTCGCCGTAACAGACCGTTTCATTGGCTAATATCTCACACTAATCCGAACACGTCAATGATAACAACTCATAATGTAGTAAAGACAAGTAAAATAAAATTTTGAACTATAAAAACAAAACAAAATAAGGTCTGTGTTTTAGGCAGATTGTCAAATTATTCGCTTTTAGACTGTTTTTGGTTCAAGAACAATTAACTGAAATTTTGCAAAAACAAAAAAGAAAAGAAAAAAAGAAATGGTACGCATATATAATCTTTAAGAAACTTTTTTTTCTTTTGATCATAATTATGCGGTCTCAGCCATGATCTCACATGTGATAGAACTGTTTAACACATTTGAAATATAATTTTAACACTAGCGGATGATCCGGCGCAGCACGGATTGAAAGTAGTATAACTCTACAGCAGGAAGTGGAAGACCGATGCCAAATAGCCTATGTTACTCCCCGGTCCAAGATACCCCCTTACACCAAATAGCCTATGTTACACCCCGATCTAAGATTCCTCTTTACACCAAATTGCAGCCCCGGAACAGCGCTAGTGTTGGTGACAACCCTGAACAGACATACAGACAGACAGACAGGCAGACCAACAAACGACAGTACAGTGAGATAAATTGTTATGTCTTATTGTTCACCCTGGCTTGCACGTTAGAAAAGTGCACAAACAAGGAAGTATATTTTAAAATAAACCTAAAAAACGTGAATATATTTGATTTAAAGAGAGAGGGAGAGCGAGAGAGAGTTAGAGAGAAATGGGTTTAACGTCAACTCGGCACAAAGTAGGTCATTTCGGGACTAAATTATGTGTTAATTTTATTTCAATAATTCGCTTGCGCGTAGGGGTCTTTAGCAGTGGGCTGAAACCGGAGGACCCGGACAGGCGACCTTACACCTTGTCACGTACAACCGGGAATTCGAAACCACGCCAACTTTGATTTAGATTATTGGCATCCTTCGGATGGTATGAAAACCCGAGTTCCCGTGTACACATTGGCGTGCAGGTAAAAGATCCCTTGACAGTTGGAATTCGATATAAGAGTATGCCGTAGTGCCGCTTTCCGGGCAAAATTTCACTAGCAGCACATTGTATGGCTTATGCCCGTCTTCATTAGCCCAGTTTGGAGCAGAACAGTAGGACATTAAACCACATTTCAATTTATTTCATTTTCGCCCTATTCTACGATCCTCCTTGTTATGAAACAGAATTTAACGCCCTATTCTCCAATTGTCGAACAGGGTCGTATGTAGGATTTTTAAAAGTGGGGTTGCGGCAGAATGGTTGGGCGCCACTCTAATGCTCAAGTTACTGAGTGCAGAGCGGCGACCCACAGTCACAGTCGCTAACATGTGACCCCATAGTCAATTTTGGCGGCACTACCCCTCTGTAAAACATTAAAATGAATATAACCTAGTGTATTACTTTATAATTGAAAGTTTGTCAAATTTGCAGTTGGTATTTTTCGGGGCGCCTTATTTTCCTGGGGTGCAATATACCCCCTGATCCCCGCTAAGTACGACCCTGCTGTCGGACTAATAAAGATGAATACGATTCGAGCTCAGGGTTAGCCGAGATAGTACCACAGGATATTCTGTTTTGGTTTCCTCATGTTATTGGTGCAGGACGGAGAGTTTGACAATGTATGACGTGCCGTATTTGGGGTGAGACAGGTTATCGAGGCCCCGTTGGCGTGCATATAGAAGAGCCTTTGACAGTTGGAATTCGAGGGTACACTACATGGTGTATGTCCATCTCCATAACACCCCATTCGTACAGAAAGGACAGGAAACAGAGATTTAAAAAATCAAATTCTGAAGTAATATTTTATGGAAAATTCCACCAGTATGATTCAACTTGGACGTAAACAGAATCACACTACGTGGGTTGGTAACATATTGTTGACATAAATAAACCTCAACATGCTACTAATCCAATCCGCAACTCTTAATAACTTTAGTTAGAAAGTAACAATCAAGACCTTAACGACCTACGCGTAAAGAAAAACAAACATCAAAGGTGCTGGTATTTCTTACAAAGGCTACCTACCAAGTTTCATATTGATTCTGTTCACTAACGACAAGTTTACTGTAAACCTAGCCAAGGAAGTTATCAGTGACAGAATAAATGGCAATAGGGTTCGTGGTATACGGTTAGCGTATTTGTCTTGAGTATACTAACCATAGAAATTGATTTCATTTATGGCAAGGTTTGGGTGCATTTGTGGGGAACTTTTCAACACAAGAGTTCCACATGATATTGTACTTCTGAAAATAAATACATTCCACAAGATTTTCAACTTTGAATAATTTTCATAGAGTGTTTTGGATCTGTGGTGTTTTTTTTACCACCATAGTTTTTTGCCAAATGATATTGGATATAGCTAAATAAATAAAATGAATTAATTACCATGTAAATATTAACCCTGCTATGGGATTCTATTCTGGAAGACATCCGTGGAAATTGAATTCGGATTGGGCTTTAAAAAACAGCGAAATACGGGCATTATCGTGTCATTGTCTGCCACACATACAAATGCAATTTGCATGCGAGTATGATTGGTAGATTTATTTGGCACATTAGATCTAGAATTTGGGGCCTCTTTAACACTGGAATCTTGTCGAAGAACGGTCAGCAACCCACGTAATCTGGGCCTTGTGGACATGGGTTTGATGTTGGATTACGAACTCCGATACTCCGATACTATTTAGTCCAGTGCAATATTAACTTGCCATCGTTTAGATTTTCAAAAAGTTTAAAGACATTTCACAGTTGATGATTTAACTTTTTTTAAATTTTCTAACGACAATTGTTAGTTCTACATGTAATATTTCATAATGTTTCTTCGATAACATTCAGAGAGAGAGAGAGAGAGAGAGAGAGAGAGAGAGAGAGAGAGAGAGAGGGAGGGAGAGGAAAAGAAGAGAAGGGGGGAGAGGAGAGGAAAGGAGGGGAGAGAAGAGAAGAGAGAGTTGTCGTATATTGCCATCGCCCCCGTCCGTCCGTCCGTCCATCGTCCACAATTTCTTGTGAACCCCCTACAGACCACATTTATCATCTGATTATTTTGAAATTGATTTATCTCGTTTGCATTATTGCGATGAAAAAGTCTATTTAATTTCAATATCTTCTGTTCATTTCCTCTGGAGTTATGGCCCTTGTTTCACTTTGTTGAACCTTGTGAACGCTCTAACGACAAAACATAAATGTACAAAACATAATACTCTCATTCACCAAGAAATACATAATCAAACCCTAAAACCACATGGAAATTAGGGACCCTTTACTATTTATTTTGTTTTTACGCTCAGTGGGAATAACTCCACGTAATAGCCGTAAATATGAACTATACTCTTCATGGACGAATCATGGTAACCGTGCGTCATAATCAATAATATTATTTAACTCCTCCCTGTGAAAGTATTGATTATAGACGAATATTGTTGTTGGTGAGTCGTAATCAATAGTTATCAATACAAGATATTCCTCTCAACCAGTAGTAATATTTGGCTCCTCCCAGGTATTTCACCATGAAAGACTGTTACAACTCGCTTATGTTTAAAAAGACGCACAAACAGAACATCCGCCAGTAGCGTTCAACTTCAAGTTTCAATATGAGTACTTCTTTAATTCTGGTGTATCTTGCGGTGGCTCTTACATTTTCAAGTTGTACGGCACACAGAAATAGATGGTGGAACTCGCTGAGACCCGAAATTAGCCTAAGACGTTTACACTGTGATAAAGTTGAAAAATTTGATCTCTGTGGCTGTTGTCCCGGTGAGTATTTCTATTGATCACTTGATTATATTCAAAACAACTTTATCAATTACAATAAATTCTAATGCAATTGTAGTTACTGAAATGGATGCTCAGTAGTTGACATATGATCGGCCATATCATTTTCGTATGATTGAACGAGAGCAGGTGGGATAAAATAATTTATACTAAATTGTGAAGGAATATTAAAACCTTTAAACTCAGTTTAAAAATGGCCACAATTAGGCCCAATACTGAATACCCCATTTCCTCCCATCGTAAAGACAGTCTACGTGAAAGCGAATAACTAAAGTTAAATGGAACCATATGTTAGTCCCAAAATGACCATGTTGGTATTGAGTGGATGTTAAATCCCATTCTCTCTTCTGTTGATGTCATGTATTTGTAAAATCATTTCTCAATAAGTTAATCGGGGTCTGCGTGGCCGAATGGTTAACGTTTGGTTAACGAAGATGGGGCGCCTTCCAACCTCGTGTTTTTTTGGTGGTTTTTTTTTTTGGGGGGGGGGGGGGCTCGGGTTTCCTCCCACTTCTAAAGACCCTCTATGTACAAGCGAATTACTGAAGTAAGATTGAACCGTATGTTAGTCCCGATATGACCTAATTTGGGAATGGGAAACTGTTAATACCAGTAATAATACTGATAAAGAGTACGCCCCGTAATTAAAGTGTCTTGCGCTGTTATCATGTCTGACACAATTCATCGTTTCTGGATTTTCTCCATCTAAACGTTTCCAGTTTCCCTCCATTAAAACATTTGGATTTAAAGACGTTCAAACGAAACTGAAGCGGATTTTGTTTTTTCTATCAAAATCGTTTTATATATAAGGACTATTTGTGTGCGCTATACAATCCCGTGTTTTAGAACTATATAATCATGTTTTAGCTGCTATATAATCACATGGTTTATATGTAAATATCACTGTGTTTTTCAATAGATCCATGCGATGGTGTAGAATGTTTCAATGGTGGACAATGTGTAGGTGACGGTGTTTGTAATTGTACCTTTGGTTTTGGTGGAGCTAATTGTAACGTTACGTGTAAGTATTGTTTTGTCTTTAGATTCAACACTTTTATCTGCTAGTGAATCATGTGGTTTATGTGTAACTATTATTGTGTTTTTTCAGTAGATCCATGCGATGGCGTGGAGTGTTTGAATGGTGGACAATGTGTTGGTGAAGGTGTTTGTAATTGTACCTTTGGTTTGGGTGGAGCTAATTGTAACAGTAAGCATCAGTTGTGATTTTGTTCTCTATAATACACTTTTTACCTACTGGTGAATATCATGAGCAGATGTCTCTATTAATGCAATGATTGCTTAAATCATGATTATATAACATATCTAATATATTACCGATATTATAATTATTTTTCAGTGAGAGTATGTAACTTGACCAATATTATAATTATTTTACAGAGAGAGTATGTAACGTGACCGAGTGTACAGATAGAAACGGAGTCTGTAATTTTTTTAAATGTATTAACAATGGTAAGATACCTAGTCTTCTATCAGCTTCATTTACAACTACATGTAATTCAGTTATTATCCATACAATATTCCATCATTTAATCTGTGAATTAATCTACAAACTAACTAGACACATTGATTGCATTGTCATATTTCATGTAATTATGGCTAAATATGTAAATTTTAAATAATTTGACAATCTTCTCACCTGTAATTTGGTTGTATTTTTCAGCTACCAATTGTGCTGGTAAAGTCTGTAATACAACTAACAACGAATTGTGTATTGATGATACATGTGTTGACGAAGGTAGGTATAACATGTTACCTGTTCTTGATTAAAATTGTATTATCGCTCCACAGAATATACCAGTAGTTATATGTCATTAGTTATGTGTAGTCGTTGATTAAAACTGGTACCTCCAAATTAAATATCATTAGACCATTTTCTACCTTTTTAAAAAGTTTGAATTTTAACTCAAGCTCATGAGATGATCAGTTACAATAAAATTAATAAAAACTATCACCAGAACAGTCAAAATATATCAAGATTTCAAAAACATCTTAAGCATTTTTAGGGTTGTAGGACTTCCTGATTTCACAAGGTTTACAACCTGTTTATGTTTTAACTACGATTTACCTTCATGTCACTGTATACATGTTTGATATTTCAGGAGACAGTTGTGGGTTTCTAGATAACGTAAATAACATTTGCGCTCCTACGAGTATGTTATTTGTTACATATTATTTAATTTCACAATATAATGTCCAGTTCCATTCATATAACCCGTTCATGTTGACATAAAATAAAACCAAGTACGAACAATCCAAACCATTAGACAGAATTCGAAGTCCTAAAAAAATTTATAGGCAAAATAGTGTAATCAGCAACTGGACTGCTCCCCGTATACAAAATACACGACAAACAGTGGTAACAGGTGTCGGAAAGAGTAAGCTTACCCTGCCTGGTGCTCCACACCCGCCATAGCTGCATCCAAACTATTAGGTAAAATGTCGGTAAAATAGCGTGATTGGCCAATGAACTATCGGTATGCAAAATGCACGTATTCAAATGGGAACACATCAATAACAACACATTTGTACACTTATGGATGTTTCATCTGTGATAAACGGTACAAAGTCAGTTGCGCTGCACAACGTGTGTAAGAGCCAGTGGAGGACACACGCGCTACTGACAATTAAACATCTTTTTCGTACTTTTGGTTATTCTTCACAATAAGAAGCAAAAATAAATAAGATATGTTTACAGGATCATTTTGTTATACGAAAAACTAAGTGATGCGTTTTCTGTGGCGCTGAGTATATATTCATGTTTAAGTCTGGGTGAGAGAAACTGTAAATAAATCTGAAATACACTGTAGTATCAGTCATCACTCTAATAGTTCGATTGTTTCAGGTGTACCATGTGGGGAAGGATTCTGTAGTAGTGATGTTCCCACTTTATGTGTAAATGAGACGTGCAGGTGTAAGTATAATATAGATATAATTAATGATATTATTAATACCGTTCTATTTGATTATTTGGATGCACATAACCAGAGGAACACCTGGTAACACTGCTCTATGTTGGATGATTTGTTAGGTTTTATATTTTGTCAACCTGATCATGTTACCCCTTTATCTGATGAAAGATAAAATAAAACACCATATTGTAAATTATATTTATTATAGTTACAGGTTTTATCTGATAAAATAGAATGTTAAACACCATATTGTAAATTATATTTATTATAGTTACAGGCTTTATCTGGTAAAATAGAATGTTAGACACCATATTGTAAATTATATTTATTATAGTTACAGGCTTTATCTGGTAAAATAGAATGTTAGACACCATATTGTAAATTATATTTATTATAGTTACAGGCTTTATCTGGTAAAATAGTGTGTTAAACACCATATTGTATATTGTAAATTATATTTATTATAGTTATAAACCAATGTGATACTGGTGATACAACTTGCTCCAACTTTGGTGGCAGTTGTTCAGATGGAGTTTGTCTTGGTATATATGATTTATATTATATACAGTGGGTCATTTACATAAACCGGGTGTATTTATATATTTATTTTAAAGATACTATTACAAGAAATCTGTAAATCTAACTATTTTGTTATGAGTACGAAACTGTTCAGTGTCTCTTTCAAATATAATATCAGATGTTATGTGTCTGTTGAAACTAACACTCTTAGGTCAATGATAAACATTAAAGAATGGTACCGTTTTCTAATCAAAGTATTGGCCACTCTACCGGGAGTCAGGTGGTCGAGTGGTCTAACGTACATGTTTTAGATTATAAGACCTGCTATCCATACAAGTAGTTATTCCTCATAACCCTCTGGTTAAAATAAAACGTACCGTTTTAGTCCTGATAGAAGCTAATCATTTTTTGATGAACTGTTATCTGGACTATATCTATGTAGTTTATTCTCGCGTTTAATGATAATAATTATATTTATAGTAGGATGTAGTGAAGACAGGGATTGCACTGGTTTGCCATGTATTGGTGGATTCTGTGCAAGTAAATATTCATTCTTCTATTTATCATCACCCATCATTATGACCTGAGTTATATATATATCACCCGGCTTTCGATGAAACGAGTTTGGTCATTATACTAGTCTTAGTGTGTAATAATTATACATTTCGCTATTATTAGTTTTATGGTAGTTTGTTTAATGATAATATATAAATAATTTGTTGTATTTTTAAGGTATAAAATGTGGAGAATCATTTTGTGAAGTGATCTCAGGATAGTTATGTTATACCCACAGTAGATTAGTCAACCACTGATATATACAATATATTCATCTATACCAACCCGATAAACCAACATCTTCATAAAAACGAGATAAACCAATAACTACAAAATATTAAAATGTAACCCAGATTGAAAAATAAATAGTTTGTCCATCGCATGTTGTTTATTTTGTTTACCTCACGTTGCAATGTTGAGTGTTGGGGGCAGCAGAATCTGAAATACCCGAACAAATTTGGGTTACATGCATCCCTTAAATTGAGATGATCGAAGAAATGCACCCATTATTTTATCGATTGTTGCTATGGGAACAGGCGGGTGTGATAGAAGGGAGACAAACACAATCACATTCTTGAATAAAGGGAGATAATCATTTCCGGAAATGAAATGGAGTTTAACGTCCTGGTGTTCTGCTCCTAACCTGGGATAATGAGGACGGGCATACACCATACAGTGCGCTATGAGGGAAATTTTGCCCGGGCAGTGGCGCTACGGCCTACTCTCACATCAAATTTCAACATCCAAGGGATCTTTTACGTGCACTCTTATGTGTATACGGGACCTCGGTTTTCGTCCCACCCGAACGACTAGACAAGTGCCCTTGTCAGGCCATCACTGACAGGGGAAACCATGCCGGAAATCATTTCCGGACTAATGGGTACAGACGTCCACCATTGATATCCCCACTGACATCACTGTAAAATGTTAATTCACGGAAGTTAAATACTTTATCAAATATTTACATGACGAATCAATCATATATAACAACAAATATTTCTTCAATTGGTTAACAGTTTTATAACTTCTTCATACATATCGTGATACAAGCTTTTGTTTCTTTTTTTTTCATTCAGTGCCAATTTCATCATTTAACACGAGTTTAATAAGGAAGAAAAGCTTAATAAACTTTGAAATAAAATCTTTAGCACTCTTATTCTTTTAGTAGTATATAATTACGTGGTATATATTATCTATTGACAATCTTTTAAACAGTGGCTTAACTTCTATAACATCTCCATCTTTAAACAGTGGCTTAAAGTGGCAATTTCATATTTTTAAAATATGTTAAAATAAAGCCTTAAAATAGATGGTATCTATGAACAGTCCAACCTTGTTAAAGAATAATCCTATAATTAACTATTGTGAATTGAGAAATTGGCCAAAATATCACTTTCAACATTAAATTCAAAAGTTTGAAGATAGCTATTGCATGGGGGGAATGGGAAAACAAGGAGGTAATTGTGTTATTATTTCCGATGTGAAAGATGTACGGTATGTTCTTACTTTTAGCCCCAACTAGAAATTTTCAGGATTCTGATTGGTCGAATAGACAATAAACACCCTCTAAATTATCAATTAGTGCGTATAAATATAACAGTGTACTTAATTATTTATTTGTGTGTCAGTCATCTTCCTCGACTCAAATCTTTATTGACAAATATCTCGAAGAAATTCTAAAAACATGACTATCACCATTTCATGAAAACACATTTCTGAAGTACATAAATAATTAATCAAAACCGTTTTCAGGCATTTTAAATTATTCGTAACTAGGCAGTGATAGTAAGGACAATTTTGGTTTCTTTATTCCTAGTCTAGTTTCACACACCAATGTCTAGCACGTAATTGTCAGGTGTAATTATTAAATCACGCTTTGATTAAAATCTGTCTAGCATGATCTGCCTTAAAATAAGTCATTAGTCTCAATACATTCCTTGGCAATAGTAGCTCTAAAAACCTCATAAACAGAAATTCTACACCAATATTGACATTTGCTTATATCACGTCAGAGTGGTATACATAGCAATCGCTAGAATCCTAAACATCACACAGTTTGGGAGGGTATTTTTGAGGATGTAAGCATACAAAGCAATTGTCTGAACAATAACTAGCTACTAAATTGTAATAACCGTCAGCAAATAAAATAATAAAGTTTGAAAACTTATCATTTTTGTTGCCAAGAGTTACTCCTCTTTGGTCTCGGTTTACAGGTCGAACTATTTCCATCAAGGCTGACACCAATGACGTCCTGGCTGACACTGTCGACTAAGAACACCATAATAAGTCTAATTTCCTGGTATTATAACAATTATATTATTATACAGGCATGTCTTAAATGAAAGACCATAATAATTTTGTCCAGTCTGGAGAATTATCACCCGGTTGATGCTGGCGTGCCATTAAACATAAATTAAATCATTTAAGTTCTTTAATCAATCAAAGTTATGTAATACAGAGCACGGGATAGGTGTCTGTGGTTCATCTTATTATTTCAAAGTTTTACTGTTTTGTTTTCTTTTCTAACTTGATATCTGAAACAAATCTTGTCTCCGTACCCCCCACCCCCAAATGAAGTATTCATTACCGTTATGCGGAACTGTTAGGAACATTTTAGTAGTTGAGAAACTGGCAAAAATATCATTTTCAACTTCAAATTCAAACGTTTGAAGATGGCGATTCCTTGGAGGTGAATGGGGAAACAAGGGAGGTAATGTGTTATTATTTCCTGTTACAGCCCGTGTCAGTGATTTTAATGCCTTTGAAATAATGCCCATAATAGTGAGTTGTCAACCTTTTGAGCAAAAGACCTAGAAATAATTATGTTTTGACTGTCTTAGAAAATATGAAATCCCCGTTTTAAGGTCATAAAAATACACTGACCACAGATACGTTTAGTGAGAACATTGTTCGTTAAAATCGCGGACAATAAGGGCTTTATCGTTCTGGTAAGATCTTCACATAGCACGGAGAAGTCATCAGTAAAGTCTGCATCAGTGAAATGATTTCTATCTGGAAGGGTGATCTGTAAATGTAAACATGTTTTAAAGTCTGCGATGTTGATTTTATAGTTAATGTCAGGTGATCAAATGAAGAAAAATGCTTTTGCTGATTTTAGAGTTTTAACTTATAGCTCATCATTTATAACAACAGCTATGTCCCCACCCCTACCAGTGAGTGAAAACAAATGTATCCAAGCTGTGTAATTTATCCTTATCACCAACTCGAGATAACTATGTTTCAGTAATCAATAGTGTGGCAAATTTGTGATCTAGAATGCAATCCAATATGGAAGCTGGTTTATTTCCAATAAACTGTACCCTTCTCCGTGTATTGCTTGTTTAAAATTTCGTGTGAAAATAGTGTACATAGGATTATTTTTACACCAGTAAAACTAAAACGTAATACATTTATTTGGTATGACGTATGTTGTGTTAAATATCAGTTTCTCTGTTTTAGCAAACTGACCTTCAGTTCCCACCAGATATATGCCCAAATGACGCTAGAGACCATGTATCTTTCACAAGTTCTCAAGCGGGGTCGGTCAACCCCTACTTTTCAATAAGCTGTATATTTTAAGTATGTTGCATTCCGGTCATTTTTTTGTTTACGCTGATTGATAGTATGTGCCTAGCACTTCAAAACCATCCGAAGAAATTCTACCTGCGACCATGAAAGAAAAGATTACAATGTATCTTTTTCTGTACTCTTGGCACAATATGAATATGGTACCCTAAAACCAGTCCACAAAAAATGTGTATGGACTGATTATATTTTTATTTTCAGATTGAACACCCGCCTTATCAGACAAGGTCAAAATTTGAATTTTTCTATTACACCATAGAAAGCAATTTGTGCCTAAAAGGGGTGATATGGATTATCTAGCAACTTGGTTTACTTATTCCTTATATCCAGCAGACAGCAACTGTTGACTTTGATGTATGTTCCGACTCCTTGGGTGGTGCCACATCCACATTTTTTTTGTTAATATTTTATTTGTAAATTATTAACATTTAGCAAGTATTAATAGTTTCAATAACAGGGTTGTACCTATCTATATTGGTCCTGGTCCAACCCAGATGGGCAGAGTCACGCCTAATTTTTGTGTTTATTGTCGGCAGACTGCATTTGTGAATGGATCATCTTAGAACTTTGCATAATTATTCCTTGTATAAGGACACTGCATGCTGCAATTCGGAATGGATCATTTTGTAACTTGATATAACCTTATACACAAAGTACGGAAACAGACTTCATTTCTCGCAGTATATGTGTACACTGATATACCTAGTCCTCATAACATAGTAGTTATTATTGTGTACATTCTAAAATTCTTCGGGATAAAGCAAATCGATATCATTATTAATTAAATTCTGATTCCTTAATTATGTCCAACAATGGCCCGTTGTGTTCCAAGTGGACGTTATACCCCATTTACCTTACACACAGACCATGTGTCATCAAGTTTTAGAATCAACTGTACATTCTTCATAGCAAATTGTCATTTTCTGATAACAGAAATAATTGATTTCAGTAGATTTCAATTTAATAATATTTAACCATTTTACATTCCAGTGTTTAGTATTGCCTTAAAATCAATAGAGATACCGTACATTCGTTACATGCCGTGTACAGTGAGTATAAATATCAATATTCCACAGTAGATATGATGGGCGAGGCAGAGATATGTACGTTGATAGTAACATACCACACGTATGTCTGTCTTTGTATGTTTTTTTACATGTATCTATGTCGTTAGGAGGGTTATAAATGGACCTCACCAGTCTCCAAATCTAAGTTCAGATATTTACTTCATAAAAATACTATTTATAAATAAAAGTTGTTTTAACGATGGCCTTGCGTCGAAAGCGGATTAGGGTTGGGTGGCCGAATAGTTAGTGCATGTATCATAAGGTCTGTCATTGTGTCAACTGGTGTGGTTTCCATTCCACGGTTGTACGTGACAGGAGTAGGGGCACCTGTCCTACGGTTTCCTCCAACTTCTAAAAGCCCCTAGTGCGCAAGCGAATTATTGAAATATAAATTTTAACTATATGTTATTCTAGAAACGACCTAGTCTGTGTTAGGTGGACGCTAAAGGGTGTCCAAAATGGCTAAGGAAATTTCAGCCTAGTTTCACAATGTGTAAACCATTTTGATGAAAATTATAATATATGTTTATATCCCACACGTTATGGCTGCTGGTTGTACGATAATTCATGTCTTTAGCTTGTGGACACTTAAGAGATCACACTTTTTTCCGATATTGACGAAATTTGAAATACATGTAAATAACCCAACAATTTTGGTTTCTTGCAATATTGCCGTATATCGGACATAACTTATTCGATTATATCGCATTTTTCTGTTGTTCTCTGTCATCTCTCGAAAGATGTTGGCGCATCATGCATGGCAGCCGCTTGTTTATTTGAGAAAATCCAGCGCCGGATTAACCACGGAGCACGATGGGGTCCAGGACTTCATTTGCCAGTATCAGTGATGCAGCCACCCGAGGCCTTCCATCGGAATTTCAAAGTCCTGGACATTGAGGCTGTTATGGTATAAAATAATTATGACGCAAGAGAATTCCATTAGGGAATGAATCTATGGTGAATCGGACAATGTTGCTTCGTACTTTCAGCTGGTTTCGTTTTTGGGGGCGGGGAATGTGCATCAAGAAAACGCATTGAAATATTTTGGTTCCAACTTGCTGTGCTACTAGGAGGTGGGATCAAGGTAACTTTCAACCCGTTTATTTCGAGTTTTGAACCCAGAATCTTCCAAAAATATCATTGATAATCCTGAATGTACTGTTTTCTTTTTAAGATGACTTCATATTTGGCTTGATTTGACCCACTTCCTTTTTTTAATCTTCCTGATGCAGATCGCACCAACACAATCTGTGACTTTCTGTAAGACCTGGTCAGCGCCCAAAGGAGATTTACCGCCAAGTCATAGTATCGCATATCTTTCAGGAGACGTCTGTGATGGCACCAATTTCTATTGTGTTGATAGGGGTATGTTATTTGTTGTACAATATTATATAATTTAATAATATTTGATTATGGTACATTCATATAATCAGTTTATGATGGCATGTTAGGAATTATAAATAAATCAGAAATACATTGTAGTATCAGTCATCACTCTAATAGTTCGATTGTTTCAGGTGAACCATGTGGGCAAGGATTCTGTAGTAGTTTTATTCCCAATTTATGTGTAAATGAGACCTGCAGGTGTAAGTATAATATAGATATAATTATGTTATTCATAATAAATACCTTTCTATTCGATTATTTGGATGCACATAACCAGAGGAACACCTGGTAACACTGCTCTATGTTGGATGATTTGTTAGGTTTTATATTTTGTCAACCTGATCATGTTACCCCTTTATCTGACGAAAGGGAAAATAAAACACCATATTGTAAATTATATTTATTATAGTTACAGGTTTTATCTGATAAAATAGAATGTTAAACACCATATTCTATATTGTAAATCATATTTATTATAGCTATAACTGAATGTGATACGGATGAAACAACTTGCTTTAACATTGGTGGCAGTTGTTCAGATGGAGTTTGTCTCGGTAAATATGATTTATATTAGTTGAACGAATTCAGGGCCGGCTTTCAAATTATATATCGTTTACTAATCATAGTGTTGGACAATGGTGAGAGGGGGTTGGATGGCCGAGTGGGCAAACACATGTGGCCAGTAGATCATATTATACTTTTTATCTGATCAATGCTCAGTTTGATGAGGTGGTGTGATATATTATTTATATTTATAGTACCATGTAGTGAAGAAAGTAATTGTGAGGGTTTGCCATGTATTGGTGGATTCTGTGCAGGTAAATATTCATTATTTTATTTATAATCATTGTGACTTGATTTGTATACAAATATGTTTAATGTCTCGAGCACCCCTCGTTATTACAATAAACAACAAGTTATGACTTTGAGTATAATCACCTAGTAATGTTATTAATGTACACTGTCTGTTATTAACCGTTCATCACGGTGTACTTGGTACATATAGTGTTTTAGATGAACTTGGATGGCTGGGGGCACAAGTATCTTGTTAGAGACTTAAGCGTGGTCAAAATGACGTAATAGCGTGTGATGTCATGTGGTTTGTGAGTAATCTCGTACCTAAACTCCCTCTGATCATTCGACCTTGAACCAAGATGGCGTCGTCAAACACCTGTTTCAATCCATTAAAATAATTTATTTACATGTTTACCTTTAAAACAAACACCCTGTATTTTTCACGAATCTTGTTTTCTGAGGAATATTTATTTTTTGATAGGGTCATTCGAGTTTCATTACCAGGCTTATGGTGGCTTGTTTAAACATGCATTAGGCAAGAGCAAAATCTGCCTATTACGAGTCTTTCTTTCTTTAGGCCTGAAATGGTATCTAAATTATCAATTAGACATTAATTAATTTATCCGGACCATAATAAACTCTCGATGTCAAGGCTAGCCTTCGATGTTGGCTGGATTAGATTCCTATATACCGCTGAACGGCCAGTAAAATTAAATTTTAAATTTGGATAATCGAGACTATGCCGTTTATATTAATGATTTTAGAAATGATGACCGAGGCCAGGCGGCAATTTCACCCTCTTCGTTTTCGGCTCATAGTGGATCAATTCGACTGAATTTTTCAGCGAATTACCTTTACTCTATGTAGTTTTTAACTTTTCTAGTGAGAGCTGCCAGCCCTTTATCTTATCTCCTATTATGCATATTTAATGATAATATATAAATAATTCGTTGTATTTCCGTTTTAAAATGTGGAGAATCAATTTGTTTTAAGTAAACAAGCTAGTTATGGTCTACCCACAGTAGATTAGTCAACCGCTGATATATTAAGTTCAATATAGTAAACTATATTGTAATATTTAAAACCTATTATGAAATAAATACATGGTATCTCAAGGTCAGCATACTACCATCTTAGTTCCTGAGCCACCGTAGCTATCCTATATTAAAGGAGCTAACACGTAAATTAAAATTAAACATCGCTCCATTTCAATCAATACCGATGTCGTTATCTTGCCGTGAAACTATCTGCTCTCAATTTTCCACACCATTTAAGAAAATCAGACCACAATTATCAACCGGTATCCACGAAACTTACAAAATATGATAACATTAATAATATCTCAGTGTTGCCAAAATTCGACCACTTCTGGTTGATAATTGCGGTATGTAGTCGTGCCGCATGAAATGTGTGGTAAATTGATATCCCGGAAACCGTTAACCGGAAGTGGCCGAAACTTTGCCTGCTCTGAGATATTATTAATGTAATTATAATCTACAAGTTTCATTGAATTCGGTTGATAATTGCTGTCTGTAGTCGTGCCACATGTAATATGTGGTGACCTCATATCTCGGAAACTGCTAACCGGAAGTGGTCGAAACGTTGTCTTCTCTGAGATATTATGAAAGTAATTATAATCTGCAAGCTTCTGGAAAACTGCTAACCGGAAGTGGCCGAAACTTTGGCTAATCTGAGACATTATTAATTTTATCATATTCGGTAAGTTTCATTCAATTAGGTTGATAATTGCGGTCTGTGGCCGTGGCACTAGAAATGTGTGGTAACCTGATATCTCGAAAATCGCTAGCCGGACGTGGCCGAAACTTTGCCTACTCTGAGATATTATTAATATTATTACAATCTGCAAGTTCCATAGAAATCGGTTGGTAATTGCGGTCTGTAGCCGTGCCACGTGAAATGTCTGGTAAATTGATATCTCGGAAACCGTTAACTGTAAGTGGCCGAAACTTTGCCTGCTCTGGGATATTATTAATGTAATTATAATCTGTAAGTTTCGTTGGTAATTGCGAATTGTAGTCGTGCCACACGAAATATATGGTAACCCCTATATCTCGTAAACCACCAACCGGTAGTGGCAGATAGATATCATCAATGTTATTATAATCCGTAAGTTTCATAAAAATCGGGTAACAATTGCGATCTGTAGTCGTAAGGCTCTTTTGAATTTTTTCCTTACCCCATGTGTCAAATAGCCACTGTATTTTTCAAATTTGGTGTGAAGCCAAACCCCATCGATTCTGACCGCTTAAAAAAACAAATTGTGCACTTGAGGAGAAACTACAGTTTTAATGGATATGTTTCCAAATTTTATGTGAAGCATAATGAATGATAGGAGATGACGCCCATTGTTTTTAAGCCGGTTAAAATCACATATCATATCTATAATTACAGTTCACGCATATTAATTTAGGTGTAGAATTGATTAACGATCGGTTGTCTTGTATCACGCGGAACTTGAAAATGCCAAAACCACTGTCATTTGGGACAACGATAAACCTGTCAGTTACATTTTATAGCCTTTAAGGTATTTTCACTCTAACCCTTCTACAACTTTAAAATGACTTGATTTGGGCGAATTTTATGTAGATTTTATGTAGATTTGTTTAGAAGGGGGCGATCTGTGTTAAAGATAAAACTGTAAGTTGTTTTGTATATGCCAGCCTTGCCTTGATAAACCCTCTGAATACTGTCTATTTGTCACCACTTCATCCCCATTCAAATCAACACACAGTCAGAACTGCGAATCATAGCGTCGACAGCTATGTGAATGGTATTCCTTGAAGCTCGATACGGGCAGTTGGCAAACTTTACAAACATTTTGAATCTGTATTTATCATTCTCCAAATAATTTATTCCAATAAAAATTTGATTTGCCAATTTGTTATTGATATATTGTGACATTTCTTCTTGATAAGTAAACATCCAGGCTATATAAAAGTATTGTTTTTTTCTACGTTAAGTTATTCCTCATAAACTTTTGGAAGATACATTATTCCATATAAACTTTTTAATTAACAAAAATAAAGAATGTTACTCTTATTGGATTATAATGACGATAAAAACTGTTTTTATTCTCAATGTTTGTAGCTTTTAGACCGGCTCTAACTTATCCCCAAATATTTGTTGGAGCAAACTCTTGCCCAGAAGCATGTATGGGGTTCACCATGAAAAACTTACGATATACAAGCTGGGAGTATAGAGAGGTAAACATGCAATTCAACCTCTCAACTCTTGTATCCTTTCACCTCATAAACATGAATATTCACCCAAACCTGGCAGAAAATGTAATTTCAAACCCTTTTCGTCGATTCTACACCAAAAAGTCAACAAAAAATCGCCATGCTAAAGGAGGAATGAGAGAGAAAGACTCAAAATAACTTTGGCCCTACATTCGGCGTGACAGCGTAGAAATGTTTAGTGATCTGTGTCCATAATATGAAACATGCAAAACATTCTTGGTCGTCTCCCTTTATATGTAGGTGAGTAAAGTTCGTACCCGTACCGAAATGAAGTGTTCACTTCCCGCGAAGCGTTCATTTCTGATACACTTCCAGGAACACTTCCAACGAAGCGTTCATTTCTGAGACACTTCTAGGGACGCTTCCTTTGCAATGCTATAAAAACTTCATCGAAATGCTAATTTCGTCGTCACTTCTAAAAGATAGTCTGTTTTCAGAGCATTTTATCTTCACTTCTGAAAGATAGTCTATATACAACTGCGTCTTATCAACACTTCTGAAAGATAGTCGATATACAACTGAGTGTCATTAATACTTCTAAAAGATAGTCTATATACAACTGCGCCTTATCAACACTTCTGAAAGATAGTCGATATACAACTGCGTGTGATTCACACCTCTTGGAGATAGTGAATATAGATGACCATTTATTCATCTCCACTTCTGAAAGACTGTTGACCATTTATTCATCTCCACTTCTGAAAGACTGTTAAAAAACGATCATATCGATGATCATTTCATCGCCACTTCTTTAAAATTCATGAAATAAATGATGAAATAAAATGACGCGTAGTGCGCCCCCCCCCCCCGAGTCCGACACAGCTCCGCTCTTTAACAAATAATATCGGGGAGTCACCGTGTGTTTTTATATATACATTATACCGCCTGTTAAAATCCATAACCATTATAAGCCTACTCGATTTAAACAAATAACCCTGCTCTCAAAATTAATTGATGGAACAATAGGCTAATTGATGCCGTAAGACAATCACATCATGCAACTTTATCAGAGTGGCACAACTAGAAAATGGTACCGCTCGATGTTATAGGCCACCAATATATATATATTTTATGTATTTTACTTTATCCGTTCGAGCCCCAAAAAATCTGGTGGCGCCCTCTTCTCGAACGGTACGCAGAGAAAGAGAGAGAGCGAGAGAGAGAGAGAGAGAGGGATTATTCTTTTATTTTATTTATTCTTTTATGTGTTTAACTTTATCCGTTCGAGCCCGAAAAATCTGGTGGCGCCCTCTTTCTTCGAATGGTACGATAAAGGAGAGAGGAAGAGAGAGAGAGAGTTTATTCTTTTATTTATTCTTTTGTTTATTCTTTTATGTGTCTTACGTTAACCGTTATCTGGTGGCGCCCTCTTTCGTCGAACGATACGCTTAAGAGAGAGAGAGAGAGGGAGAGAGAGAGATTATTCTTTTATTTTATTTATTCTTTTATGTGTTTAACTTTATCCGTTCGAGCCCGAAAAATCTGGTGGCACCCTCTTTATTCGAACGGGACGCTAAAGGAGAAAGAGAGAGAGTTTATTCTTTTATTTATTCTTTTATGTGTTTTACTTTACCCGTTCGAGCCCGAAAAATCTGGTGGCCCCCTCTTTCGTCGAACGATACGCTTAAGAGAGAGAGAGAGAGGGGGAGAGAGAGAGAGAGATTACTCTTTTATTTTATTTATTCTTTTATGTGTTTAACTTTATCCGTTCGAGCCCGAAAAATCTGGTGGGCCCTCTTTATTCGAACGGGACGCTAAAGGAGAGAGAGGGAGAGAGAGAGAGAGTTTATTCTTTTATGTATTCTTTTGTTTATTCTTTTATGTGTTTTACTTTATCGGTGGCGCCCTCTTTCGTCGAACGGTACGCTTAAGATACAGAGAGAGAGAAAGAGAGAGAGAGAGAGAGAGAGAGAGAGTCGGGGAGAAATAGGGTTTAACGTAGGCCTACACTCGACACAAACTAGGTGATTTCAGGACTAACATATGGTTTAATTTTATTTCAATCATTCGCTTGCGCCTAGGGATCTTTAGCAGTGCCGTAGAATCGGAGCACCCGGAGAAAACCCACGAGTTTAATTGGACAAACGGTACCGTACGCTGAATCAACTGACCAAAGTGGTATCGATCGATATTATAGGTCAGTAAAAAAGTATATAGGCCTATATTCATTTATTTATTTTACTTTATAATCTATATATAAGCCCGAAAATTATGGTAGCCCCTCTTCGCTTGAACTTGAACGGTAGGCCTACACTGAGTCAACCAGAAGTGAATGTAGCAATATAGCGTCGGTCTAAAAATAGGTTATTAGTATTAGTGACATTAGCGGGGTTCGCTCTACACGGACACTCGGCTAATCTCGACAGATTCCGTAAACTACGTGAACTACATCTAGTCTCGGATGTATGACAGTAAGTGATATGTACCTACGCCCATACATTTGCGATGCGGCTACCGGTTTACTTTAACAAGAAAACTTGACGCTATTGCACAAATTGGAAACCTATTCGGCTAGCGACCTATTCGACCGATCGAGCTGCAACCTGTTCGTTGGAAACCTATTTAGAGTAAAGACAACATTCTCTATTTATCAACCAATAAAATCCAACGTTATGTCTATCAAATGAAAGTAGAATATATTATTTTTTATCCATTCCTTCAGCTCAGAATAGAAGTGTAATTTCGTCATTATCTTACAGCTGGATCGGTCGAATAGGTCGCTAGCCAAATGGGTCGACAACTTGTGTTTGGAATGGGCGCAGCCATGTTTCATCCGGGACCTTTAAAGTAGTTCCAATATGGCGGAATTCATCATACAGCTGAGTTTAGATTCCCGAAATCTAGATAAGATATGCAGCTTATTATTGCAATATACCCCTTTCTGTATCGGGAAAATTAATCCTGTAGTGATTATTTATAAATAATAATTAATCAAATTGGTGGTTATTGGCTGTTACGCCTTGTTTTTTTTTTTAAAAAAATGAGGGAATAGAGTTAATTCACATGACGTCACTTGGTCACATTGTCATGGAAAGCGGCGAAAGTCAGTGTTGCGGAACTCGTATTTTTTGACGGTCGGTCAAGAAAAGCACGTTCGTTGCTCTTTTCAAATATGTAAATTATTTTCTGGCGCATTTATATTTATTTACTTCGAAAAACAATCAATGTTTGATAGTACTAAAATATATTTCCATGATTACCGAGAGGTGGCGGTTTGTTGTCCATGGCATAAACATGGCGGCGACCTGTAGCCTAAATATAGGTCATGTACATCGGGTACGCTCATTCCTCCGATAGCCATTGGCAAAGACAAAAATAAAATTGGCCGACGAGAATTGAATTTCATTAGGGCCTAAATATAATGTAGCTTCAAATAGAATGCAACCATTCCTGACTTATTTGATATTTTATACTTTTTAGTTTTTTTTATCAAATTACAAATACAATCGCCATGGATTTTTTTAGCCTACATAACATACTA
Organism: Patella depressa; assembly: GCA_948474765.1. Taxonomy (NCBI): domain Eukaryota; kingdom Metazoa; phylum Mollusca; class Gastropoda; family Patellidae; genus Patella; species Patella depressa. Next base: position 72,834,562 of record OX419720.1, on the reverse strand, counting down.
GTAAACACGGCGTTGGGCACTTTTACATGTACACCAATTTCCTAACTACTCCAAACAACTACGGATACTTTCTTGACAGGCCCTTCTGTCCTACACCAATGACAATGAGAAACCTCGGGTCAGAAAATCCAAATGAACTGTCTAGGCCAGCTAGGGGGTTGGGATGGCCTAGTGGTCTAGAGTGCCGCGCTTCGACCTCTAGCTGGCCGGTAACCTCTGGCTTGCGGCTGTGGTTTCGAGCCCTGATGTGAGCGTATGTGGCATGGAGATAGGGGCGCCTTCTCAACCTCGTGGGTTTCCCCCGGGCACTCCGGTTGCCTCCCACTGCTAAAGACCACTACGCGCAAGCGAATTATTGAAATAAAATTAAAAACCATATGTTAGTCCCGAAATGACCTAGTTTGTGTTGAGTGGACATTAAACCCCATTTCTCTCTCTCTCTCTCTCTCTCCCTCTCTCTCTCTAGGCCAGCCAACACTGGTTATATAGTGAGCCTTCATCCAGTGCATCAAGCAACTGATATGAAATGGGGTTAAGTTTAACATCCTACTGTTTTTCTTTGACTGGTTGAATGAAAACAGGAATATCGAATTAAATACGCCATTCAGAGTGATATAAGGGAAGTTTTGCCCAGACACATTGAATTCCAACTGCCAAGGGTTCTTTTATGTGCACTCCGTCACATTTTTTTCTTGCCAGGCCTTCAGTCCTGCATTGCTATGGGGAACCACACCGGAAAATTCTGATAAACGTGGGATTTCTCAGTTACTGAGCCAAACATCTTTTCCACCGAGCCATTTGGCTCCCCTGTTTTACTGCTCCATCTGATGAAACTAGGGAATAATCTGTCAGATAATTTTGGAGTTTGCGCAGATAGTGGTGATATATACCGCCAACTTAGTTTTCAGCTGTTCAGTATGAACAACTAGGGGCTGTTTTTTGCCAGGCCCTCTGTTTAAAAATGTGTTTTTAAGTTGTTTCTTAAATGAATATAGAGATGTAGGCCTACACTGTACATCATAAACTAAATTTGGAATTGTAGGTCTATATAGCCGTAATTAAATAAGCCTTATTATTATTGTCAAAATGGTGATAAAGTAATTAAATTATTGTTGATTTATTATTATTTATTATTATTTATTTATTTATAAGGACAGCTGTGTAGTTGGAATTTGATATATTAAGTGTGGGCCGTAGCGCCGCTGCCCGGGCAAAATTTCCCTCATACCCCACTGTATGGCGTAGCCTATGCCCGTCTTCATTAGCTCAGTTTAGGAGCAGAACAGTAGGACGTTAATCCCCATTTCATTTCATTTATTTATTATTGTTTTTTTTTATTTACTTTCTTTTTTGAAGTGTTCAATAATGAATAGACCTATACAACAAGTAACAATTATTAGGTTATTCTAGAAATGTAATTTAAGAACAGTTTATTTCACAGCAAACAAAAGTCTAATAATACTAGATCTAATAGAAAAGCAGGAATTAATTATATTTTTTTTTTTTTTTTTTTTTTAGTGTTCAATAACGATGTAATTTTAAGGGCAGTTATTTCACGACAAACAAACTTTAAAAGTCTAATAGAAAAGCAGGAATTTTTTATATTTTGAAACAGTTATTATACTGTGATTGTGACCTAGATTCTAGGCTAGATAGATGCGACATGGATTGACGGAAATAACGGAAAACAATGTTTTCTTACATAATTCAAAATTTGTTTAGGAAATAAAATTTATAACCAAACACAAACAAAATAATGTCTGTTAATAAAGAATTTTAAATTTCTTTTGGTTTTATTATTCGTATAAAATTACCTGTCTTCGTTTATACGACAGCAAATGAATGCAATACTTCCCAAACACGAATAGTTTGCGATGTTAAAACATCGTTTTCTTCCACAAATTTAATCCGATTTTGATGGATCTTCAAAAGTATGTTTATATTCCAAAGATCTGGGTTTCTTTCGATTTTCGCGCACATCACCATGTAACTTCCTGGATTATGACACTGAACGTACGAAAAATCACACTGTTACCAGGTAGTCCCTTTTCGACTTTGATGAAACTTTTATATACACATTTATATCTCAACGTTCGTGGTTCCTTTTGATATTTGGCTTGTTCTCGGTCCATCTCTTGCAAAATGTGATCTTATATGGCAACCGCTTATTCATATAAAATTTCGGTATGGTATTCAAATTTATGTCAGTAATATTCCTACAAGGACAGCTGTCTAGTCGTTCGGATGGTACGGAAAACCGAGATCCCGTGTACACATTGGCGTGGACGTAAAATATCACTTGACAGTTGGATTAGATATAAGGGTAGGCCGTAGTGCCGCTGGCCGGCCAAATTTCCCTCATAGCACACTGTATGGCATATGCACGTCGGTGTCTAACAGTGGGGCGTTAAACCCCATTTCATTTCATTTCTTATATGAACGTGATCATTACCATATTAATCAATCGAGCTCCATGGAAAATTCCGGGCACAATCTACTCTGCTGCTTCGATCACTGTCGACGATCTCGTCAGTGTATCGAGAGTGTCTTTCCCAGTTTCTTTAGTAAATGTATTTTTGGGGAAGCTGGTGGGGTCAACGTTTTCTAACAGAAGCTTTGCAATTAGAGTTGATGGTGTGACAAGCTCAACCACTTTCCGTACCTCGGGGTACAAAATAGTTTTCTCAGTTTTAATCTGTTGCACCTGTTTCTCTTTTGTCCATAAAGGGCAATCTCTTGAGTGATCAAATGACACTCGTTACAATTCGCACACTCGCGTTGACGTTGACAAGTTTCGCTTGCATGGCCATCTTGGCTACATCACCAAGAGTTTTCTCTGACCAAAGTTTAGTTTACCCAACAGACAAAGATTTGGGTGGGATGTTCCTTTTTTGTTTTTTTGTTTGAAGAATATATCCCGGGATGTGCGGCTGAAGTAATAGACTGATCTGACAAGACTTCTGTGAAGCTGTGCATGTATCTATTTCCAAAATATTTCCTCTGAACCATATTGCAAAAACTATGAACTTATGCATTGGTTCATATTTTTACAATACGGTCTTACCATAAATGTAAAAGGATGATTAACTGATATCAGACACCAAGGGCATTGAGGTGAAACTATAATTACATATATTTACAATCTTATCCGTTCTCGTCATAATCTATTTATCCTGGATATTAATTAGTTCTAAGGCTAGATTCGTGATCGAACGAACCCTATCGAGAGTAACGTTCCGCAACCTTCCGCTCATGTTTTTGAAATTGGTTCAAGGGAGAACTCTGTTTACACCAAGTGTTCCGCAACTATCCATTTGGGAATTAGCTGCTGTGGGCATATATTTTGTTGCCTGGCAACATATCGTTAAGTTAGAAATATCCGAAGTTGATTCATTTAATAATAAATTTTACATGGCTTTAAATAGATTTTGTTTATTTGAACATAGAAATACGACACCAGATGTCTGAATTATATGATGAACGAGCAGAAATATTATTTTACAATGTTCATAATTTCATGTGGGTTATATTGTCGTTCACATTTTGGTTGTGGACCCTCTACAGGTCACATTGTTGTCCCCTTAAAATATACGTTGATACCACAATGATATATTCTGCAAAAAACAATTCTAAACCAAACCAAAAAAAAAATTATAAAAAAACATCAAAAACCTGAAAGCTTTGTCTATGATGGTACGACAATCTATAGGTTACATTTTTTTTATCGGATTTTGATGGTTGATTCTTGTTTACATTCGCACATATCGAAGAAAAGCCTCCCTTGCTCCTAAATTCTACGAAAAATCGCGTCTTTAGCTTGTGCATTCTCTAGATGTCACAATGTTCACCAGAATTTGATGAAATTTTCTGCTCGGGGTAAGCAGAGGGATATAACAAATTGTTATTATCCTGACATTTATCTGATATTTGGGTGGAATTGGGAAGTAATAGTTTAATCTACCCGTCGTATATGAGATGCTGGCTGCTATGATAAGCACTATTATCTGGCATGTTTGATTTTACTATCACCCCACACCATAATGAACGATTTCGGTGTATCCCCTGATCCACAAATCATACTGTTAGAGACACCAAAATTATCATTATAAACTTAAATACTATGTGAGTTATCACGGATTATTCAAACAGCTCAAGTATGACCGATGTTCACCCGACAGATTCTGACAGGGGACACGCTAGGCTACTTAAATCAACTATAAAAAAAATTCTGTATACAATTTCCAGGTCCACCCGAAATATTGGGTGGGCGAGATGACTGGTTGGCAAGGAAAGGCGTCGGAAGACATGAAAAAACGAGGTTCAGTGGTTCGCATGCACGTAAAAGAACGATTGGCAGTTGTAATTGGATAGTATAAAAACCGATGTTGACTTGTTCGTCTGTACGTTAAGGAAACATTGGCAGTTGGAATCGTAAAGTAGTAAAGAATGTATAATGTATCTGAAGTCGTTAACACATGAATCGATAGAGAGTGAATATTTGTTGTTTATGGCTGCCGACTTACTATAAATATCGAAATCTATAATAGTACGTGCAGGAAGACTGCACCACACATAATTTACACAAAGACAAATACACGGACAAAACATCATACTCAGAAACCACAAATAAAAAAACAATTCAAAAAGAATGAATGGATCCGGGGGCTAGCCGTAAGCGTCCACTGCGCTGTACAGTCCCGGGCCTGTGGTGATACAGACTTCACTCATATTTGAAAAACAATCAGGAATATAACCCAGATAAACCATTGTTTAATGCCAGCATGAGTCATGATCTGCTATATGCTACAAGGAAAACGAATGTAAGCATACTATAGTAAAATTTTACCAAGAATTTATAATGTATCTGAAGCTTCTTCGAACACATGACAATTGATGTTGCAATCCGTGGGACTTTAATTAAAGTTGATACAACAATGGCGTTAAACGTCCGCGTTCAAACATACTGACATCGCAAACAATATGTGTTATGTTAATGACATTGTCTAAGTCTATATCGCAAATAGAGGCCACGGTGGTTAAGTAGGTAAAATGCTGGCTAGATAGTCTGGAGGTCGGGTGTTCGATCCCTGCATTGGTCGCGAAAGTTCATCCACATTTTCCGACGTGGTTTCCCCTTGTCAGTGATGAAGGGTGGAGGGCCTGACAATGACAGCTGTCTAGTCGTTCGGATGGGACGCGAAACCCAAAGGCCCGTACGCGTAAAAGAAATCGATAAAAGAGTAGGCCGTAGCGCCACTGCCCGGGAAAAAATTGCCTTCTAGCACACTGTATGGCGTTTGTCAGACTTTATAAACCCAGTTCAGAGAAAAACAGACAACGTTAAACCCATTTCAGTTCATTTATATCGCACAAAAAGCCATCCCATGTGGCATGTGGCATACTTTCTTGTGGCTGTAATTGACGTTATGTTATTAAAATAATGAAGTCGATCACGTGGGTTTAACGTCCCCTGTCATACATACTGATATCGTCAACAATATGCTTTATGCTATTGACATTGTCTCAAGTATGACCGATCAATTATTGCCAATAATGACCCGATTGTTGGCCCCTATCTTTCACTTATCAACACCCCTGTCATTGGTCAATGAGAATCGGAAAGGCGGGACTATCAAAAAGCAGGACTTTGTCAATCTTTTGTTTGCTTTGCACTTGAATCTTGAAAACAAAATGGCGTGCGTTGTCTTATCAGACCATTTCAAACTCCTCCACAATTCAAGCTAAAAGCTGTCGATAATCTGGTGATATGTCCATGTCAGAGAAACATCTCAGTGAGTTATCGCGGGGTAAATTATTGTCTCGTTGGTTGTAACCCGGGTTATATTAGAGTGATTGTTGAATTGCCCTGGACAACGACACACTACCTAGGTGATAGAACAGTCGTCCGTACTCCAGGTAGGAATTCATTATGGTAATTTATACATTGAAAATAAATACATTAAACGAGTAGAAAAATAGAACTGATTTCAGATTATGGTGAGGGTAGTACTTACCTAAAATAGTGACTAGCTTTAATAAAAAAAACCCGAAGAGTTATTGTTTACAATAAATTAAACGCATAGAAAAATAGAACTGATTTCAGATTATAATTGGTGAGGATAGTCTCGCTTTAATAAAAACAAGACCAAAAGTTATTGTTTATAATATTATATTAAATGCATAGAAAAAAAGGAATGAATTCAGATGATAATTGGTGACGATAGTACTTCATTATGATAGTTTATACAATAAAAATATAATTTAAGCACATTAAAAAAATAGGACTGAATTCACATTATAATAGGTTAGATGGGTTACTTTAAACGGTGTCTCGCTTTATTTAATTATTCCGAATTCAGACTACACTGGGTTGTTATTTATCATGGCAATCAAAGGGTTTTCATAACTTAATTTCATAACTTAATTTATTGAAAAATATTATTTTCAGAAAATAGAGCGTATAAAAGGCTTTTCTTGGCTTAATTGAAAGGTATTGTTTTCATAAAATAGAGCGTATAAAAAGCTTTTCGTAGCTTAATTGAAAGGTATTGTTTTTATAAAATAGAGCGTATAAAAAGCTTTTCGTAGCTTAATTGAAAGGTATTGTTTTTATAAAATAGAGCGTATAAAAGGCTTTTCTTGGCTTAATTGAAAGGTATTGTTTTCATAAAATAGAGGATTTAAATGATGTGGGATTGTATATACTTCTATAAATCAACCGAGGGGATAAATGACATGGGGGGGGGGGGGTCCATTTATTTCTGGACATCAACCAGGGGAATAAATACAGACATAAGCCATTTAGAATGGTCACGTGGGGTGGTTTGGGAGGCATTTTGCCTGGGCAGTGGGTCTACTGTCTATTCTTATTTCCATTTTTAATTGTCAGGTAATCTTTAGAATATAGAGATTTGAATAATTGATTAATTTTAGTAGTTTATGTATTTTCAAGAGTGGATTTAAAAGTTACAAAATTTCCACCTTATTAGGGTTGTCATATAGAATTCTCTTAAACCAAAGTTTATTGAAATATTAAATTGTGGAATTGTCAATAATAACATTGAATATTATAGTTGTCTTCTATTAATTGTCTTTTATTCAAATATATCAAATATATCGATATGTATAATAACAGTGTGGATTATATGAATAATAACAGAGTGAAGTAAAACATATTACTTCAGTCAATATGAATAATAACCGGGTGAAGTAAAACATATTACTTCAGTCAATATTACTTAATGTAGGGTAAAGTAATAAAGCTGATGGAGAATTATCACATGGCAGATATTTGCGGAGTGTCGAATATTGTAATTTGAGATAATAATGCTATTTACAAGCAATCATATGTAATGATTCTAAAAACGTAATCATTGAAATAACAAAAACACAATCTGATAATATTGCTAGTTGAAAACAATCGTATGTAATAACACATTGAAATATAAATAACAACACAACCATAATCGGCGGTTACGATGGGGGTACATTTGGCTGTGACTGGAATCTATGACAATAAGACAGAATGAAAGAATAGGGTGTTTAACGTAAGAGAGAGAGAGAGAGAGCGAGAGAGAGAGAGAGAGAGAGAAATGGGGTTTAACGTCCACTCGACGCAAACTAGGTCATTTTGGGACTAACATATGGTTTCATTTTATTTCAACAATTCGCTTGCGCGTAGGGGTCTTTAGCAGTGGGAGGAAACCGGAGTGTCCGGAGGAAACCCACGAGGTTGAGAAGGCGCTCCTATCTCCATGCCACATACGCCCACACCAGGGATCGAAACCACAGCCGCAAGTGAGAGGTGACCGGCCAGCTAGAGGTCGAAGCGCGGCACTCTAGACCACTAGGCCATCCCAACCCCCCGGGGTTTACCGTACTATTGTTCTACTCCGACTGGACTAATGAAGATGGGTATATGTTATACAAGGTGTTATGAGGGAATATTTTGCCTGGGCAGCTGCCGAGGAGTTCGTATACGTGCACGCCAATGTGTACACGGTACCTTGATCTGTCGTCCTATCCGAATGACTAGACATTGTTCCTTGTTAGGCGTTTCATCCTGTACCACTGACAAGGAACTTTCGGGACCTACGCGCTGGACCACGGCGATCCCCTCTCTATGATGAGGTATGTCCATGGACTGCAGACTGACAGCGAACCAGTGTTTTACGTGCCTCCCTGTCTATGACGATTTATTTCCATGCATGGACTGTAGAAGTCCGTCTCTCCTTGAATACAAATGAGCATAGCCGGGTTTAAATCCATGCCCAAGACGTGACTTGAGTTCGTGTACGTGGTAAAATATGCATACAAGGCAGCCTTAATGTTTTTAGAACATCTCATGACAATGCTCAAAACAATGATATTTTGAGGTATTTTTGTATAGTATTACAATCACGAAAGAAGATCTCCAGAGAGAGAGTAACAAAGAAATAGTTTCCGGGATGGCTGTTCAATCAAGCTGTCATTCTACCCATTCTGTAAAAGATGGATATTATACCCATCACCAGGATCACCATGGTTACACACCGTGTACAGAAGTTTTACAATGGCCAACAGAACCACAACACCATCGACATCAACAGCAACATCGACAACCATCTTCTGATCATCCGAATCAACAGCATCGCCGACACGCTCTGCATGATGACCTACATCAACAGTATCACCGAGAACCTTCTGTTGGTGACCTCCACCATCGACATTCTTCTCGAGAAGACTTACATCCTCCTTCCCCTGATGATCACTGTCAGGCCTATAAGAATGTGGAGGAACAGAAACAAGGCAGTCCAACCAGGACCAATTATGGTAAGGTTGTTTTGGGGTATGAATGTGAGAGAGAGAGAGAAATGGGGTTTAACGTCGACTCGCCAGAAACTAGGTCATTTTGGGACTAACATATGGTTTCAATTTCCATTTCAATAATTCGCTTGCGCGTAGGGGTCTTTAGTAGTGGGAGGAAACCGGAGTGCCCGGAGGAAACCCACGAGGTTGAGAAGGCACTCCATATATCCAAGCCACATATGCTCACACCAGGGATCGAAACCACAGTCGCAAGCCAGAGGTGACCGGCCAGCTAGAGGTCGAAGCGCGGCACTCTAGACCAGTAGGCCACCCCAACCCCCGCTTGAATATGAACCATTGTACGTCTGCTATAATTCAGTTTAGAATTAGATTAAAATCAGAATATGATTTCGTTGATCTTCTTTGATTGGCATTTAGTAATTGAACACATTAACACAAGGTACAATTTTATAGATACATAATTACTGAGTTTAATACTAAGCGGAATCACGTGGCAAGGTGTAGGGTCGCCTGTCCAACCTCGTGTGTTTTCTCCGGCTACTCCGGTTTCCTACCACTGCTAAATAAAAATAAACTTTAAAAAACAGACCATATGTTAGTCCCGAAACGACCTAGTTTGTGTCAATTGGACTATAAAAGCCACTTCTCACTCTCCCTTCGATGAGGAATCGCATAAAGACGCCGAGGGTATCCTCGTCGAAGCGTCGTTTAGTATCAAACTCGGTCATTGTGTATCCATAAAATTGTACCTTGCAGTTGTGTTAATGATTTCGTTTCGTGTGTATTTTAAGGGTATTGGGGGGGGGGGGGGTCCCAAGCGCAACTCATCTTGTTGTTCTTGTTCGTGGTCCGGTTGAATGATTAAATACGTGTACTTTAGATCATGGGTCTGCCATTGAGACAACTGGCGTGGTTTCAGTTTCCAGAATGTAATGACAAGAAGTAAGGTCGTCTGCCCAGGCCTCTTGGTTCCCCGGTTTCCTCCACTGTTAAAGACCCCTGCTTGTTTGTTTATCCAGGTCCCCTCGGTTTCCTCCACTGTTAAAGACCCTGCTTGTTGGTTTATCCAGGTCCCCTCGGTTTCCTCCACTGTTAAAGACCCCTGCTTGTTGGTTTATCCAGGTCCCCCGGTTTCCTCCACTGTTAAAGACCACTGCTTGTTGGTTTATCCAGATCCCTCGGTTTCCTCCACTGTTAAAGACCCCTGCTTGTTGGTTTATCCAGGTCCCCCGGTTTCCTCCACTGTTAAAGACCCCTGCGTTCTAGCGAAATATTGAAATAAAATGGCATCTACCTATGCAACCTCAAGTGTCGTGGATATCTATATACAATCCAGATTACCCAGACTCTAGAATCACTTGATGAGCAAACGGACGATGTAGTCTTGATCATATGGACACTATATTATATAGCACCTGAAAAGGAATAATGTGTCTCGTTGTTCGGATGGGACAAAAAAAAACAGAGCTTCCGTGTACACGTTGGCGTGCAATTAAAAACATTTAATTGTTAAAATTAGAAATGCCCCGTAGGCTATATCATTGGGAACATCTCACTGTGCCACCCGCTATTGTTCACATGGGGGGATTAATCAAGCCAGGGGATTATCGAATACAATGGTGTTAAATGTAAAGTCCGCTTTTTAAAACTACTAGGTTTAAACTTTAAACAACTTTATTTACAATAAATTACATAAAAGTAACAACAAATACATGTATCAAACATGAATCATAACCCTACTAAATGTGATATGACGTTAGTATATTCAATAGCATTTTTTACTCCATTTAACAGTTCGATTTTTAGATCATTAATAGATTTTTCTACTCTTTTATATTTTCGTCTTTTAGGGGGCAATCGTCCCCCGTTATCCAATTGAACTATGGTATTTTCAGTAAAAGTCTGCTGTTGATAATAAATTAAAATATATTTGGATGGCTCGTTCCGCTCTTCTTCATTTTACTGTGCCATCCCCTAACGTGATTAGATATCCGTGAACCATCTGTGTTGAAGTAATTCCACATACCTCCTCCATCGCTTTCTACCACTTGTTCAGTAACATAAGCTGCAAACTTTAAAATATTGTCATCCTCCAAATCAGCTTCTTCTAAGGCATTCAACCCAACGTTGTCTATATCAAGTAATCTCACAAATGGAAAGCCGGAATAATATTTAAGATACTCGTTAACCGATGAAACGTTAACTTAACTTATACATTTTAATCATTAAATCCTAACTAGGTGAATAGTACTAATACGGATACAGTCTATAATCCTTTGTTCACTTAAACTTTCACACCACTACCCTATAACACCATCATTAGGTGGCACAGTGAGATTAAACCACATCATTGACATGTGCGAACAGGGCTTGAATTAAAGTATAGAATGACCGTTGACTAATGTGAACAGGCCTTGAACTAAAGTATGACTAACTTTATTGAATGATATGAGATAAAGACAAGTCGTGGCCTTAGAAAGCTACTCGAATACTCGACGTCAATCTTATCAAATCATTGATTTAATCCTGTTTACCTGTAGATTAACGGCCATCTTTAAAGTCAACATTTACCTGTGGGGTGTTTGTCTGATTTACCTGAAGCCATTGAAACAAGGTGTTAATTAGTTAATTAACTTGTTAATGACTAATTGATGTCTTTGTTTTAAACACACCCCTTGATTAAAGGACATAAAATTATTTAATTAAAAGTCAATATTTAGTTCTAGTACATTCCATGTATCAGGCTTTTAAACCATTGCCGTACTTGTTCTTGATAGCTTTCCTTTTTGTAGGGATGTCATTCTTGTTGATGAGATCGCGTAGTCGAAGTAAAACAGATCCTTAAACCCACTGTTCATTCCATTTCACTTACCTCTCTTGAAATAAAGACAGTCGCCAAGTCCACCATTAATAAACACAAAACATTTCATCACGATTTAAAGAAAATCAATTGTTTTTAAAAATATATTTTAGAAGTGAAAGAAATAGAGGAGAAAGAACCCGCTGAAGCAACCCAGAAACATTCCCAGATAGCAGCCACCTTGAACTGGTAATGATCTCACCTTATTTCCTTGTTGGAGATGATTTAAAAGTCATCTTGAACGGAGACAAAATGAACTCACTCCCAACTAAAATAATGCCCCCATTTACAAAAAATGAGTGGGTTTGGATGGCCTAGTGGTCTGGAGTGCCGCGATTCGACCTCTAGCTGGCCGGTCACCTCTGGCTTGCGGCTGTGGTTTCGAGCCCTGGTGTGAGCGTATGTGGAATGGAATAGGGGCGCCTTCTCAACCTCGTGGGTTTACTCCGGTTTCCTCCCACTGCTAAAGACCCTACGCGCAAGCGAATTATTGAAATAAAATCAAAAACCATATGTTAGTCCCAAAATGACCTAGTGTGTGTTGAGTGGACGTTAAACCCCATTTCTCTCCCTCTCTCTTACAAAAAATGAGAAGAATGGTGTTCATGCTCTCTGTATAAAGAACAATTAATAATTGTTTGGAATAGGTCATCATATTAAGGTTGGTGCAGAATCATTCCAACGAGGTATTCTTCCCTCACTATCTGCGAAACTGTTAAAAGGTGTCCCCTAATAATAGGATGAATTACACTAGGCCTAAACAGATTTATAATCAGGTTTTCTAACCCGTGAATCAGTGATTGCCTTCAGATATTATTTCACGTACACGAAATGAAAGACGGTGTGAGGACGACCTTTTGTTGCCTTCTGTACTAAATTATAGAAATTAGCACCAACAATGGTTTCCTCTAACCGTACGTTAGATTAGAATAAATTCAATTAATCACAACACTTTTTATGATATGCATGATTTTTATCATTGATATCATTTTGTTATTATCATTTTCGGTTAAATAAAGATTAAATGAACTTTGATGAGTTCAATTTGTTGGTAGTTTTTTCTATGTTCAGGTTAAATGCTAATTATGAAAGATCAGAAGGTGTTTGTCTACCAAGATGTGTTCTTTATACACATTATTTAGATTTTTGTAAAAAGTTTTCATTTCACCCGGCTGGTGCGGCTACATTTGGTAAGGTAGGTATAACCCAAATCACAGATTTGCGTGGAGGGGTGGAACCTGTTTATATTCTCTACAATGTATAATAAAATAATATAAAAAAAAATGATCATTTGTAACGCGCTATTCACCAATTATTACTGTGTTCAGTTTGCTGAATTCTCGCTTGTTCTATCGCTGATCGGCTTTGGAAATTTACAAACCAAAAGCAATTCGTCGTTTCTAGATTCATGGAAATCGAAACTTCTAGTTATGAATCAATTGAAGGTATTTTCATTATAAATGCCACCTTTCTTGTTCATTTCCCTTTGTTCCTTATTTAACTTTGATCACCCAAATGAGACTTTGATATCTAAATATTTTTTTTTGAATTTAGATTATAAGACAGAAATTTCCCAAGTTGACAACACGGCGACTGGGAACGAGGGGACAGTCTAAGTAAGTATTATAGTATTAACTTTTATATCAGTAGTTGGGAATTGAAAGGTTAATATTACACACATCGGTGACTAAGAAAAGGCTTCAAGAGGATCATAGTATCACATTTCCTCTGTCACATTAGACGAGTATGTTCTGTTACATTAGTAAATCTGATAAATTTCTCTGTTATGTAACACTGTACGAGTATGCTCTGGCTCATCGGTAGTTCTGAGGAATGTGAGCCTGCAATCACCATATCCTCGCTTCACCTGGAGTCCGTGAATAAAATAAGTATGTTCTATCATATCAAGGAGTAAAATTAATGACTAGACCCACCCTGTCCCTATACCAAGAATATCCACACAATGAATCTATCCGTGTTTCTCTAATACAGCCACAAAATATGGACGCATTCTATACATATCTGAGCATAGACTTTGTATACATATTTTTATATAATTTTTCATCGTTATATTTGCCGTTGTTTTCGTAGTATCCGCGATACGCCAACCGTCAAATGAAAGCAGAAAATGAACGTGCTCTAGTCTATACAAATATGGCGTCGTGTATCGCAATTTTTACCGATATTGACGCGTATAACAAACATTAAATGATGTACAGATATCATTATTATGGTACAGGCATAAAATGAATATGTTCTAGCCTACTATACTAATAAGGTGTTATATTTCCAGGTATCACTATTATGGTATAGGTATAAAAGAATCGTCTATTTATTATCATTCTGTTTATTCTGGAAGAGGACTCACGAGGTTGGTATAAACCTTTAAATAAAATATAACTAGTGTATTTACTTGATTAATTTTCTTTATATATCGGATTGTCGAATCCAATTTCATACAATTGAAATAAAATATTGTTTACACACGGTAGATATGGTGTAATGGGGCTGATAAATTACTATCACACCATCTATTTGATATATCACATTGAGAGAAGGGTTCTAGTAGGGTCCAGGATGGAATACAATATCTATTTCACATATATAACATATTTAGGGTAAGACCCAGCGTAGAACACACCTTCATTTAAATGAAATACTTCTGTAAATACCAATAGATTGTATGCAACAATTTAAGAAAATACCTTTGAAAATGTCAGATCTTGTAAAATTAATTGTTTTATAAAAACAGATTTTCCGGAACCAAGATGAAAACGGAGGTGGGTATTTGTTTTAAACAATTGATACAGTACAAAAGCATTTAACGTCCACGTTTCGAGACTAACATATGGTTCAGTGTTATTTAAATACTTCGCTAGAGTACAGACTTTACAATCTAAAGCGCACCGATCAAACCATTCTGTTGACATGTCTACTGAGTATATTGAATCCATGTGACTACAAACATAAAATGAAATGAAATGAGGTTTAACGTCCGACTGTTCTGCTCCTAAACTGGCCTAATGAAGACCATACGCCAAACAGTGTGCTATAAGGGGAATTTTGCCCAGGCAGCGGCGCTACTGGCTACTCTTATATCGAATCCCAACTATCTAGGGATCTTGTACGTGCCCGGCCATGTGTGCACGGGGCCGCGGTTTGTCGTCCCACCCGAACTACTAGACAGCTGTACTTGTCAGGCCCTCAGTCCTGTATCACCGACAAAAATCACCTAGATATGATAAACACGAGACTTATCTCTCAACAATCCGCCATTGTTTATATTATTGGAGACGAATATAATCAATGGCGTTGATAAATGAGCAACTCTAGTGACATGTACACACAAACTTATAACGTAACACGCACTCAATTCATCTCACAGACTCCGTTGTCAAGGAAAATGGACACCTATTGCGTTATAGTTTTACTTTGATGTTGCGGTGACGTTAATCTATAATATCTTTTATTATTTTTGTTTTATTGGTGCAGACATCGTCAATACTATATCTCTTCTATATAAAATAATAATAATAGTGTATATTTATAATGCGCAAATTTCCATACAGGTATGCATGCCCAAAGCGGCGAAATGACGAATGAAACGGAGTTTAACATCTCTGCATCGACTGGACTAATAAACCGGTATTCGTCATACAAGGGGCCTCGGATTTTCGTCCTGTTCGAACGACTATAGAAACAAATGAAATTTTAGTATTTATGTGAATGCCATAGCTTGTGACCTTTTCCCCAAGGTTTCCGCCAGTTCTTGCGTGCATGACATAGCTTATGACCTTTTCCCCGAGGTTTCCGACTACCTTGCGTGCATTACATAGCTTGTGACCCTTTCCCCGGGGTTTCCGCCTGTCCTTGTGTGAATGCCATACCTTGTGACCTTTCCCCCGAGGTTACCGCCTGTACTTGCGTGAATGACATAGCTAGTGACCTCTCCCCCCCCCCCCGAGTTTACCGCTTGTCATATAGTTTGGGCTTTAGAATTCCAAGTCCACGCTACTGATGAAAAAAATCTTGCCGCCTTTATATCTAATAAACCACCAACCTTACATAGGACGACACGTTAATCCATTATATTGCAGGTCTATTTTGTTTTTACAACTTCTCGGATCTAATATTGTTTGTATTTCTATAGAATCAACTTTGATTTAGCCCAGTTTTGTTCCAATGCTTATAAATGGTTTAATTAACATCTGAAAAGAAGGACGTTAAACCCCATTTCATTCCGGGTATTTATTACAAGTTAAAAACAGTCTGTTTTGTAGTCTAGCTATTAGAAAATAAAATATATCCCAATTTCTGGCGGTCAATTGAGTTGTTGATATTTTATTTCAGGGATATAATCATATATTTCGTTGCCTGGATACCTTTGTTTATTATTTTATTCCAGGGTTCCAATCGTAAATATTCCCTGAGTTCTAAAACTGGTACGTTATTACCCGAGTTTCCTGATGTCGACAATCTGATACTGGCGGCTTCTATAGATACAGATAAAGTAAGTTCGTTTATAATTATAAACTACATAAACTCGGTGGACCTTATTTCTTCCTTCTTCCAACCAGAACAATATTTTTCTTGTCATACCTATAAGATGCTGGGTAAATGTAATTTGTAAATGTAATTTGTAAGTGTAATTTGTAAGTGTAATTTGTAAATGTAATTTGTAAGTGTAATTTGTAAGTGTAATTTGTAAATGTAATTTGTAAGTGTAATTTGTAAGTGTAATTTGTAAATGTAATTTCTATATGTAATTTGTAAATGTAATTTGTAAATGTTATTATAGATGAAAACGTTTATGATGATGTATAGAACACACTGTCAGAGAATACTGGATACAATTATCACTGCTAACTTTGAAGAGGTAAGTGTTATATATTGTTCTCTATCTCACCTTCAATATGACGCCTTGTAATAAGAGAGAGAGAGAGAGCGAGAGAGAGAGAGAAATGGGGTTTAACGTCCACTCGACACAACTAGGTCATATCGGGACTAACTATGGTTTAATTTTTATTTCAATAATCCGCTTGCGCGTAGGGGTCTTTAGCAGTGGGAAGAAATCGGGGTGCCCGGAGGAAACCCACGAGGTTGAGAAGGCGCCCCTATCTCCATGCCACATACGCTCACACCAAGGCTCGAAACCACAGCCGCAAGCCAGAGGTGACCGGCCACCTAGAGGTCGAAGCGCTCTAGACCACTAGGCCATCCCAACCCCCGCATTGTAATAAACCATATTCAGTATGACGTATAGTTCAGTATGACGTCTTGTTCTATTTTGTTCAATATGGCGTCTTGTTCAATATGAAGTCGTTATCGGTAATTGGGGCACTCACAATTTTACCACCAGATCAAAACAGACCTCTGAACAATATCCAGGGTTTGATAAACACACAAATTTCAACATACATAGATTTGCAAGAGGTCCGTATGCTCGTGGGACCCCGGCCATTTGTTAAAACTGCCCAGCAAACCTTTCCTTCTACTTTATATTTCAGGTGGAAAGTTTTCTTCTTCACTTCTGGCAAGGTATGCCAGATCACCTTATAAGTCTATTAGATACGTCAATAATCTCTGACGTCATCGCTTTATGTGATTCTATTTTATACAAGGTAAGATCTCATTGGTCAACTTTATAATCGCAACGTTCAGATCTACGTACAGTGGTTTGGTCTGTTATAAGGCAGCTATCTGAATTCACAAGAACATCCGAATTTTGTATTTAATGGCAAAACACAATATTAAAATATAGTTTTGATCGAATTAATGAGTGACAATGTCGTTTGACAATTGAATTGTCTATGTACGTAAAATTGAAATGCACCATGCAGTGTAGTATGGAAAAGTATGGCAGGTTTAGGAGAACCGCTAAATAATTGATTATCGCACGTAGTTTTATGTCCACTTTTAGTCTTGATTTTACGTCGTTTACGATTATAATCGAATTGATAAGCAGAGCAGTCCCTGGCGGGTTTCAGGTAGTTTGGGGTGTCCTCTTTTAGTCTTCAATTTACGTTTATGATGAATATGGAGTTGATGTTATAAGCAGAACTGTCATTCAAGGTTTTCTAAACTTATTATAAATACTCTTGAAAGCACCATCTACATTCTGTGTTTTTGATATTTTCTAGCACCAGTTGGGAAAATAACTGAGCCATCCTCAGGGGCCACCAGCTGTATGTTGTCCCGGATTTCAACCGGTGTAATGCAATGAAAGCGAATCAGATAACAAGCCATATATATACTTTATATTTTAGGTTTTAATCGATGTACTTATTCCGTCTACAATACAAGATATGCCAGAAAGGTAAACTATGGTGGCTGATAGTGGCCATGTTAAATCTCGCCCTATTCATAATGTGACAACAGGACATGGCCACTATCAGCCACCATAGTAAACACTTCCAATCATTACTATCAGTCTGATCAGTGCACGCAGAGGAACCATTAACAGTTGGAATTCGGTCAAGAATTGACAAAGTCGCTCAATCTGTCGAGTTTTAATTTCATTTTCAGGTGAATCTCTCTAACGAACGATAATTGTGTCATCTCTTATCTCTGTCGGTCTTCTAAACCGCATTTCACTTAAACTATAGACTAGACTAGCGTCTAATCCATCGTCGGTATCCACACTTCTACTCCACTCACTGTATCCTGGATCCAGTCACTGAGTTTTCACGAATTCAAATTATCTCCCCTTAATACTTGTTCTATTTTACCGAGGATGGGACAGACTAGGTTTAAACTCCGTTGTCTACACAAAGCTCTCACCCAAGCAATAACCACTTAGTTTATTACAGTATGGACAGGGTTGCGGGTCAACAATTGTTTAAACACATCATTTATATATTTATTCCAGTCTAGGAGCTGAAATAGAAAGTTTCATCAGACATTTACCAATGTGGTTAGAAATCTCTCTAGAAGATACTCCATGTCACATACAGACAGTAAAATTACAAGGCATGTATAACAGTCGGTAATCATCGGCTATTTCCGTAATATGATATAAATCTCTCTAGACGATACGCCATACACAAACCGTTGAATTACAGGTGTAGGTAGCAGTCGATCATTATCGGTTATTTCCGTAATGTGATGATTATTGGAACAAAAAGGGTAAACTTTATTACATGCAGCTACGGTTTAAAAAAATCGGCTCAGATTTTAGTCCAAGAGAAACCCAGTTCATGGCACCAATACGGATCTTGAGACCACAGGACCTATCTCAAGTTGTATTTATAACAAGGCAAAGGGCAACTCTGGGTTTTGGTAAATATTTATGATTTTGTGGTGGAAGGATCAGGAAGAAAGCAGAGATGATTTACGAAAATCGCATATTAAAATACGTAACCGCCTATAGATTCCTTCGACCATTCTTATTAGCGAAAAGCCTGAACGATTAACTCCTTTCGATACTGGTGTCTGGTGATTGTCAATTATCGGGTTATTTGTGGTTATGGATTTAGCTTCGACGTCTAACGGGAGTGTATTAATCCTAATGGTAAAACTCGATTACCTCCCTTTTCCTATGATATTCAAATCCTTTCCATTCGTCGGCCCATTCACGCTTGACAATTAAATTGTAGTCCAAAATACTCGGTTCCGGTTTCCAGCGACGTGTTTGGTTTTCAAAGTACTGACAAATTTTTTAACCATTTAAATACCATGCATTCAATCGCGCAAACTCCTGATGCTGTCGACTTCGCTGACAAGTCTCCAAATTAGTCTGAATGTATTTTTTAATTTATTTTGTAGTTTCTAGAAGTTTTATACAAAGTGTTAAACGTCAGTTATCATTTGTTCATTTAGCACAGGTGGGTTAAATTATTTCACCTGTACGCAGGTAGGTACAATACATTTCCGGGTCTAAACAAAGAGAGGTCCTAGGGTATTCCAGTTATCCCCCCTACCATTCCCCACCTTCACTTCTAAGACATATTAAAGTAAAAAGGCTTTAGCCTGTTAAGTCTACAGGTAAATCTGAATGTTGAGACCCTAGTCGTCACCCTACCAAGCAGTTGTTTCATTTAACACAGACGTCTGTGGCCGTGTACGGACATTACTGAGCCCCATTTATAAATAAGAATAAATCATAAGTTCGATTGTGTTACTATATTAAAGACAGCTCGAAGTGTTTTAACCAACCTATACTCCTTCACTAGGTTATAGTATATACAAAATGATTTTTTTTTGTTTTTATATTAAAGACAGCTCGAAGTGTTTTAACCAACCTCTAATAATTCATTAGGTTATAGTATATGTAATGATTGTGTTTTTATATTAAAGACAAGTCGGAGTGTTTTAACCAACCTAGAAAGCATCACCAATATGGTGGACGATCTTACAGACGTCGATTTAAAGGAGATTTCAGACCAAGCTGCTTTTGTTCAACCAGCAGATGACAAACAGAGGGAGGTTATTTTTGATTGTAAGTCCTAAATTAAAGACTGTATTTATATGGAAATTTGTTCCGTAGAGTCGTTATCAAATATCAGAGAAGTAGTTATATCCATATATACTATGTGTTATTAAATAAACAGAGAAGTAGTAGTTACAGTGTGGCATTACGATGAGTATAATAAACGTCATGTAGTGTGTTATGACGATTGGTATATACGTTATGTAGTGTGTTATCAAGGAAAAGTGGCCTGTACAGTGGTTCAACGACCTACTCATCATATAATTCCAACTGTCCGGGGTTATTTATTATGTCCACGTCTCACTCACTGAGATACCGTGGCTTCCAATCTAAATAGAAAGTGAATTGTGTGTTCACTTTATTATTATAATTTCATTTCAGCATTAGAAGAATTTCTAAATTTACTCAACAAGCAGGCGACTGTTGAAAGTTTTACAGAATGGATGGACGAACTAATAGAGAGGTGTGTTCTCCAGGTGAGTCTATAAGAACGATGTGTTCTCCAGATACGGTCATTCGAGCGATGTGTTCTCCAGGAAGGGTTAATCGATCGATGTGTTCTCCAGGTAGGGTTAATCCAGAGAAATAAAATTGTGCTGCAACGCCTCTGTCAAGTCATATGTTGGTACAATAATATGTGACGTACGCCCATCTTCATTATTCTCGTGTGTTATCCCCCTTTCCTCAATTTGCATTAAGACGCCGGCTCCCTATCCCGGAGATTCGATTCCGTCCATGGCAGAGAAAGTTAACCGAGATCCTACGTCATTGTATTCCCTTGTCCGTTGCACAGCGCAGAAAGCTTGGCAAATAAGAAAGAATAGTCGCTCGGTTTGGACGAGAAACCGAGATTCTTGTACATATGGGCGGTTGGAATTCGATATAAGTGTGTGCCGTAGTGCAGCCGTAGTGTAGCTGTCCTTATAGCACTCTGTATAGCGTATGTCCGACTTTATTAGACCGGTCGGATCAGAATAGTAGGACGTTAAACACGATTTCATATTACGGACAGGTGACATGTCCACGCTGACACAACACACGTTCAATTAGAATATCATAGATGTAGTTTAAAGTTCCAATAGCATTTTTTTAAGTTATATTTTTAAAATTTATGAAAATAAAGCCCCAAAATAGATTGAACCTATAAACAGTCCTACCTTGTTAAAGAATAATCCTATTAATCCTATAATTCACTATTGCCAGTGGAGAAATTGGCAAAAATATCATTTTCAACTTCAAATTCAAACGTTTGAAGATGGCCGTCCATGTAGAAGAATGGGAAAACAAGGGAGGTAATTGAGTAACTATTTCCTCAATCAAGCAGTGTCACCCTTTTTAACCCCCCAAAAATTTTGTCCATGATCGTATAATAGTGAGTTGACAACCTTTTGAGCAAAAAACATAGAAATAATTATATTTTGACTTTCTTAGAAAAAGTGAAATTGGAACTTTAATCAAACTGTTTGCGTTCTATTAGAATATTTTAACTAAACTTTTCATTATTTGATTGTCTTTAATTATATTGAAATTTGTCAATCTGAGTCAAATATAGATTTTTATTTTGTTTCGTTGCCTGGCAACCTATCTTTATAAATTCGATAGCCTGACAAGTTATAGGCCTAGTTGGAGTTAACGTCAGGGATTAAGCTGGCGGCTTTTGATCCTATGCCGTCAGACATTGATTGATCAATCAACGGTGACGTTTCTAATAGTTTACCCACAGTTCCATGCAAAACATGCCTAAAGCTCTGGATAACAGACCGTTTCATTGGCTAATCCCTCACGTCATCTAGGACAACCAGATCCTCACGTCATCCAGGACACGTCAATGATAACAACTCTCCCAGATCCTAGTATAGTAAAGACAAGTAAAACGAAATTTTGAACTATAAAAAACGAAACGAAATAGGGTGTATGTTTTAATCACCCTGTATAAAACTTATTACTGACATAGCTTTGTTTTACAGTGACGATATTCACGATACGGAGTAACAAATACTCAGATTGTACAAAACTCATTACTGTCATAATAGAAATATAAAAGATAAAAACTGTTGACGGTTTCCTATCTCACAACTATTTATAGAAAATCGATTTATATGGAATAGGATCAAATTAAAATTTCATTTAACCAACGCCTCATTAACTCCAATTAATTTGAAAACATTCAATACGCCGGAAATTGCTTTTACAATTTTTGCATACATTTTTATATCCCGATTCTATTTTTTTTTTTTTTTTTTTTGCAGTTTCCTACAAAACAAAATGGCGGCTTCCATGAGAGCAAAGCAGCCGATTTCCTGTTACAATGGTCGCTGATTGGTTCGTTAATAATGAGAGATTTAACTTTACACAGCGCTTCTAGCTTTGGTAAATATTGGATGGGATCTAAAAAAAAACAGAACACGTCACATCCTGTAATAGATGTTGACCGTCGTACAGGTCTATAATTGATTTGTGTTCAATGATGGTTCAAAATATCTAAATGTCTCGTTATTTTACGTAATTACAATTAATAAAATAAATACAAAAATCGTTAAATTAAAGTATTTTAAAACCTTTTTACTTAACCAAAACATATTTAATTGCACTTTATAAATCACTGTAAAACCATAAAAAAAATGAACCCGTAGATAAACTTAGATCACTATCTAAAAGCATTATTTATTGTTTAGCCATCGAATAATTTGATTATCTTTCTTACATACATGTTGATTCGTTACTTATTTTATTATTTTATTATTTAATGCATTTTACACCATACAAAAAACTTGAAATATTTCAGGTAACAAAAGAATTGAAATATTTCACGTAACAAAAGAATTTTAATCACATCTTGTTCGTCTAAGAAATTTGTTTAGAACAAAAATACATTGGCGATAAATATTAATCTCAAATGATAATAAAACAATATCCCTTACAAGGAGACACTAGTCGTCTCATGGCGGGTTTAGAGAACATTGGTTTGTAGTACGGGGTACTAGGTAACGACAGACACATGTTTCACCAGGATATTAAATGACAGAATGACTTACTTAAAGAAATATTTAATTTCAATGAAAAGTTTATTACATCTCTTTTCATATTTTAAAACACGTTTCACAGCACGTAAGTCTTGTATTAGGCCCAATTGTTCATTCTTATTGTTGTGGTGGGGAGCGGCGGTGTGTGTGTTGTTGTGCTGGGGAGCGACGGTGTGTGTGTTGTTGTGGTGGCGAGCGGCGGTGTGTGTGTTGATGTGCTGGGGAGCGGCGGTGTGTGTGTTGTTGTGGTGGCGAGCGGCGGTGTGTGTGTTGTTGTGCTGGGGAGCGACGGTGTGTGTGTTGTTGTGGTGGGGAGCGGCGGTGTGTGTGTTGTTGTGCTGGGGAGCGGGGACGGGGGTGCATATTTCACAGCAGGCGAGTCTTGTACTAGAACCGATAGTTCAGTATTACGGTGGGTGGGGGCATATTTCACCGCACTTGAATTTTGTACAAGGACCGATAGTTCAGTTTTGTTGTGTTAGGGGGGGGGGGCATATTTCCAAACGCCTGTATGTCACTGTTTATAGGGCGTATGATCTGTTATCGTATCTTTTTAATAATATTAATAATTTATTTTTAATATAGCGATTTACATTTTGAACAAAATCTCAAACCGCTGTACATACATGGCAATTTCACACGATTAACAGTAATGAATAAGTAAAAGATAATTGAATATATAAAAATGAAGATCAACTAATACTGTTACAAACTATAAATAGTAGAATGAAGTTAATAAGTAGGACATTGCAATCAATAATAGTAAAATAGAACTAAAATAAAACCGATAACTAAAACTAATTCACAGTAAAAATTTAAAGTGTAAATTGTAAATAGTAAAATATAACTAATAATTAATACAAATTCACATTGAAAATAATAAAAAGATATTAAGAGCTATATGTAAATATGGTTGTAAATAGTAAGTTTTATGGTTAATATCTGATTTAAATTCATAGTAAGTATTTTCTAAAAAGATATGTTTTAAGATCTGATTTAAACGAATTAAACTTGTCAATTGCTCTCAGTGAATATGGCATGCTGTTCCATATTCTAGGCGCAAAAACACTAAATGCTCGATCACCATAAGCACGAGAAGGTTGGGGACGGATAGTAGGGTAGTTAAGTTTTGTTCCGTCATCACTTCTGAGTGTACGAGTGGGTTTATAGATATCAATGAGTTCAAGTAGATAGCACGGCGCGGTTTTAGGGTAATGGATCACTTTGAAAATTAAACACAGGACTTTAAATTCAATACGAGCCTCTATTGGTAACCAGTGTAGTTCCTTTAAAATTGTTGTCATGTCAGTCCCACGAGGAAGTGGCCTTCTTAGTACAATACGTGCAGCTGCATTCTGAATGTGCTGCAACTTATTGAATTGGTATTTGTAACTTCCGTAGAAGAGGCTATTACAATAGTCCAATCTGGATGACACAAATGCGTGTATCAGTTTCTCTGTGTTACTTTCGTTTAAGAACTTACGAAGTTTGCCGATACGCCACAATGAGTGCGAAGCTGACTTACATACATTAGTAATAATTTTTAAGACGATGGATGACTCGGGTTATTTATAGTGTTTTGTTTCATTTTTAGGATCCTTCCATCTATTACACATGATGTTGGACGAGTACACGTTCCTGGTTCTAGAAACACAGAATGAACTGATCCGGGAACACACTCTACAAACAAACTTACAGAAACACATGAAAACAACCGGTGCGTTTACTCACTTCATCTCACACAATTTCACATTTAGATATTTTTTTCGGGAGTGGGGGGGGGGCTAGTGGTCTAGAGTGCCGCGCTGGCTTGCGGTTGTGGTTTTGATCCCCGGTGTGAGCGTATGTGGTATGGAGATAAGGGCGCCTTCTCAACCTCGTGGGTTTCCTCCGGGAACTACGGTTTCCTCCCACTGCTAAGGACCCCTACGCGCATGCGAATTAATGAAATAAAATTAAACCATATGTTAGTCCCGAAATGACCTTGTTTCTGTCGAGTGGACGTTAAATACCATTTCTCGCTCTCTCTCTCTCTCTAAATATTTATTCAAATATCGCTAAGACTTTTAGTTGCCGATACAATGGCATCTTAACCGTTTGTCTGAAAGATGAAATCCATAATAACGTATGAGAATACTGACATAACTTATTACTAATATAGTGATAAATCTGTATGCATTATTAATAATATCATTACAAATCTAAGTTTATTATAGCCACACATCTTTAAACTTTCTAGGCGGGTCGGATGGCCGAATGGTTAACACGTGCGCGCTGTATCATAAGTTCTGTCATTGAGTCAACTGGCGTGGTTTCCAATCCCGGTTGTACGTCACAAGGAGTAGTGTGGCCTGTAAACTCGTGGATTTTCTCCGGGTACTCCGGTTTCTTCGAACTTCTAAAGACCCCTAAGCGCAAGGAAATTATTGAAATAATATTAAACCATATGCTAGTCCCGAAATTACCCAGTTATGATGAGTGGACGTTAAACACATCCCCTCTCGCTCTCTCAATATAAGGTTTCGTGGATTCTATGATCCCCCTTTTGAATACAATACAATAACTTTCCAAATATACGTTCAAATATATTCGTACTTTGTTTTACAGAAACAATCAAGATGGTGTCGAGGGTTAGGGCAGGTAGCCAATCCAATTCTTCACCTAAGGCTAAGAGGAGAAAGATGGATACACGAGGTATGTTTCTGATCAACTTACCGAAGCTTTCACACAATAGTGACGTCACTGAGGTATACAAGACACATTTATGTAGGCAAGTTAAATGGCGAAACGGGTGACATGCAGATGCTCTGGACTCAAAATGCAAAAGAAAAAAAAGGAGAATGAAATAATAAAGCGCACGGATACAGCAGAAAATCTCCCCATGGTCGCGCTTTCCACGCGGTTATTCAACAAGGAGACGGGTGTAAGTAATACTGTATGCGCTTTTCTCAGCAATGGGCGAACGTATACCATGTTTTGCGCACAACACGCAGCATAACTATGTATCAACGTGGTAGAGTTAGATTTAAAATAAAAATAAACATTCCCTTTTTTGTTTCAGTCCCTATTGATGTGAATTCCTCTCCAGAACTTCCCAAAGACTGTGAACCACATGAAGACTCCAGTATCTCCGACCACGGTGTGTTCATTCGTCCTATACCTTTACCGAGCCATAGAGATGTACCTTATTGTTATTCTACAAATTATTATCGAAGTCTGCCATGTTCCCCGGACACACCGTTCACTCCCCCAAGACCCTATCAAACTTTTAATAATGGGGTTTTTGAGAGACCCTACCTACCCCAGTTTGGTGTCAGCCATGCTTACCCTGATTACATAAACAACAGTTCCTCATTCGCCTCTCAAAGATTATCGTCTACTTATCACCAGGAGCCCCATTCTTACCACGGACAAAATTACACGTCGTATCCTGCTCTAGCGAGAAGTATATCACCTGTGACGTCATCATATTGGTCGCCGATTGAAAGCAGACCATTTCCGGTTCCGGTAGTACCGGAGTCAATAAATGAGTATAGTTATGGAAGCGGCCATGATGGATATAAGAAATCGGGTTATACGAGAAGTGGAATATATCCCGAGTCAGGTAATTAGATAAATAGTATTTATTTAATAGATATGGTTGACTCCTTTAGTCAAAATTGATATGGTTGCGTCTTTTAGTCAAAATTGAATTAAGATATTTATGATCAAACTTTACTATTCTTTATTCTTCTCAGTAGAACAAAACGAGGGACGAAAAGTCGAACACATGAATAAGATAAATTCTGCACCGATTGGGAAAACAATAACAGCGTGCAATCATGGACATTTTGACCTGACAGCAATTTGATTACAATTGTCGATGGTTCTTTGACGTGCACGCCAACCAGTACATATTTGTTAACAATTGACCACTTTCCAGTTCCGCGCCACCTAGCGGCGTTCTGTAACATATAAACAAAGATGGCGTCCGATGGGGTCATGGTAAGCAATACGTGTTTTTCTGTCTGAAATGTTCGTTTGGCGATTTATTTATGTAATGACAGTTATCAAATCGACCGTAGTTTGATTAAATAACTTTCCGCTTGTCGCTTGGGTTTATTTTCAGCATCACAATGCCAATAGTGTCGTCGTATTGACCAATTTATTATGCCGAAACGGCGAGATTCACAACTGTCAAATTCACTGCACGCACCTGACGGCGGTGCTCGCGAACAATCTAATTATTTCTAACACCATAATATTTGTTGCGTATAATTTTTTCGGTTGTTTTTTATTTTTACGGAGAAGTCTACACGTTTTCTTGTATCTGTGAGTACATTGTTTTATTTTCTATATTTAATATTAGCGTGGCTTAGATATACCCTGAACAATATGTATATACCCTATACAATATGTATATACCCTGAATAATATGTATATACCCTGAACAATATGTAAACACATTCTGTTTCTAATTTCTCTCATCTTGTTTTTTCAGTGGAATCAAGTTTTCCTGTTTCTGCCTTTAGTTCGACTGTTGATTCAAGTCAGTATATATATGATCGACCATTTTATCAAGATGATTGCTACTCGAACAATATGTCGTCGGGTCGTCCAGCCTATAAACATTACATCACACAGAATACCGGATAAATACAACACTTAATGTAATAAAGTTTCATATAAGCCTATTAACACAGAATACTGACTAAATTTAATAAAGTGGCCTAGAACGACTTGACATGTCTACTTAAAGAGAACTCATGATTTTATACTTTGCTTTATAAATTAGAGAGAGAGAAATGGGAATTAACGTCCACTCGACACAAACTAGGTAATTTCTGGACTAATAATATAAGGTTCAATTTTATGTCAACACTCCGCTTGCCGATAGGGGTCTTTAGTAGTGACAAGAAAAAGGGGGAGCCAGAGAAAAACCCATGGGGCTTGACAGACGACCCTACAAAACAGATCTTGGGTTTAAGTAGAACTTGGACGGGGGGGGGGGGGGGAGTGGTTAGCATGTGCGTGCTGTGTCATAAAGCCTGTCATTGAGTCAACTAGCGTGGTTTCGATTTCCCGGTTGAACGTGACAAGGAGTAGAGTCGCCTGTCTAGCCTCGCGGGTTTTCTCCGGGTCCTCCAGTTCCTCCGTAAAGACCTCTACGTGCAAACGAATTATTGAAATAAAATAAAAACATATGTTAGTCCCGAAATGACCTAGTTTGTATCTTGTAAACTTTAAACTCCATCTCTCTCTCTCTCTCTCTCCCTTAAGTAGAACTTCATGATCCCAGACTGAAAAATGCTAAGGAAGTTTATCGAAGAATCAGCCACCCTTATGTAATATCAATATATTGAACAAGGAACAATGCGAATTATATGAAGAAATATGGAATTTGGTAAATTGGCTGATATTGATAGGCTTTACATTCTTCTTATCCACTCGAGAAATATACACAGAGAAAAAAAGTACCAGGTCTTGTTGTTAGATTACGTTCAGTATTCCTGAACCGTCTCGCAGAAATACTGATCCAATAAATAAAAACACAAACTGAACACCGGGTGCTGAAGATGTTCTTTTGAAAACATGGGGATCACGTGTCTAAGTGGGTAAGGCGCTGGCTCGCTAGCCTGGAGGTCCATCCAGATTTTCCTGCGTGGTTTCCACTTGTCAGTGATGAAGAACGGAGGGCCTGGCAAGGGCAGCTGTCTAGTCGTTCGGTTGGGACGAAAAACCGAGGTCCCGTGTACACAATGGCGTGCACTTAAAAGATCCCTTGGCAATTGCTCATTTCATTTTAATTTCTTGTATATTTAATTAATATCGCCTGGGTCAGAAATTCTGATTATTTATGTCCCTGTGTATATACGACTGACTATATGTCCAACAATAACTAACTTACGAGTTATTTTTATCAAACAGTGAATATGTTTAGATGTAGCTTTATTGTATAAAACAACCGACAGACAGACACCTTGTCGTTTTGTATATAATAATCGTATGGTGAAGAGGAATGTGAGGGGGTGGGGTTATAGTCTTGTCAACACAGTACACGTCGGATTATCGTCCCATCCGTACGATTAGGCAAACTTTCCCTTTCAGCCCGCAAACACCCCGTCAGACCAGGGGTGAAACACTCGGGATGGTTCTTCAAGTAAATGATCGGTGTCACTTACAGAAAGGCCTGACAGGGGACAACATGTAGTCCTTTGAAAGGGACGAAAAATCGAGGTCCGGTGTATGTAACAGATCCCCCTGACAGTTGAAATTCGATATAAGTGTAGACCGTAGCGCCGCTGTCCGGGTAAAATTATTCTCATAGCACGCTATATGGTATATGCACGTCTTTATTAGTTTAGTTGGAGCAGTTAAGTAGGACGTTAAACCCTATTTCATTGATTCCATTTGTATCAATATAGAGATAGTAGAAGATGGGTCACGTGATTTATGATGATTGATCTGTCAACAGTAGCTTAATATCATCCATTCAAACACAAATTATCTCCCCATATTGGCACGTGCCAGTCGATGACGTAAAAATCGAACGTTGTCCAAACATTTTCCCAAATGTCTTGTCTTCAATAGATATTTACACTCAGGGTAGAGAACTATCTACTTTGGGATACCATTAACAGAACACTATCTACTTTGGGATACCATTAACAGAACACAGTTTTTATGTGATACAATCACTAGTTTTATTCTAAAAGCACGACGTTATGTTTGTTGTTTTTGTTAAATATCCTTCACTCCTTATATTATTTCTGTTACAGGGCCCTGTTTCTGTTATTTTAATCCATGTAGAAGGTTTCTTATTATTTCATATATATATTCACCTCAAGTTTACTAAATTGTCTTGTCTGCGATATAACCTCGGTTTAAACACTAACGCAAGTTTTACCCGTTTGTTTTGCCGCTATTCATTCACTGTAATCAACACTCACCTCTAACCAATCTGTTTCACCGAGAATTACTTACGAATTATCTCTGTAACAGATGACTATCCACAACACGTGTGTTGACTGCACGCCGCGCTAGTCATTGGCTCAACGGTTCGTGCAATGTTTACTTAACACCTAACTGCTTCGGGCAAAATGATGCATTTTACTCATTTTAATACCCATTTACACTAAATAGGAAATATTTTTTAACGACAAATACTTCAAACGTCTTTATTTATTTTTCTTTTACCTCAAAAAAAATGTTTGCGAATTTAATTTGTCGGAGTAAAAAAGTTACTATGCTTATCAGTGATTGTAGCGGCCAAGCGAATATTCACTGCGGGATCAGATTGACCTCTAACATGGCCATCATAACATCCAACAATTCCCTATGCACGTGCTTTTTGTGCTGGGAAACGTCACACTCTCTTTCAACCAGACGCTTTGACACTACAGACGTTAAATATATTTTTAGCTGTATATAAGAAAGTAGCAATAATATATATAATAGGAACTTTAATTGTATTTTGTATTATATTACCGTTTGTATATATCATCTCATATTGACTTTGTATATAACAATTGTAAATAAATAAATAATTCTACTGTATAAAAAAAAAATGGAAACCGACGTTAAATAAAGCTATTTCACACACACTAAATTGTCATTTGTGCTTGATAACGATAAGAGGATACTCGTCGAAACGTCGTGCTTTTAGAATAAAACTAGTGATTGTATCCCATAAAAACTGCGTTCTGTTAATGTGTTTACCGATCGCTAAATGCTACTAAAAGATTTGGGGAATAGAGCTTTGCCCTGAACGAAAGCCATGTCTAATATACTATTGAGCTCTGCCCTGGACGGAAGCCATATTCAGTGTACTATTTTGTAATGTGGTTCTAATTTGTTGTACAGGATTCATTTTCCATTTTATTGAAAGGTAGCTGAAAAAATAAGTATGGTATACTAGTCTTTACGAATGAATTCGTCATGAAGGAATTCAAATGGGCAGTGTGAAGTTGAATCGTGTTACGTTATTCGTTATTCACCGATGTTATCTCAAACTCCACAAACAACAAGTAATAGACCATATGAAGAGTCCGGTGGAAGAAAGATCAAAGTCACTTTTTCAATGGAACCCAGTTAATGGCGCTATCTGGTAGCAAATTTATAAGCTTTTTGTGGAACAATCAATTTCAGGTAAAAATGATAGGCGTCACATCGAAACAAGGCCCTTCTGAAATGACCACTCGCTCCCAGACAAATATCTCCATCTTACCCTTTATTTGACCTTAATTTGGCTGAAAAGTGGAAGTCAGTTGTTGTACTGGTAACTATGATTCATATTAAACATCATTTTGAAGTTGTGAGTATATCCACTCGTCCAAAATTTTGTTTTGCCTTTTATGCAAAAAGACAAAAAATTGACTTAGATCGTTCTTCCCCTTGACTCTTCATATGTTATTGGTAGACGGTATGTTACAAGTAGACTGTATGTTATAAGTAGACTGTATGTTTTAAGTAGACTGTTATAAGTAGACTGTGTGTTATAAGTAGACTGTATGTTATAAGTAGACCGTATATTATAAGTGTTAACTAGACAGAAACGTACCAGATGCTAGTCTCAAAATTACTGAAGGATCAATCATGTTGATAAAGGCGTTAAAAATACGTCCTTTGAGTCTGGGTGATAGGGACGTTAAACACAAGTCCCTTTAAGTCTGGGTGATAGAGCATGTGTCATATTTGTAGGCTATCTAAAGAGTAAAGTTGAAACGTTGGTATGAAGTAAAACTTGAAGCCAGAAATAACAGAATATTGGGTAACAAATATGTGCTCTATGGCGTCATATATTTACATTTATTTAAAGTAACTTTGCGTGTTTGTATCTTTCAGAAAATATCAAATTCATCACGGATTACTTCCACGTTAATTCGTACCCAGGATGATTACACCCACGTTAATATGTATCCAGGTTGATTAATCCGTGTACCCAGGTTGATTAACCCACTTTGATTTTTACCCAGGTTGATTAACTTTAATATATGTACCCCAGGTTGATTACTCCTACGTAAATATGTACCCAGGTTGATTACTCCCACGTTAATACATTGTATGTACCCAGGTTGGTTACTCCTACGTTAATATGTACCCAGGTTGATTACTCCCACGTTAATATGTACCCATATTAATTATTGAAAATTTGATTAGGAAATCAAAATACCAGCCAGATAATTTCTCGATTTGTATTCAATCGGATATAAAGGTTCCAACAATTTGATTTACGGCGAATAAAGATGATGGCGATATTGCTACATACGGGGTATGTAAAGAATCGTGCAATTCGTCGTATCTATGGAAATACTGAAAGGAATTTAACAATTTATCAACTGAAATTTTTATTAGAGACCCGACTTGAACAAAATTCTTGTGCAGCTTCAATATCGCTTAGGTGCCGGTTTTTTACCTGTGGCGCTTCAATATCAAAGTGGATAAAATACCAATATATCGTTTGTTTTTCTTTACGTAAATCAATAAAACTGTCCGAGAAGGTTTTTCGTGGTTTTTTAATTTGTTTATGTTGAGGTATGTAGGGCGTGAGAAGAACAAAATGGCGTCTGTTCTTGGTGTGCAGTTAAAAGAACATGTTTTCTACGTGGAACATTGCATGTTGTGTGTCGGTTTCTCATTATCCCAGTTGGTGCAGACAAGTAGGACGTTAAACCCCATTTCATTTCATTAGATTACGTCATACCTAATAATTACTAATAAACTCAAGATTAAGACATGGATCCAAGTTTACGACAATTGATAGATCGATGTGTACATTAAATAAATGTCCATTAATGGTCGAGCTGGGTTTAATAGACTGCTGTCACTTTCAGAATACGCATTTGATACAGTCTCCGGTAATTTCCGTCAAGTTGAGATTATCGTAGGTGACCATTTAACCTTGACCATGACTATAATTTCAACCAATCATGTACAGTGGATGTTAGTCTCGCTCAACTGAAATCACGTTAATCGAGTACACGTGACTGACGCGATGTCCGGTACGTCTGTCATGCCGGAGTCGAGGGCGGGGCAATAATACCTTCGCAACCCCTGCACGTGCGTTCTATCATCTGCAAATGAACTGTTCTGAAGGGGTTAATGCACGTACATATGTTAAGTTCAGATAAACCGTGTTGACGATAGTCTCTATCATCCACACAAATATTCTACGAATATTAGTCTGGACGGGTCCTCAAAATTTGACGGAAAATAGGTCATTGTCTGGATTATCCAGTCTTTTAAGTTACCACGCACTGTCTCTATCAAAACAGCTCGTTTGTCAACAATGGCACTCTTTAAAATTTTGATTGTAAAGGTTTCAATTGAAATGGTAATTTTCTCTCGTCATGAATCAGACGTATGGCTTCTCACAATCTTCTTAATTCTTCATCGTCTCTATTTTGTTTCTAATAATAGATGTGCGACGTGAATTGTGGGATATATTTCAACCACGCTTTATAGAATCTAGCAAAATCGGCCCGGCTTCATAAGATCTAGCACTTACCCGAGACTTTAGCCAAAAGGTTCCATTGCGCATGCGTAACCAAATGTTTGGTTTTTTATGGGGTAGATTATCCAGTAATTTTCGTCAAAAATTGAGAACCGTCCCAGACCCTCCGTGCGTTGAAGACTAGGAGGTTCTGGGTGACCGAGACTATGTTGACGAGGATAAGTTCAGATGTTATCTGTATTTATGTTAAACAAGATGCGTCACATCATGATATTTGTTTGGTTCTAGATTGTGTATGAAGAATCTATTCCTGATATCTCCATTGTTTAATAGTTTGCTTCCCGATTGTTTAATCGCCTTTTTGTTATTTCTTAATGAAAGTCTTCATCACCACTTTAATCTGGGTTTCAACACGTCGTTATATGGTTGACAGTTCGATAAAGACGTGATTGATTAATTCAGATATTTTGGTTTATACAATTACAGCTGATCAATCATAAGGTATGTGTCACATTACTTTTTATCCATTTTACACCGCCATCTTGTAATTTTCTATCCATTTCACTCCGCCATCTTGTAATTTTCTATCCATTTCACTCCGCCATCTTGTAACTTTCTATCCATTTCACTCCGCCATCTTGTAATTTTCTATCCGTTTCACACCGCCATCTTGAAACGTTCTATCCATTTCACACCGCCATCTTGAAAAGTTCTATCCATTTCACACCGCCATCTTGTAACTTTCTATCCATTTCACACCGCCATCTTGTTACTTTCTATCCATTTCACACCGCCATTTTGTGACAAGGAGTAGGCTCACCTTTCCAGTCTCGTGATAAGGAGTAGGCTCACCTTTCCAGTCTCGTGGCTTTTCGCTCCGGGTTCTCTGGGTTCTCCTACACCCCTACACCCAAGCGAATTATTGAAATGGAATTGAACCATAAGTCAATCTCAAATTGACCTATTTTATCTACAAGACACTTATTCAAATCCCCCTCCCTCTATCCCCCCTCCCTCTCTCTCTCTCTCTCTCTCTTTCTCTCACTAACCAATTTGCTTTGAGAGAAGATATACCCGGACCACTAAATGACAACGGTTCTTTTACGTGCACACCAATGCGATAAGGGTTGACTTCTTTTGTTGGTCCTATACGGACAACTAGACTCATGTCGGAACGAGTCTTAAAACTTCTTATTTAATGATCGACCGAGACTCCTTACTACTGAATGAATAAAGTGTTATAACGCCCACTTTAAATTGTGTACTATTGTGAGTATGTAGCATGTTAAACGGTACCAGTAGATATGTGATATAATAGAGTATATAATATAGATATAAAGTAATATGGTATATATATTATAATATATGGAGTAGTAGATGATAGCAGGAAATATTTAAACAGGTAGGTTATTAATCTTTTAGAGAAACATATTAAAAAGTTAAAATTTAGATAGCGAGCTTGTCGTTCGTGTTATAATGGTTCAGAATTGATAATTCAAAATTAATATACTGAAATAAAAATTTCATTCAAATTACTTTATTCTGAGTTGAGATATCTATGTTTGGACAAGACGAATAGATTCACCATCTTAAAATTAAATCATCAATCCATTTATACCTCCGCCATCCGAATGGGAGAGAAATTGGGTTTAACGTCCACGCGACACAAACTAGGTCATTTCGGGATTAACATATGGTTTAATTTTATTTCAATAATTCGCATGCGCGTAGGATTCTTTAGCAGTGGGGGGAAAACCGGAGTACCCGGAGAAAACCCAGGAGGTTGGACAGGCGACTCTACTCCTTGCCACGTACAACCGAGGATTGGAAACCGCGCCAGTGCCACCCGATGGTCTAGAGAGGGTAATTAAAGTCTTGCCATGTGAATAGATATATGATTTCGAGGAACAGGGCCCTGCAATAGAGAGATTTAACTTTTATATAAAGGACGTCAATATGATATTACTCTCAGTGTAATCAGAGTGTGTTCAATGTAATCATTATTTTATAACACATGGGCAGAGTATGTTATATAACACTCGGTCAGAGAATATTATATAACACATGGCCAGAGTATATCATATAACACATGGTCAGAGTATGTTATATAACACATGGTCAGAGATATCTTATAACACATGGTCAGAGTATATCTTATAACACATGGTCAGAGTATGTTATATAACACATGGTCAGAGTATATCTTATAACACATGGTCAGAGTATAATTATCCAATCACAGAACTAAAATTCGTGTTATCAAATAGGACAGAATGACATGAAATATGTATGTAAAGTGGTTTCTATTATAATTGATGACTGTTAACGACCAGATATATCCATATGGATTTTGTCAAAACGTAGGAACACTGTAAGGCTTGTAAAGACCGTGTTTGCTTTCACAGTGTAACCCTGCCTTTAATATTCTTGTTGGTACAGACACGTGGGACGTTAAATCCCATTGTATTCGTCATTCGTATGATCGAGACTCAACAAGGACACCTAATTATATGATCGAGACTATTTGAAATAGATGTAAACTAGGACACCAGATTGTGTTACTGTTCAAGCTCATTAACTCTCCGTGTTTTTATATGAAGTAATCTACACGTTGATGTGGTGAATTCTATTGTATGATGTATTGTATGATGTGAAATATATTAATTATTAAAAGGTGTGTAATAATATGTATCTACCTGACAAGAACTGATACCATGGTGATAAAATATAAACAACAGTTTATTACTTATAAAGTATATAATAAAACTAAATTGGGATGGTCTAGTGGTCTTAAGTGTTGTGCTTTATACGTGCCGGCTTGCGGTTGAGGTTTCATACCCTGCTACAGGAACGACCCCTGTGCACACACTGATAGTACTAGAATAAGACCACTTATCTGTGAGATTATCTCTAAGAATAGACTGTTAATATATATATATCTGGCTACCAATAGACTGTTAATATATATATATCTGTCTACCAATAGACTGTTAATATATAGATATCTGTCTACCAATAGACTGTTAATATATACATATCTGGCTAACATTACTTATTTGATAAAGAGGATCGTAATAAGAATATGGCTTGGTTATAAACAGAATTAGTTCTACTTATAAACAATACTTATATTCCACAGAATTAGTTCTACGTATGGTATAATAAATAGTTCTACGTATGAGGTAATAAATAGTACATGTATTACATAGAATTATTATATTTTCCCTGAAACAATTTGATTACCACACCCTGATATAATTAATGAAAGTTGATATCAACACTTGGTTAATACTTGACAAATGACACACTTGAATCCAAGTCAATCTTTAAAGAGAGAGAGATGCAATTTAACGTACACTCAACACAAACTACGACATTTCGGGACTAACACTTGGTTCAATTTTATTTCAATAATTCGCTTGCCAATAGGGATCTTTCCGGAGGACTGGGATAAAACTTACGACGTTGGACAGGCGACCCAATACTTTTCACGTAAGAGCAGGAAATCAAAACCCCGCCATTTGACTGAAAAAAATGATATTCGACTGCACAATAATTTCCCTATGAGCGACAAACTATAGTGATGTTATATCAACTGTCTAGTCGTTGGATGGGACGAAAAATTCGAGGTCCCGTGTACACACGTTGTTTTGCACGTACAAAAACCTATAAAAGTTGGCCTAGCGCCGATGTTTGGGCGAAATATCACCCATAGTACACTGTACGGTATGTCAATTCTCGTTAGCCCATTCGATTTCATTTTGCATATCAAGTATGTTAGGACGTGTTTTGTTTACTATACACTTGACGAACTGGATAATCGAATTAATTCTGATAAACAAACTTTATAATCGAATTAATTCTGATAAACAACGTTTTAACATTGAGTTAGACATCAGTTAGTATAGGTGCGTGGTATCAATCAAACTTTCTCTTAGAAACACGTGTTTAACTCGACTTCTTGTTATTCTGAAAGAATCCAGCCATTCTGTGTATTTTTCTGGTTGATTGACGTCTTTAGATTAATTAGATAGAATCCGGTTGATTTCTATGAATATTGACAAATGTCACACAGTGTTCTATGAGGGCAGATGTATGTTGAAGTGTTCTATGAAGGCATATGTCATGAAGTGTTCTATGAAGGCATATGTCATGAAGTGTTCCAAGAAGGCATATGTCATGAAGTGCTCTATGGCGACATATGTCTTGAAGTGTTCTATGGCGACATATGTCTTGAAGTGTTCTATGGCGACATATGTCTTGAAGTGTTCTATGGCGACATATGTCTTGAAGTGTTCTATATGTGGAGAATCTACCCATATCACCAAGGTCTACCCATATCACCCAGATGTTGTACATGAAGGATTTCCGACATGTTTTATAGATTGATCCTAAAGGGTGTGTGCATGAAATTATTTTGACTGAAATACTAAAGAGTGTGCTAAATATTCTCACAATAGCATGCGTCATAATAGTGGCGCCTGTAGGATGTCTAAAAGGGGTGGGGACGAAAATATTGAAATAATTTCAATTGATATAAAGTTTCTCACTGAGATTTATTTAGAGTAAGATGCCTCAAACATCACGCGTCATTTTACAATTTGATATCGTATTAAACAAGTTTATTCTTATAACATTATGATGATGCGTGTACGCCTGAACGCACGTGTGCACGTTTAACCATTTAACAATTCCTTACTTCTCTCTAAGGAAAACAGTTATTGCTTTCTGTTCGTTGTGTGTGGACATGATAAGGGTATAATAAGTTGGCGAATCATGCTCTTAATAATATCTTTAAATACTCCATCTTTCTGTCTGAACATTTTCGGTAAGTAGATTACTCGATAAGGCCAAACTTCAAACAATTATTTCACGTTAAACTCCAGGTTGAGCTTGCTAATAAATTATTTCACTGAAAGATTTTATGATAGAGGCATCTAGTGAGGCTGTGGGTGTTTTTGTGCGGAAAGATAAGAGAATGTAGTTTTTGTTATTGAAGTTTAGACTGTGGACGGGTTTCTTTATAGAACGATACAAGAGTTGTACACAGCAGGAATATAATTGTCTGTATATTCACGTATGTGTATTAAAAGCTATACCAACATTAGATTAGTAATGTGTACTTCCTATATATACGAGAAGTGGTATGAGGATGTTATTAGGATGTAACGTATTACAAGAGAATTCGAAAACTATTTGAAATATAAGAAGTGGTATAAGGGTGTTATTAAGGATTTGAAATTTCAAAATGGACTAGAAACTTGTACTCTAAGATGATTAGAAGTGGTATGAGGGTGTTAATAAATATTTAGAGTTTTACAGTGGACTGGAAATATGTACTCTATTTAAAATACCAATAAGTTAGAAGTGGTATGGGGGTGTTATTAAAGATTTACAGTTTTACAAGGAATTTGAAAGAGAATAACACGCTTTCAAACATTCAAGTTAGAAGTGGTATGAGGGTATTATTAAAGATTAAAAGTTTTTACAGAGAACTTGAAAGAGTGTAAAATATTATAAGTTAGATGTGGTATGAGGGTGTTATTGAAGATATATAAAGTGTTTATAGTGAAACTAGTAAACTATGTAAATAATTAGAAATGTCTTACTTATAATGGGTTAAACAAATAGTGTAATATTATAATTAGATATAAGTACTAGTCAGCGAAGTTAATTAACAAGTCTGACTGTGTCATTATAATTAGATATAAGTACTAGCCAACGAAGCTGGTTGGATGTGGGATTAAGTTTACAGCATTTAATTAGGTAAGTTGAAATATGTTATTTCTAAATTTCTGGACCAAGCGATGGTCTTTTACTTGTTCTTTTTGTGGGTAACGCGACGTAGACCCCTTGTCAGCGATACAGAACGGAGATGGTGACATGGAACAATGAATTGTCGTTCCAATGGAGGGAACATCCGGGGTACAGTGTTCACATTGATGTGCACGTAAGGAACCTTTGACGATGGAATTCAATATAAGAGTAGACCGTAGCGCCGCTGTCTGAGTAAAAATTCGCCTATAGAACGACGTATGGCGTAAACCAACGACCCAGACTTTGCATAACAGTGCAACATTAATCAAAGCCCCTTTTATGCGACGGCCGCTCATGGAAAAACAACCCGTAGCCTCTACAAATTTAACATTGAACTTGACATGTTCCTTGGAAAATGGAGCATTGATTGACGGACTTTGATTTTTGTATGGTTGTGATGATGTCATACTGAAGTACGATCGACATGGAACTTGGCAGGCATTTTCTTGGACAATGGAGCATCGATGGACGGACTTTGAGTTTTGATATCACGTCAAAATCCAAGATGTTGGTGTTGTCGTACTTCGCAAGTGTAGTGGTTTGCGATTCTACGCTTGTACATAACAAGGAACGGGGTCGTCTATTATACACCAGTTAGTATTCAACTGTGTTGATATTAGATATAGGTCAGTATTCACCGTATGTTAAAGGTATATTAATTAAGAGTTTAATAAAGAGTTGGCCATTCTTGTTGTAATAGTTCGAAAGTAGATAATGTAAAATGAATAATTTAAAAATTTCATCCAAATTACTCTATTATGAGCGAAGATATAGCCTTAGACGGTTCGACAAGATGTGTGCGATAATTGCAACTACCGTACTAGTTGTTCGAAGTAAAGTCTCGCTTGTCCATTGTTGAATTAATCAAGCTATGGTTGAACCCGTTCTAATCTATTTCCAATGGAACAAAACCTATGCCATCGAGAGTTGGCTATGGCTTGGATCAGTTAATTAATGTATAATTACTAATTTAGATAATACTTCAGGCCTAAAGAAAGACCTGCAATAGGCAGATTTAGTTCTTGTATAATGTACGTTTAATATTAGATATAGGTCAACACTCAATATATTTTACTGTTAGATTTAGGTCAGTATTTAATATATGGTACTGTTAGATATAGGTCAGCATTCAATATATTTTACTGTTAGATTTAGGTCAGTATTTAATATATGGTACTGTTAGATATAGGTCAGTATTTAATATATGTTACTGTTAGATATTGGTCAGTATTTAATATATGTTACTGTTAGATATAGGTCAGTATTCAATATATGTTAATGTTAGATATAGGTCAGCATCTAATATATGTTAATGTTAGATATAAGTCAGTATTTAATATATGGTACTGTTAGATATAAGTCAGTATTTAATCTATGTTTAATAGACGTTATAAACTAGGATCACCTTTCATGGATCTTTTTCTGAGATATGATGTTTCGTTATAGTTTGAGTCGTTGGGGTAGATTAACAAGGGTAAAGTGGAAGTTAGGTCACCTGTCCAACTATATTTTAGTACCGAAATGATTTAGTTTGTGTCGAGTTGAGAGGGAAGGGATAAGCATAATTTCTCAATTCGTACTGAACCTGACGAAACGAGGCTAACAAATCCACTATCGACGTGTTATCTGTTTCATGGATTACTGCTATTGGCTTGATTCTATTTCCACTTATCATCGACTCTCAATTTTAAAGTCATATAGACAGCGATCACGATGATGTCATGTATAATACAGACAGCGATCAAAATGATGTCATGTATAATACAGACAGCGATCACGATGATGTCATGTATAATACAGACAGCGATCACGATGATGTCATGTATAATACAGACAGCGATCACGATGATGTGTAGGGGTGATGTGTTTTATTGAGTATTGCTAGTTAGTCTGACCTATCGATTATCCCTGATTCTCAATTAAAATCTGATTCGATGAATAATAAGTTAGAGAGATTTTACGATGAGACATAGACAGTGGCCTAGACATTGGTATAGACAGTGACATGGACTGTGGCCTAGACATTGGTATACACAGTGGCATGGACTGTGGCATAGACATTGGTATACACAGTGATGTAGGCAGTGACATATATATAGATATAGATGTAGAAAGAAATTCTAACTGCGGTTCCGATAGCTACTTATAGACACCATTCTAGACAGCAACCCCTAATGTCGGGAGATCGCGATCGAGACAGTGGCATAACCAAGGACCTCTAATCTATAGACACATTTTATTAGAGGTTCAGACGTTGATCTAGAGAGCAGCATCCCTGATTAAATTGTATGGATCATTAAACAATAGATCTACAATCAACAGGAAATTACAATTCGGTTTTCTCAATAATCTACGTTCCGGTAAATTAGTTACGGCATATTTATTGGTGAGAATCACAACACCCCTTTAATAAATATTGAATTCGATAGAAACCAATTAGTTGTCGTGACATATTTATTGGTGAGAGTGACAGCGCCCCTTTAATAAATATTGAATTCAATACAAATCCAATTGTAATCATTCAAATCCGACATTGTTTCACTCGAGTTGTGATTTAGAATCTAATCTAAATATCCTCTTTCTGTTCAATTACACGAAATAATGGTAGCATCATATTCCATATTGCACTAGAATTGGTTTATCATGCCTTGGTTAACATGACCAGGGTGAGTGACGTAGGTGGGATTATTAAAGTTTGATTTACAGATTAAAGATGCATTAACCTATGTACGAGCTAAATCTGATTTTTAATAAATACTATAAAGTATTTGATAGTATAATTTAAAAATCGATAGAATAATTTAAACATTGATAGTATAATATAAACATTGATAGTATAATTTAAACATTGATAGTATAATTTAAGAATTGATAGAATAATATAAACATTGATAGTATAATTTAAGAATTGATAGTATAATTTAAATATTGATAGTATAATTTTAAAAATGGATAATCGAGACTTATTAGCGTAATAATGAAACTCGAGACTATACTTTAAATACGGATTTTGTGCCTGAGAATAAAGTAATCATAAACTAGGTCTGAAATATCAGAACATTGGCTTAAATCTTAAATAATACTTTTAAATAAAATCAAAGTTATGGTTTACAAGATACCACTACCCAGGCGCGGATCCAGGATTTTTTGCAGATGGGGGTCTCGGTTTGATAAAGGCGCTCAACCAATTAACGGGCGTATTACCGGAAGGTAAATACTAAAATTACAGGTCTAAAAGTAGCCAATAAAATCGCATAAAAAATTTTCAAGTCTGAGCAGGGGAGACGGGGTCCGGACCCCCTGGACCCCCCCCCCCCCCCCCCCTGGATCCGCGCCTGCTACCTTCAAGCAACCGAGCAGCGCGAAATGATTTACATGATACCGCCATCTTGAAGAAACCGCGAAGCCAACGCCATCGTTAAGCCAAAGAGAAGCGCGGTTACAAGATACCGCCATTGTTAAGCCACCGAGAAGCGCAATGTATCTTTGAGATCATCCAATGTATGTAAAGTGAAATGACGTCATTACGATCTATTATTACTATGACAACTGTGTAATGTAGCTGAGGGTCAGTAGTTATATAATCGAGAACAAGGCGTACTTATTAA
Source organism: Patella depressa (assembly GCA_948474765.1). NCBI lineage: Eukaryota > Metazoa > Mollusca > Gastropoda > Patellidae > Patella > Patella depressa. The sequence goes on along the minus strand of OX419720.1, from coordinate 72,791,586 downwards.
TCT